>JBBPBQ010000002.1:20525540-20578949 GCA_037974755.1 Cicer yamashitae
TTTTATGGAAGAAACAGAAAAAAAAAAAAAATTCTCCGCCCATTGATTTTTTGTCTCAATTTACATGTTATAAGGATGAATCTTTGTATCCATGAGATAAATTGATGTATGATTTTTCTAATGTTTTTGCAGAAATTATGAAAGTGTTTAAAGATAGAAAAGGAAAAAGGTAGCTTAATTTTTCATTTGTGCATCCTTGTGAAGATTATAATATTATTAATAAAAAGAACAAAAAATGAGACTGAAAAGAAGGGGAGGAGACTCTGTAGTAAAAAAAGAAGAAGAATACATTTTTTTTATTTTTTATTTATTTTATTTTTGGTCTAATATAATAGAAATATAAACTCAAAATTGGACCAAACCTATAAAATGTAATTTTTTAGATTTTATAATAATAATTATAAAATATTTATTAAATATATTATTATTTATTTTTTAAAATTATTTTTACAGACACATTTTTATATTAGAGTTAACTGAAATATTTTCAACAAGTTGTTTCTTAATCGTGAATAATACATATTACTTTTTTGTGAACCATGAACGTACATTCTTATATTTTTTACATTTAAGAATTGAGACCTTCACAATTTTTCCCACCTAGAATTCCTTAGCAAGAATTCATGAATGACTTGTGAACATGCTACCTACAATGATCATAAGTTATAACCTCTGCGCTTTTTAATTTTATGAAATAGAAATTACAGAAAGCATCTTAAACTCTATTTATCAGTATTTTTTTCATATAACTTTAGAACTCTAAGAATCATCTAGACTAGTTTTGAACTATTATGTAAATGAAATATTTATTCTCCTAATTTCATGATAATGTGACATTATTTTTCTGAGTTTAATTTGATTACTTTTGTTTAACCAATTTTTTTATTTCACAATTTATATTTGTCTAACTTGTTTAATTTCACTTTCTTTGTAGTACTAAGTATGTCAAAACTTACAAAACTTGAGTTGTTACTCTTGACATTTGGGGAAAGAATTATTTACCTAGAGTACTAGACGTTGAAATTCATTTAGATGCAGATAATTTTGGTGATACTATTAAAGAAGGAAATAAAACATCTAATCAAGAAAAGGTAAATGTAAATGTTATAATATTCCTTCGTCACCATCTTCACGAATCACTTAAAAATGAGTATCTCATGGTAAAAGATTCATTTATTCTTTGGAACAATTTAAAAGATAGATATGACCACCAAAAAACTATTATTCTTCCAAAAGCTCATTATGATTGAATGCATTTACGTTTACAAAATTTTAAAATTATAACTGAGTATAATTATGTAGTATTTAGAATTAGTTGAAATTGTATGGAGAAAAAGCAACTAATGATGATATGCTAGAGAAAATATTCTCCATTATTTATGTATCTAACTTGCTCTTGTAGCAGCAATATCGAGAAAAATGATTTAAAAAATATTCTCACTTGATTTCTTGTCTCCTTGTGGTACTGGTACTGAACTTTTGATGAAAAACCATGAGGCTCGTACGACTGATACTGCTCCATTTCAAGAAGTGAATGTAACAGCACACAACCATAATGGTCAAAATCGTGGTCGTGGTCTTAGTTGTAGTGGCAATGGAACCCCAAGAACAAATTTTTTCCCTTAAAGTGGAAAAATATTGAAAATAATGGAAAGGAAAAAGGTGGGAAGAGTAACAAAATTAATAAAAATATTTGTTATCGTTGTGGAGGTAAAGGTCATTAGGTTCGCGTCTCTCGTACACCAAAACATCGTGTTGACTTTTATCAACCATCTTTTAGAAATAAAGAGAAAAGAATTGAGACTCACTTTGCTTGTGAGGATGGTGATTTTGATTATGGTAACATGGATGTTAGTCTCTTGGATGTTGCTGATTTTTTTGCTCATCCAAAAGAAAAATTGATCACCTTATTGGAGATAGAAGTGTCAAGAAATGAATTTCTTATGCTGTCATAACAATAATAAATTTTATCTTCTAAGTGTGTTTTGAATTTAGTTGAATCATTAAGTGTATTTTGAATTTTCTATCTTAATGATAATAATGTTTTATATTTTAATAATAATAAATTTCTTATCTTTCTTTGTGTCTAAATAATCTTATCTTATTTTTTTTTAAATTTATTCTTATACTTCTTTTTTTATCTATTTCTCTTTGTTATTTTTGGATAAAATGACTATTGTCACTAGCATTAATAATGAAGATACGTGTCTCGCTGATAGTGCAACTACTCATACAATTCTCAAAGACAATATTTCTCTTATTTAGTGAAGCGAGAAATTGATGTTAATACCATATCTGACACTACAACGATAATTGAAAGTTCTAGAAGAGCTAATGTTATGTTATATGGAGGAACAAAGTTACATATTAATAATGTATTATATTTCTCCAAGTCTCAAAGAAATTTATTAAGTTTCAAGGATATATGTCTAAATGGATACCATATTGAGACAAAAAATGAAGATATTGAATACTTTTGTATTACAAAATGTGATTTGATAAAATGAATCACTTGTAATTGTAAACCAGAAATTTACAAATGATAATAAGTTTATTGTTTGGCATGACCGATTAGGCAATCACGGATCTATAATGATGCAAAAATAAATGAAAATTCATGTGGTCATCAATTAAAGAGTCATGAGATTCTTCAATCAAATAATTTCTGAGACATCTATTGCTCTCAAGGGAAGTTGATAATTCAACCATCACCAACAAATATTGAAAGTGAGTCGATCAATTTTTTAGAACTTATACATGGTGATATTTATGGGCCAATACACTCACCATATGGACCATTTCTATATTTTATGGTTTTAATTGATGCATCAATTAGATGATCACATGTTTGCTTGTTATCAACTCACAACTAGACGTTTGCGAGATTACTTGCTCAGCTGATTCAAATAAAAGTTCACTTCCCTGATTATCCTGTCAAGAAAATATGTATTGATAATGCTGCTGAGTTTTCATCCCAAGCATTTAATGAGTATTGTATGTCTATTTGGATTGATATTAAACATCTTGTAGTACATGTTCATACACAAGATGGACTTGCAAAATTATTTATTAAGCGTATAAAGTTAATTGTAATACCACTTCTCATGAGATGCAAACTTTCAATTTCTACAATTTTACATGTTGCAACATTGATTCGTATCAGGTCAACTAGTTACCAAACCTCATCTATTTTACAATTGGTTTTTGGTCAAGAACTTGATATTTCTCATCTAAGAATTTTTGAATGTGCAATATTGTTCCAATGGCTCCACCACATCGTACTAAGATGAGCCTTCAAAGAAGGTTGAGTATATATGTTGTATATGAATCTCCATTCATTATAAAATATCTTGAAGCAACGGCAAGAGATTTATTTACATCAAGATATGTTGATTGATATCTTGATGAATCAAATTTCTCAACATTAGGGGGAGAGAATAAGAAGCTAGGAAAGAGATTAGATGAAATGAATTATCATTATGTCATCTTGATCCTCGAACCAAACAATGTGAACTAGAAGTTCTAATGACAATTCATCTACAAAGCTTAGCAAACCAAATTCCAAATGCACTCACTGATCTAAAAGTGTGACTAAATCATATGTATCAGCTGCTAATGCTCCAATCAAAATGGATGTGCCTGTTGGACAATTCAATGTTGCAAATGAGTCTTAATGTAGACCAGTCGATTCCAAAGATAGAAATCATTGAACAAGAAAGTGAGCTAAAATGAAAGATGATCCAAGTGAGGATATTAAAACTCTGAAAGAGTTTTCTAACATAATTAACATTACAGTCCTAGAAGAAAACTAGTCAGGTACCTGAAAATTATGAAAATTAACATAATTCAATAAATGATGTCAGTAATGGAATTCGATGGAGCTGACATGAAGTAAACTTTGACAATGTTTTTGCATATAACTTAGTGTTAAATGTGATAAATGATAAGGAGGATCATGAACCAATGTCCATTAAGGATTGTAGACAAAGAGATGATTGACCAAGATGGAAAGACGAAATTGAAGTTGAATTAAGCTCGCCTTCCAAGAGAAAAGCTTTTGGACCTGTAGCTCAAACACTTGAAGGTGTGATACCAGTTTGATACAAATGGGTTTTTGTGCAAAAATGAAATGAAAATGGTGAAATTGTGAGATACAAAGTCTGACTTGTTGCTCAATGGGTTTTCGCAAAGACATGAGATTGATTTTAATGAGACATATTCCCTTGTAGTGGATGCAACCATTTTTCGATACTAAATTAGCCTGATAGCACATGAAAGGCTCCATTTGCACCTGATGGATGTTGTTACACCTTATTTATACGACTCACTAGATAATGACATTTACATGAAACTCCTCAAAGGTTTTTAATTGCCTGAGGCACATAGTTCAGGCTATTGAGAAGACTAAATCAAATTATATAAATTTCTCTATAAGCTAAAACTTTTTGGACGAATATGATACAATTGTTTCAGTGAATATTTGATAGAAAAGTGATATAAAAATGACTCAATTTATCCATGTATTTTTTTTGAAAAGATCCGGAAATGAATTTGCTATTATTGTTGTGTATATGACATAAATGTCATAGAAACTCCTGAAGAGCTTCCAAAAGCTATAAATTACTTGAAAAAATAGTTTGAGATGAAGGAATTGGGAAAGACAAAGTTTTGTTTAGGATTGCAAATTGAACATATGAATAATGGAATTTTTTTCATCAAGAAGCATTTATAGCAAAAGTGCTAAACAAATCTCATATGTTGCTCACTCCAATAGTTGTGAGATCACTAGATATGGATAAAGATTTTTTCAGAACTCAGAAAACGATGAAGAATTGCTTGGTTCTGGAGTACCATACTTATAGTGTGATTGGAGCACTTATGTGTCTTACTAGTTCCACAAGTCCTGATATATCATTCTTTGTCAATCTATTAGCAATATACAGTTCTTCACCTATACGGAGACATTGGAATAGAGTCAAACATATACTTTGTTATCATAGAGGTACAATGGATATGGTTTTGTTTTATTCCAAAGTACCCAAACTTGATTTGATTGGTTATACAAATGAAGGTTATTTTTCAGATCCTCATAATGGTATATCACAAAAAGGTTACTTGTTTACATGTGGTGGTACAACCGTTTCGTGGAGATCTATAAAATAAACCATAACAACAACATCATCAAATCATGCATAACTTTGAGTGTTACATGATGCAAGTCGAGAATATGTTTGGTTGAGGTCTCTGATTCAACACTTACAAAAGACATGTGGTTTGTCTTCCGAAATAATGAATGCAACAACTTTTTATGAAAAAGGAAGGGAAAGAAACGATGGGCTTATGCATGACAACGAGGTGGGGCGGATTTTACCTCCCCATTAGAGCTGTCAAAACGGGCTAACCTCACTATTATAATATTTGTTATTTAAAAAAAAATATTGAATATGTAAATGTATGTAAACATCAAAACTGACAACAATATTGCTAAGGGTTAGGGGCGGTTGCGTAGTGGATATCAACACATCCAAAGCCATCGCCGCTCAAACTTTTAATTTTGGGGAAAACTCGCACCCAATCAAAGTGAGTTTTCTCGACCCAAATCGTTATGGGTTCGGAGGAATATCCGCGAGAGGATTATACCATGCACCCCCACACCTATACCTGCCACCCCCTCAAGACACATGAAAATACAATTTTATCCTTTTAACAATTTATGATAAGTTTCAAAATTGTTAGTTTCGGAAGTTTTAAATTTTTGAAACTTTCGGAAGTTTCAAATTTTCGAAATAAGGATTACATTTCAAAAATTTGGAAAATTTCGAAAGTTTCCAAATTTGGAAAGTTTCAAAATTTTCCAAATCTGGAAAATTTCGAAAGTTTCCAAATCTGGAAATTTTCGAAATAAGGATTACATTTCGAAAATTTGGAAAGTTTCGAAATTTTCCGTTTTGAAAATTTCAAATATGGAAAGTTCCGAAATTTTCCTATTTCGAAAGTTTTGAATTATTTGAAAGTTTCGAAAATTATGAAATTTTCTATTTCGGAAGTTTCGAATTGTTCGAAAGTTTCAAAAATTCTGAAAATTGTTATTTCGAAACTTTGGAAACTTTCGAATATTTTGAAAAGAGGGGTGACAAAATGAGAAGTTAAAAAAGTTGAAGATTTTATAAAGGACAAAATTGTATTTTCACGTTGATTGAGGGGGTGGCAAGTTTAGATGTGGGGGTGCATGGTATAATCATCTATCCGCGAATGCGAGTTTTGTTGTCATTCCTAAAAAGGCTTGTGGAAGGTAGGGTGTTGATGATTTTTAATTTTATTTATTTATAATTAAAAATATAAAATCTCTTTAATTTTGGGGAACTCAATATATAAGAAGACTTTGGAAGGTTTAGATTAAAGATTTAATTCATATATATTAATCAATATAATAAGTCTTTAAATTGTTAGTTAATCACCACCATTATATTGTTAAAAATATTTTAATTTTATTGTAACTTTTCAAAATATAGATGTGCCGATAGTGTAATACTTTTTACATTAATAGGGGAATGATAATTAAAATCTTTTTGTTCTAATAGGGTAACCTTTAAGAATTCATGAATGGCCCAAAAGATTGTCCCAAAATTATCTCAACAACTTTTTTACTCTTATGGATACCACACCGGCGCACGTGCTTAACTCAACATATTTAACAAGCGAATAATAGACAACTTAAGATCACATGGAAAGGATTTGAATAATTAATCTAAAGAGTTCCATAATCAATTTCTTAATTCATCTAATAAATTATCATTTGTCTTAGCGGATTTAACTAATTATGATTATCTCCTAACCAATTATTGACATTTCTAATTGATTAACTATAATCAATTAATTCATTAACTCATCAACCAAATTGATTATAAGCCAACCTAATTAATTACTTACTCTCCTAATCGTTTATCTAATTAATATAATTGTTTAACTCAATTAAAACTAGATTTTAATGACTATGCGCTGTAAAAAAATTTACACTAACAACTGTCTATACACCGTTTTTGAATGATTATTTATTAAAAATAGTTATATATTTAGTGAGATAATATAATCGAAGGCTCATATTTACTTTCAATGTAAAATTTGTTTACACTAACATTTCACAGTCTATTTTCTCTTAAAACTATGTAAATCATCACTTAGACTAATTTTTGAAATTTACTAATCATTTAAGTGATTAATCTAAATGCCTAATCAATTATTCCATCTCACAATTGATTAATCTAAGTTTTTTCAGTTTTAATACTAACCTAATCGATTAGCCTATAAACTAAGCAATTATCCACATAAAAACAACCACAGCAAAAATTTAGCAGAACCAAATTAAAGTTATGTCAAATCATAAACAATAATATCAACAAAATATTATTAATGCATTTAATCACACAATTAGAATTCGTCGTAAAAAAACAAACATACAAATCATCAATACCATCTACAATTAAATCATCTGCATCATATCATTTGACATATCATAAGATATGATATCAATTTCACAAAACAACTTAGTTCATTGTGGATTTGTGATACATAATAATGATCACGTGGGATCTAAGGATCATAAAACATTCCTATTAAATTTTGCAACTCTATCTACCTATTTTATTAAAGAGTAAAACTCACTTCACAACTTAATTAATGCAAAGACAAGTTGAAAGAATTGATCAAAAGACAATTCCATGTTTCTAGACACCTAAAAAATTCAAATAATAACAAAGATTTTAAAAAAGGATTGTAATTCAAAAATAAAATAGAATATAATAGAATAGCAAATTTGCCAAATAGATTTCAAATTTGGCAGGTGATTAACGATCATTGGACGATCCTCCACGTTTCTACAATACTATAGCAACAAATAGAATTGAAAACAATTGAGGATTGAGAATGTTATGAGAGCTTAAGTGTTTAGGATTGATTTCTCAAAGAATGACAACCTCAATGTTACAAGTGATTTTCTGATTTACAAAAGGTGTATTTGTAGGCTACAGTTTGTTATAGGTGATAAGATTTGAGTTTTAAAATCAAATTCGAGTCCAAAATAATAGAAAATAGTTATATTTACATTCTAGTTTAAGTAAATTGATTAGATTAATAACTTAATTAATTAACAACAAAACAACACACAATAATCGAAAAACTAGACAAGCTAATTGGTTAATACAAGGGTTACTCTTTCTCGTCACATATATAAGCAAAAGTCAAAATGTATTGGAGTTTTTGAGTTTCGGAAAACTGTTTAAAAATCACAATTTATGTCACCGAATATATTACTGAGTTGAGTCGCGGACTAGGCAAGACAGACTATCAACCACGAAGTCCCCAGGATAAAATAACCCAGATTCACTATATCAGAGTTCCACTGCACCGTAGAAAACCGTTTTAGAATTACACCCTCAATATGGCGGTTAAAGTCACTCCCAATATGACGACTAAAGTCACTCGTAATATGGTACTATGACCACTCATAAATCAAAATGACTACGGCACAAAAAAACGCTCATAGTGGTATTATGACCACACAAAAAATTCAACAAGACTACGACATAAAAACCGCTCTAAAAGGATAGTGGTATTAGGACCACTAAAAAATCGACGGAACTACGGCATAACAACCGCTCTAAAAACGAAGGGACAACGGTACAAAACCGCTTTAAATATCGAAGGGACAAAAAAAAAGGGGGAGAAGTGGCTCGAAAATTAGGCGAGCAGAATAAAAAAGAGAGAAAAGAGAAAGTTGGGAAATGCATCAAACTTTGGTGTGCTTTTCACAATAGTTTGAAACTCATTATAAAGTGATAGAAGCAAACTCACATATGATTTCTAACCAATGTGGGACTTTAGCATATTAAGAGTTGAAAACTACTCAAAATATGAGAGATTTTCAATGTGGGACTTCAAAAAAAATTTCTTTCCAATGTGGGACTTAAATTTTAAAAAACATGTTTCTTTCAACTTGAATTTACAAAAACAAATTCTTTCCAATGTGGGACTTCAACAATTTTTTTTTAAATTCACACAATAACATACTCTATGTTCCAACAATCCCCCACTTGAATTTAAAAAATGTTTCTGAAATAGCGTCAAACGCTTCTATGAGATCGTGCATAAACAAAGATGTCTCTTGACTTGAACCTTTGCATAGTAAGTAAGATTCAGATATAACAAGAGTGACTCGTAGTGTTGAGCTCTATCTCAGACATCAAACCCACACACTACCTTTTCATAGGGTGTATTCTCAAAATCCCGTGCATTAATGGCCCTGCACGTTTATCCCAGTATAGTGAACGCTCTAGTAATTCTGCCTCAAAATTCCATAGGAAGCGGCCCCACTTCCACATTCACATAGGTGAGTATATCAAGAGTACTCCTGTAGCTAGATACTCCACTCCATATAGAGTATAGATCTCATTAAGAGTTTCTATTACCTCATCCTATTATCGCTTTAGGAATCATGCTTCTCTGATTTATAATAGCATGTTCATCTCATATCACTTCACAACTTGTTATTACCCATTGAACCTAATTCTTGGGATCTCCAGTCTTTTAGGTCGGGTTACCATCATGAGTGACTCTATAGGCATTAGTCTCATTCTTTTGGATGTATTTATGACTTTCTCTCTAGCTAATCCTTTCGTCAAAGGATCTGCCATATTTTCATCAGTGCGTACATGATCCACTATAACAACTCCTTTAGAAAGTAACTCTCTAACAGCGTTGTGCTTACGACGAATTTTCGTCTCTTATCGTTGTAATAACGATTCTCAATCTTCGCAAATAGCTGCGGTACTATCGCAGTGGATCAACACATCTGTCATAGGTTTTTCCCATAAAGGGATCTCAACTAGCAAGCATCTCAACCAGCTCGCTTCTTCACTGGTAGTAGCTAGTGCTATCATTTCAGACTTGATAGTGGACTGCGCCAATATCGTTTGTTCTTCGATTTCCAAGATACAACACCACCGGCTATACTGAAAATATAGCCACTGGTTGCTTTGGAGTCATCTGATAAGGAGTTCCAATCAGCATCATTGTATCCTTCAAGGACGGTAGGAAATCTTCGATAATGTAATCCGAGACTCATGGTCCTTTTTAGGTATCTCATGACTCTTTCGATAGCGTCACAATGCTCCATACTAGGTCTACTAGTAAACCTTCACAACAGTCCTATGACGTAGGCAATGTCGGGTCTAGTATAATCAGTGGCATACCTGAGGCTGCTAGTGATGCTCGCATATTCAGTTTGTCTAACACCTTCACCAGTGTTCTTGAAAAGTTTCACCCTTAGATCATGTGGTGTGCAAGCAAGTTTACAGTCAAAGTATTTATATTTCTTTAGGATTGTTTCAACATAGTGAGACTGATCCAAATAAATTTCATTTTCTGACCTAGTAATCTTGATTCCAAGGATTACACTCGCTTCTCCGAGGTCTTTCATATCAAAGTTGTTACACAACAATGATTTCACAATATTTACAGCATGAATGTTTGATCCAAATATGAGTAAGTCGTCTACATAGGGACATACGATAGTGCAAATGTCATTTTCAGATTTATAATAAATACATTTTTCACTTTCATTCACTTTAAAGTCATTCGACATAATTAAGTTGTCAAATTTTTCATGTCATTGCTTAGGAGCTTGTTTAAGACCATATAGAGACTTATCTAACTTACAGACCTTGTCTTCATGTCCATGAATTACAAAACCTTCAGGTTGTTCCATATAGATTTCTTCTTCCAGGTCACCATTTAAAAAAGCTGTTTTAACATCCATTTGGTGTATCACCAGGTTATGAATAGCCGCAAGTGATATGAGTACCCTAATGGATGTTATTCTAGTGACTGGTGAAAAAGTGTCGAATAAATCTATATTTTCTCTGTCAAAAACCTTTGGCTACAAGACGTGTCTTGTATTTATCAACAGTTCCATCGGGTTTTAGTTTCTTTTTCAAGATCCATTTACAACCTATTGGTTTGCAACCAGGAGGCAAGTCTACTAAATGCCAGGTCTTGTTAGACTCTAGAGAATCCATTTCATCGTTTATAGCTTCTTGCCATAAATTTGCATCCAATGACGACAAAGCTTCTTAAAGATTTGCAAGATCCTCTTCTAAAGTATAGGTCGCATATTCGGTTCGTAATTTTTAGCAACTCTTACTCCTTCGAGTTTCTGTTTCGTCTTGTTTGTTGTTTTTAGTGCTTCTTGTCACATGAACTTGACTAGGTTTGCTGCCCCCACTATTTCTCGATTTGAAACGGAATTTATTTTCATAGAAGTCAACATCATTTGACTTTATGATCACTTTTGCATTTAAGTCATAAAACCTATACACTTTGTTCTTTACTACATACCCAATGAATACACATTCATAGGCTCTACTGACGAGTTTAATTCGCTTGGGATCGGGGATTCTCCCATAAGCCAGACAACCTCAAGTTTGAAAATAAGACAAGTTCAGTTGTCTCTTCTTCACTATCTCATAAGGAGATGTTTTGTTTTTAGATTTAGGAACTCTATTCAAAACATAGCAAATAAGCAACATATTTTTCACACACCAATAAGATGCAACACTAGAGTTAAGCATACTAGCAACAACTAGTTCAATAAGAGTTCTACTCTTTTTTTTTTCTTTCAAGTTTACCATTCACTTGGAACCTTTTAATATTTCTACTAAATTGATTTTCAATTTCAGTTACAAAGATCCTTAACATAACATGTCAAACGTTTCACTTTTATTTTTCATTTCTTGTTAACGTCCCATCAAGTTCACATATATCAAAGTGTAATAAATCTAAAGACTGAAATTTTCTAACTACAAATTTATGTGTACTCTTTTTTATTTTAGCTTAACTACAAAAATCATATTTTTCAAAATATTCATAGATAACTTTGGAATTAAACCTAAGTTACTTAAGTTTGAAATCAAATGTGTTCACATCACATAGTCTAGCATGTCAAAAATTAAAATCATACAACATGTAAATAGAAGAACATATTTTATTGATTTCAATATTCAAACAGAATGAGACATATTAAATTTCAACATTTAATTTAAATATGTCATGAGTGACGTATCTTAATAGATGATCTCATGAGTTATCTTCAACCTCCACAGATTTATCATCGATCATCTGATACTCTGAGTAGCAACTCACAACATACTTATTCAGAGCATCTCAAACATCTCTAGCAGTATTGTTGGAACTGTAGTAGTTATACAGATCATCAGCAAGTCCATTAAGACTATAATTCTTATCATTATTCTCTCATAAAACAATTTATTGAAATTAGAGGCAACAGAACCAAATCCAGTAATCTCTTCGGTTGATATGGCAAAAAGAAACGTCTTTAAATTGTTGTTTTTGAGTTTTGGAAAACTGTTTAAAAATCACAATTTATGCCACCGAAGATATTACTGGGTTGAGTCGCGGACTAGGTCGCTCTCTTTAAGACGTTTCTTGGCACTGCCCAAATTGTGCAAGATAGACTATCAACCATGAAGTCCCCTAGATAAAACAGCCTAGATTCATTGTATTGAAGTTCCATTGCACCGTAAAAAACCGTTCTAGAATTACACCCTCAATATGGCGGTTAAAGCCACTCTCAATATGACGATTAAATTCACTCGCAATATGGTACTATGACCACTCATAAATCAAAAGGACTACGGAACAAAAAACCGCCCATAGTGGTATTATGACCACACACAAAATTCGACAAGACTATGACTTTAAAACCGCTCTAAAAGGATAGTGGTATTAGGACAACTAAAAAGTCGACGGAACTACGATATAACAACCGCTACGAAGGGACTACGACATAACAACCGCTCTAAAATACGAAGGGACTACGGCTTAACAACCGCTCTAAAAATCAAAGAGACTACAGCATAACAACCGCTCTAAAAACAAAAGGACTACGACACAAAAAACACTCTAAAAACGAAGGGACAACGGTACAAAACCTCTTTAAAATATTGAAGGGATAGAAAAAAAAAGTGGGAGAAGTGGCTCAAAAATTAGGTGAGCAGACTTTGGTGTGTTTTTCACAATAGTTTGAATCTCATTATATAGTGATGGAAGCAAACTCACATATGATTTTTAACCAATGTGGGACTTTAGCATATTAAGAGTTGAAAACTACTCAAAATATGAGAGATTTCCAATGTGGGACTTCAAAAAAAATTTCTTTCCAATGAGAGACTTGAATTTTAAAAAACATGTTTCTTTCCACTTGAATTTACAAAAACAAATTCTTTCCAATGTGGGACTTCAACAAATTTTTTAAATTCACACAAATTATACTCTATGTTTCAACAACAACAAAACAACACACAATAATCGAGTAACTAGACAAGCTAATTGATTAATATAAAGGTTACTCTTTCTGGTCACATATATAAGCAAAAGTCAAAATGTATTTGACACAATTTTTAAGTTAAATATATCTTGAATTTTGTTTATATTTGTGATAAAAAAAAATATTTAATTAACACAACAGATTTAATCAATTAGCTATTGCGAAACAACCATTAAACAACTTCTAACTATACATAACCTAGAAATAAATATAAGAAAACTTGTGGTGTTATAAGACTTCCTCCATCTTATCAAACTCACTCTATCCTTGTTTGTTTTCAATTGAGTATTAACATTGATTAAACCACCAAAATTGCCATTGCCTTCATGAGAAGCTATCAATTTAGTTCTTGAAAAAATAATTATTCTAAATTGGCTATTGATTGTATATAACGTTTCTCATATCCGCCCTCATGTGTAACTAAATATTATGTTACTTGATGATTTGTTCGTTAAGAGTACTATTGTAAGTTCTAGTCACACATGATAAAAAAAATACAAATTATAGTCTTTAATATTTTTAAGATGATCTCAAATCAAATAATTGCAATTACACAGTTTTCAAAAAACTAAATTTATAAAAATGGTAGTCAAAGAAGTTGCTGTTTTTTCTATTTTATTTTATTTATTTTTGTTTATATTTGAAATTTGAGTAGTATCAAATAAAAAAAAATACTATCTTTGTCTATAATTATAAGCACCATTTGAAAAAAACATGTATGTCTAAATATAAGTACCATTTTAAATTACTAGGTTTATTTATTATTTTTTAAATATATCCTTTATTAAATACTACTAATTTATCTTACTTTAAAAAAGATATTACTCCACCTGACCATAAATATTAACGAAAGTTAAAATGTATTTGGCTCAAATACACCTTGAGGTTTTTTTACATCTTGAGCTATATGTTCTCTCCCGCTTTCAAATCTAATAGGCACAGTGTTTACCAACAAAAAATCTTCATGTTCGCCGTGTATCTCTTCTGCAAAAGAAATCGTAGTCACCGCGATAAAAAATGAGTCAAAGGTTGCCACCTTGGATCAATGATGAGTTCGTGACTGTTGCTTATTAGAGACAACAATGTTGCAGTCGAAGAATTATGAAGAAGACGATTTTGGTCGCAAAAGACGCATTCGCGATATTAGGTTTGTTTTAGTGAAGAGGGAGACTAAAATTTTGGGATTATTTTTAGGTTAAAAAATGTTATCTTTTAAATTATTTATTGATAATTGTTTAGTTCATATTCAGGTTAAAAATGTTAATTATTTAATTATATTCAGATTAATAATGTTAATTATTTAATTAATTTTTATGTCACCTAATAGAGTTTGCCAACTATCAATATTTTTAACAGAAGTTGGATCGATGGATCATTTTAAAACGAATCTGTATTTGTAAGGATATGAACCAAACAAAAAAACTTACGAAAACCAAAATAAAAAAAGATTATAATTGCAACGACCAAAGACATATTTAAACCTTTATTTTTTTATTAAAAAGATTTATTTAAAATATTTTCATATTACCTTAACAATGTTAGTTTTTTTTTTAACACAAGTTAGATAATGACCTTTTTAAAATGAATTTGTATTTGCATGGATGTTAACAAAACAAAAAAACTTACGATGACCAAAATTAAAAAAAAAAAAAAAGTTATAATTGCAAGGACCAAAAACATATTTAAACCTATAATTCATTAAAATTCATTCATAAAAAACAATAACACAAATTTTACAAAAATTACGTAGATTGATTAGAGTTGCCAGTAACATTTGGATAATATTTTTGAGTATGACCAATTAACCGACATAGTCCGCATTTTCTTGGTACTTTTTTTCTAATGTCCATTTCAGTTCTAATATGAGTACTATTTGAATGACCTTTTTTAATTCTCCGCATTTTAGGATTGTAATACACTGTTTCACCTTCATATGGGGCCCAATATCCTTCATTGGATATAGATGAAAACTCTTTTTTCTAGATGTTGAATACATTAACAACCTTGTACACGTCAGACAGATGGACTAAATAGTTTTGACGAACGTAAGAACATGCATCTATGACATGTGAACAAGACCCATGTATAGCCTAAAATTTTCCACAATCACACCATTTTCTTTGAAGGTTGACTTCGAAATGATCAATTGGTTGCACCTTTCTTGGGTTTATTGTTTCATGCATCAGGAAAGAATAACAATTTCGGTCGAATCACATGACTTGGTGAATGTTAGACTTACCTGAAGTTGCAATGTCAATCACAAGGAATGAGGTTTGAATTGTAATTCCCTTTTTAAAATTTAATTTTGGCTTTTAAATTTAAACTAACTCAAGATTAATCTTGGTTACAAAACAAAAATGTAGAATGTTCTTGGTTAGTGAAAATAAATGAAAAGGATTATTTCTATGTGATCAATGATTATGAGTGAGAAATAAGTAAGGATAAGGATAAGAGAATCACACAATGATGTATCCTAGTTCACCCAAGGTGGGCTACGTCGAATCCTCACAATTTGTGAGATTTTCCACTAATGTGCTTGACACAAGAATGGTTTTGCTTTCACACAGACTTTCTTGATCACTCTTATTCAGTTACAATTTTCACCTTTCAACCTTGAAAGGATTTCTTACAATTACCTTTCAGTCCATAAAAGATTTTTACACGTTACCTTTTAATCACAAAAAAGATTTTTACAAACCACTAAACTATCTTTAAGAATACAATCTTGAGTTTCAAATGAAATTATGAAAGAAAGTTGATGGATCATAATTTACTCAACATTTGTTTGAGATTGATTTTCAATAGAAAAATCAGTAAAGAGATCATTGAATCTAGTGAAAGAGAACTGGAGCTTTTGCTTGATTAAAAAGCTTTTATTTTTCAAGTATTATTGTTTAAGTGATTAATTGATTTCACTCGAAACTCTTGTTGTTGTCTTCACCTTGAGGTTCTTCTTATATGCGTGATGAAGTTGATGGTAGCTCATATAGCTGTTGTTAATTCAGCTGTTCAGAGTGATGTTTTAATAGACATATGTTCTATTTTATCTAGAACGTTTCTACTTTGTAACCAGAACGTTCTTCGTTTGTGCTTTAGTGAATACTATGATTGAGATCATTTAACAACTGTTTGGTGTCAATATTTCTGCTTTGTATGCAACCTGAACTTTCTGCAAATGTGTAACACCAATGTCCTTATTATCCTTGTTGTCCTAGTTGTAGTTGTTCATAGGTAATCAATCTGGAGATTGATCTTGTTATTGTTCTTGATGTTGTTTTTCCTCTTTTAACCTTTTGGGCTTGATCATGGTTCTAAGTTGTCTTTGATATTTGTTTCACTTAAGATCTGTATTTTGGGAAATTATTCATTTCATTTTTATCTTTAAAACGAATTGTCCAGAATGATCTTGTTTGATAAGGCTGATATTGTCAAAAATCAAAATGATCTTGTATACACCAGAATGATCTTGTGTTGTTGTATAATTGTATATGATTACCTATCTTCAAATAATACACTCAAAATCACAAGTTAAATAGCAACACAATTAGAATCATAATTAGAAATTAATTAACTTGTGTTATTATCTTCAAAATATTAATTTGGGATTTTGCCTCAACATTACCTACTTCATATTTAATCTTGTCCATGCAATCTTCTATGTATACTTGATCATAAGCTAATGATGTCTGATGTTGTTTTTCTCTTTCTGTATATAAAACTCCTAATCTATAGTAAATTGATCAGACTAAAGTAGTGATTGGGAGATTGCGTTTACCCTTAAGCACTGCGTTTATTGAATTGATAATGTTTATTGTTATTTGTTCCCATCGTCGACCTTGAGAATACTTCATAGTCCATTGTTCTAGGGATATTATCAACCCATCTTAAAGCGTCTAGATTTGTCATTCTGATTTCATTGCAGTAATACTTGAATGATGGCTTACTTAATGTATATCTTGTTATAAATGAGGTAAAAATTGTCAAGTATTATAAAGTGATAAGTGGAAAATATACTAAGAAGAACTAGATCATTACCCATGCAAAAAAAACTTTATTTTTGGAAGTTCCTTGTCCTTGAACTCTCTCATGAAATTTTGTGCAATGTGTCAGATGCAATACACTTATGTTGTTGGAGGATTATGTCAATCATTGTTTGGGTTATTATAAGCATTTTTAATGGATTCGTGTCTATCTAAAATCAAACAAATGTTGACTTGAGGTGTGACGTACCTTCTCAGATTTTTCAAAAAGAAGCTTCAAGCACCCCCTGTTTCACCTTCTAAAGTGCATAAGCAATGAAAATTGTATTTTTGTTTCCATCATGTGCAATGGCTAGCAACAGAGCCCCCTTGTACTTGTCGTACTACCAAGTTCCATCAACTGAGACAAGTGGTTTACAAATTTGGAACCTAGAGATGAATGGAGGGAAAACTCATAATAGTCGTTTGAAAACTTTTGAACCCCATAACAGAGTATTATCAGAATATGCAGGTGATACTTTCATTTCCATAATAGTTCATGGAAGAAATTTTTGCATGGCCAACAACTACCTTTGAAGGTCATTGTAAGACTTCTCCCAATTCCCAGAAATCGTTTCGATAGCTTTGTTTTTTGCCATCTATGCCTTTTTATAGGTGATTGTGTAGTTGTACCATTCCCACACGTTTCATCTTCCAACGGATGAATGTACCATAACATTGGAAGATGTTGCACTACTATTTGGCTTATATTGGGGATAAAGCAGTTACTAGATCAACTTTGGTATCATGGGTCAATGATTTTTTAGATTTGTTAGGAGTCATGCCACTTGAATCCCAAAGAAATAGGAATTTTATAAAATTAAAATGGTTGAGAAAAATATTTTGAACATTGACTCCAGAATCGTCAGACGAATAAATAATTATATATTGTAGAGCGTACATTTTAGAATTGATCGACAACATATTAATGTCTGACAAATCCCAAAACAGAGTACACATTATGTGGTTGCACTTGTTGAGAGATTTGCGAGAGACGGGATAATACAATTAGGGTTCAGCATGCTTGACAACAATTTATAGAGAATTGTGTCATGCATCTGAACCTAGTGTTATGTCGATCGATGGATGTACACATTTACTTCAAACTTGAGCATGGTACTTTATGCCATTTATTGCACCAATAAGTAATCTTGGGTCTCATTTTTTGTTTGCAAAAAGGTAAATATAAAAAAAAAGGTAAATATTGAATTTATAAAACTATTAATTAATTGACTAATGTTCAAATTTATTTTCGTAGTTATAGTGGAAAGGGTATGAAATTTGACGATGCACCTCATTATCATACTGCTAGATATCGATCAAAAATTGATCGCATAACCCTTAACGATGTAATATATTAAGACATTAATTTATTTATATTATTTTGTTTCTTCTTATGCATACATTACTAACAAAACTTTTATATATCAATTTCTCTGGAGGCCCTACCTATGTCTAACATACGATAATCCAGAAGAATTGGCTATGAAATGCATCTACGTGTTTGATTTGTTTCTACATAATAGAAATGCATCAAATAGATAAAGCGAAATTATAATTTGGACTACCACAAGAAATACCACATCCACCAAAGAAAAGAAACAAAATATATCATAAGGTAGATTTGCATAAATAAGTTGACTATAGTTGGACATTATTCTACGGAATTTAGAACAAATAGTGAAATGAACGAGATAATCATATTCTTTATGGCCAACCTCTAAATGTTGAATTTAAACCAAGTTATGAATACATGGTTTGGTTTTGCAAAAATTCCAAACGGTTTGTTTTTGTAGAAAACCAATTGATTCATCCTTGTGTCATTCCATCCCAACCTCCACCACAATCTACCCAACATTTTTCCAAGAACCAATGTCCAACACAACACAACAAAATCAATATTATATACCAACACCGTCTAACCCTCAACCGCATCCTCATACTTATTCCCATACATCACATCAATCCTACATGTTCACGTCGAGGAACAATTTAATTTTGACAATCAACAACCAAAACATGAAGACAACCATTGACTATCCTTTGCATCAAGCGAAAAATGAATTATTGTATAACATGTTAAATACTTGTTATAATACATCTGAGCCAACTACCTAGTTACTTAATAATGTGCATTAACAAAGCTTCCAAATTCCAAACTTTAGGAATGCATATACTCCGTTATATCAAATATCCAATTGGACTTAAGGTGGAAATAGTTTTTCTGCAACACTTCCTCCTCGACATCCTCAAGAATAAGAAGACGAAAATGATGAAGAAGAAGAAGAACAAACTCGTGATGTACCAAGACGTCGTCAAAATCCCGTACGTGTGCGAAAACATCTACAATGTGGTACTCGAAACCACATTTGATATTAATTTTATCATAATTTTTGTCAAATTTGTGTTTTTTTATGAATGAATTTTAATGAATTATATATCTATTTTCTTTTTTTTTTTTTCGTTAATTTTTGTAACATCCTCTAAAATTATTAATTAAAATAATTTGGATCTATAAATATATATTTTCCAATATTAAATTAGGTGTGGTAATTATTCGCCTGGTTCGACTTATTGTGGTAAAGTTGTTAGTAAGAATTATTTATTAGATGTATTTTTATTTCTAAGGCAAGAAGAATTTGGGCTAAGGGTTGTGGCTTGGTATCACACAACCCATTTGAATGAGTAGAAAGTTGGGCTGACAATTTGTGCCTTGTTTTTGATGAAGGTTAACTAATAATAATAATAATAACAATAATAATAATAATAAGAATTATAATAATATTTTTTCCCTTCTATTCCTTATTCAGGCCCAACACTATCTACCCAATAATATTCACTTTAAATAGAAAGGAGTACTGAAACCCTAGCCACAATCACAAACCCTATTTCACAAACCCTTTACAGACAAGATTCTGTAAGAATACCAAAATCCTAGCCACCATCACCGTCACCTCTTTTTCTTCGTGCATCAAAAGCTTGGAACTTCTTTTCCTTGTGAACAACTTCGTGGGGCTTAGAGATTTGTACTAGGAAGAAAAGCGGCCTAGGTAAGGGCTTTTCCCCGCACAAATTATAGTTAGACCGTTGGTTGGATGACATGAAATTAATAATTGTGATTGCTTGCTTTTTGAAATGAATAATATGTAGACTAATGAATTAAGATAATGAAACCCCAATCCTTTGTGTTAAGTTTATTATATAATATATGATTTTTGGAAGTAAAGTATGAATTTTGATGTTATATGTGATGAAGTTTTGATTTTTATGGCGAATATGAAGTAAAGTATGAATTTTATGTTATATGTAATAAAGTTTTAATTTTTATAATGAATATGAAAGAATGGTTGAATTTGTATGTTATATGTGACAAAGTTTTATGATGATGTATGAGTTGGAGTTGAATCTTGTTGTTATATATGTTAACGTGTTAATCTTTTTGGTGTGTATGATACCAAGTCTTGATTTTGTGTGTATGTGGTGGAAGTTATGATTTTCATGATGATTTGTTTATGGATATGTGATCTTAGTGATGTGTGAATAAGATGAGGATTTTTAAAAGTGATTTGAATGCATATGACATGATTCTTAGTGGGCTGTGTGGGAATATGTCTCTTTTATATTTTATCATCATGTCATGGCATATGCATCTTCGTGAAAGTTGCCTTAGTGGCAGGTTTATATCTGGATCATATAGTTTTAGGAGCATGCATCATGTATATATTTTTGTTATGCAATTTATTGGTTTGTGTATTTTTCTTTTAAATTGGAAGTTTTTACTCTTATATATTTTGTGTTATTTTTCTATATGTTTAACTTTGGTTTGATGTGGATGATGGATAAAACTGACCCTTACAACAACATTTTAGGTACTAATGAGTTCGAGGAGATTCAAGAGTAGTTGATGAGTATTAACGTGCGACAAACGGGGGATAAAAATGGGTTTTCAATACAATTTTGTAATGTTAGATTGTCGCGATACTTCTAAGTTTATTTTTAAACTTTTGTCACCAACTTTTAAAATGCACTAGGATTCTAGAAATACGGAAGTGAGTTCCCTTCCGTTAGGAATTATTGTTTTTCTTGTTATAGCCTTGAATAAACATTTTCTTAATAAAATTAAATAAACGTGGTTGTTACTAATTACTTGCATGAATAAATGTTAGGTAGTTAGAAAAAAAAAAATTGTCGTAAATCTTTCTAAACAATATGTTTTCAAGTAATATCAAAAAAATCCAAGGCGTTACAATTTTGTTTTTTATAAAAAAGTTGGATTCCCTACAATGACAAAATCTCCCCAACACCAAATTGCCATTGCAAACTTGAATTTCTTTATAAAACTGCTTTTGCAAATGACGACGTCCTACTATGGTAAAAAAATGGTAGATTTGTATATAGTTTTGAAAAGAGAGTATATTGATAAATCTTTTTTTAAAATTGGTTATTTAAAAAGAAAAAACTTATAGATTGACTTTTAGTTATATTTGTGACTTAAAAAAATACTAATTTATTTTAGAAAATGAAAAGTTAAATTGATAACACGATTGATGTATGAAGAATATTTTATGAACATATACATATAAAATTGGTACACTAAATTCATTAAGACTTAAATAGTACTACTTTGGAAATGAAATATTCCATTTGATTTCAAATGTAAGCAAGAGTTAATAAAAAAAAATTGATTTATTTGGTCAAAAATTTGAAGTCAAATATATTAATTTTTTTTAATTAACTTTAACTTATATTTACTAAAATAATAACTAAAAGAATAATATATTTAATCATACTAAAAATTAATGTACTTGATATTAATTTAATTTCAAATACATAACTTTTTAATTTCAAATTTTAGTTATATTTTATGAATCTATTAGTATTCCTTATCTAGGCAGCAGAAAACGACAAAGTGGTCACGAGGGCCATTTGGGTATTTCCAAGAGGACAAGGTTTGTGCTGCTCACTCGTAGAGAGTGTAGATCTACGGTTAGATTGGTCCAGAAAATCGTGACAAAAGTGTCCCCATTCATTCGGTGACACTTTCCCTTTGACGGTCACCTCACCTTGTCACGTGACCTTCCAATCCCTCATCTCCACGTGATACTAATCCAACGGATAATATCTCCTCTTTCCTCCTACATCCCACGGTCCCAATTCCATATTCTGGACCCTTCCAAAACTCATTCAAGAATAGACAGATAGCGAGAGACAGAGAACGGTCAAGTTTTTAACCGTGGTTAAAATGCTAACCACGCTTAACTCGTTTGGTTGAGTTAAACTTCGTTCTGATATTCTGATATCTGAGGAAAGAAAACGGAGAAGAACACAGAACAAGAGAGAGAAAGAAAGAGAAAAAGTTAGAGAGAGAGAGGGTTTCGTTACCGTTGTTTAGATAAGATATTCTGAGTCAACTCGGACGAGTCTCTCATCCGGTTTTCTTCTATTCTTCCTCGTTTTATCCGAACAATTCGACGGTTATTCTTCGATTGTTCGGATCTCGCATTGTGGTGATTTCGCAGCTTAAGCTCAATGGCATAGTGGAAACATTTATCGGAATCTCTGAATTTCTTGGAGAAATCACGTGGTATTGCGATGATTCTTTCTTCTTTGATTTTTTTTTCTTGTTATTTTTTTTTTGATTTTGTTGGTACTGAGTTGAAGCTTACGTTTCAAGAGTTATTAGATACTTTGATGTTTGCTCAGTTCGTTGTTTCGCGGTTTTGTTTTAAATGTTTGTGATTTTTTTTTTTACGTGTGAAATGCTTAGTAGTTACAAATGATTACTAGATGTTAAAGCTTACCTCTGTTAATAAAGAAATTGGAAACTTCCACACAAAAAATGAAAAAGATTTTTTATTAGATTGAACCTGTTTTTGAATCCAGTTTTTAATAATTTATTATGTAGTATTTTTAAGTTTATTAGTTCCGGATAAATTTGTAATTTGTTTTTTTTATGGAATTTGTTTTTATTCTTTGTTTTAAGATATCCTCCATCCGCAATGAAAGAATAAGTTAACCTGTTACAGAACTAATCACAATAGAAAGGAACAGGTTAACTTATATAGTTCGTAACAATCAACTTATGAAATGCAATATTTAATATTTTGAATTAATAGTTATTATATTTAGTTTGCTGTTTCGGGTTTTTTACTTTGTTTTCAATTATTGATCAACAAAGGTTTGGTAAGTATGTTGTCCCAGGTTTGATCCGTGTCTTGTATATGGCAAAGATCTTGTTGGGGGAGGCAAAGTCCAATTTGGTGATCTCTATGCCTTGGAGAGGATTAATCCCTGGCAAGAGGATTAAACTCTGGCAATTGAGGGGGATATGTAGCGGGTGATTTAGATAGATTTGATTATAAATTATAATCACAACCATTTTAGATAGATTTGATTTGAATTTAAAGTATAATTAATTAGGTGATGAAATAATAAAATTAATGGATTTGAATAGTCAGATACCCTTTTATTATAACTGAAGAATGTGTTAATACTATGAGCTTTCTAGAATGATGTCTTTTTCATGTGGAAGTTTATCTCTGCTTGTGATTTGTGATGTTATGCTCTAAGAACTTTGATGGAATTGTTGTGAATTTGCAGATTTTTGTTCTTGCGTGTGGGCCTCCTGATGGCCTCAATGTAGCTGTCAGTTATACTTCTGTCTTCATTAATGATCGTTGGGGAGCTAGAGATTGGTTTCATACAAGTTCCATTGGCTCTGGAGTTTGGCGACTTCTTGGGAGGGAAGAAGCTTTATTCCGCTGCCATATCTGTTCATGTCTCGTAAATCAGACAGCCCTGTTCAAACCCAGATGGCTGTGGCTTTATTCAGTAGTCCACTTGGTAGGGAATACTTTGAGCATAAGAGCATGGGAGGAAGACAATCTACTGGAAGGAGAAGGGTTTTTGTGCAAACTGAAACCGGTTGTGTCTTGGGCATGGAGTTGGATCGTAGTGACAACGCACATACTGTGAAGAGGAGGCTGCAGATTGCCCTTAATGTCTCAACTGAAGAGAGCTCGCTAACTTTTGGGGATGTTGTCTTGAAGAATGACCTTAGGGCTGTTCGGAATGATACTGCCCTTCTTCTTACACGTAACCTTATGCACAGAAGTTCATCCACTCCATGCCTGTCACCCACTGGACGGGATATGCAGCAAAAGGACAAGAGTGGTCCTATTGAGATATTAGGGCTATCAAGTAGCTTGGGTATAATGAAACATATGGTCAAGGACATTGAGAAGGCAATGAAGATGGGGGTAGATCCAATTCCAGTTCATGGTGGGCTTGGAGGTGCATATTATTTTCTTAACAGAAGAGGTGAGAGTGTTGCAATTGTGAAACCAACGGATGAGGAGCCTTTTGCCCCAAACAATCCAAAAGGTTTTGTTGGTAAAGCTCTTGGACAACCAGGTTTGAAACGTTCAGTTCGGGTTGGGGAGACAGGCTTCAGGGAAGTTGCAGCTTATCTTCTTGACTATGGCCATTTTGCAAAAGTGCCTCCAACTGCGTTAGTGAAGATTACTCACTCGATATTCAATGTCAATGATGGAGTCAATGGGAAAAACATGCAGAGGAGGAAGCTGGTTAGCAAGATTGCATCACTGCAGCAGTTCATACCTCATGATTTTGATGCAAGTGACTATGGGACATCTAGCTTCCCAGTTACTGCTGTGCATCGTATAGGGATATTAGACATTAGGATTCTTAACACAGATAGGCATGCTGGTAATTTGTTAGTTAAAAAAGTTGGGGCTTTTGGTGAGGTGGATTTAATTCCTATTGATCATGGGCTTTGCCTGCCAGAAGCTTTGGAGGACCCATACTTTGAGTGGATTCATTGGGCTCAGGCTTCGATTCCATTTTCCGAGGATGAGCTTTCTTACATTGAAAATCTGGATGCTGCTCGAGATTGTGAGATGTTACAAAAGGAACTACCTATGATTCGGGAGGCTTGTTTGAGAGTCTTAGTACTCTGCACCATTTTCCTCAAGGAGGCAGCTGCTAATGGTCTGTGCCTTGCTGAAATTGGTGAGATGATGACTAGGGAGTTCCGCAGCGGTGAGGAGGAACCCAGTGAACTGGAGGTTGTTTGTTTGGAAGCAAGGAAGATGTTGGCAGAGAGGGAAGAACTATCTCCCAGGACTGACTTGGGAGATGATGAATTCCTCTTTGACATAGACTATGATGTAGCTGGGTCAGATTTCGCTCTGAAGACAACAATGGACGGTTCTCTTGCCAGAGCACCTTTTCAGCCTGGATTTGGAAGCGGGCATGGTCGCAATCCACTTTCCAAATTGGATGAGAGCATTGAGGAAGAGGAAGAAGAAGGTGATGGAGAATATCCTGAGGGTTTCGTCACTTTTCCCCCTCAGGAAAAAGTCCCAACGGTTTCGAAACTTTCTGTATCATTGAAAAACACCATGTTAAGTGAGAAAAGCCAGAAACATCAGAATCATTCTAGAGGAATAGCAGATAATGGCTATTATGGGAATACATCATCTGGTCATAAGAGTGCCAATGAGCAGCTTCTTGCAAGCACAAGCTTTGTGAAGCTGGCAGATATGACTGAAGATGAATGGATAACGTTTCTGGAGAAGTTTCAAGAGCTGCTGTACCCAGCATTTGCGAAGAGGAAATTAATAACCTTAGGTCAGAAGCAAAGACTGAGGCTTGGTACCTCGTGCCAGTTTTGAAGTTGAGCAATACTTTGATATGTGATAGAGGACTATAGAACAAAGAATAAGGGTCTAGAGGTTACTGTTAGGATAGTTCTAGTTTATGAGCTTTGGATGGGTGCTTTAGTTGAAGAACTGTTGTAAATATGCTTGTTGGCCAAGTAGAATTGGTTGTAGTTTGATTTTATGATTTCATTTTTCTTTCTGTTGGCTGGCTTGTCTGATAAATAACTTGTAGGATAAAATCGTGAAATGAAACTTATATGTATATAATGAAAGCCTTTGTTTCCTTTTCTTTTTTGTTTTGATTTGATTACTGCATATACTTTAATATCTGGCTGAAAATAACATTGATGTGTTACTCTGTGCACTCTGCAATCTGTATTTGGTCTCTGATGAGCAGGTGCTAGAAAGACATAAATCTGGTTGAGATTGAGTTTTATAACGTGGTCCGGGGTGCCATGTTCAGTTAACCTTTTTCTAAGAGTAATGTTTCGGTAAAAAAAAAAGAGTAATGTTAAAATAACTAATTGATTTTGGAATGAATTTTACGTGTGATGTTTTTTCTTTTAAACCATAATCCTCCATCATCCTTGTGAACAATATTTTCATCTAAAGAGTGTTTATGCTCTTGTAATGCAATTATACTCTTCCAGTAAGTGGAGATATCTTTTTCAGGACCAATATCATATATTAGGAAAGTTTGTTCTAATGTGCAGATAAACACTACCACTATACATCAAAAAAAGTGTTTAGACTTTTAGATCAAGTAATCATGATTTGTAGATAACATTTCATAAAAAATATGAAAAAAGCACCAGCATGGTGGGGTTGGAGGAATCGACATCCAGCATTCTTTCATAAGTTTGAAGCCCATCATAATCATCAAAACAGGGGCATCTTTTGTTGGCTTCTTGTGTCATGCTGCTTCCATGTTCGGCTAGATAAACCGGCCTTAGAGGTATTAGGAGTATGACATATTTGTGAGCCACAGCCATACATTTGTCACCAATCGAGTAAGCTTCTGTTTTCATAATTGGCTGTCATCGACATTCTGTATTATTTTTATGCCGTCTCAAAAACTACAAGTTTTTCTCTTTGCGGTGCAATCGAAATAAGAATAAAATTACATTTTCTTTTAGGTATTTTTATGTTATGTGACATTTGTTGCTCTTGTTTATCACTTGTTAATCGGTACTACTTCAGTTTTAAATATAAATAAAAATGAGTCAAATAAAATTTATGTATTTAGTCCAAATTTTAGATTCAACATAGAAATTTTATTTGACTATACTTTTATTTATACTTAGACCGGACTATATTACGATAGACAGATGGGAGAAGGAATTTGAATTCCAAGTAATGATATATTATTGATTTTAGCCGTGGATTTTAAATCAATTGTGAGAATTATTTAAAGATATTTTGGTAGAGTAGTATTGTGAGCTGATCAACCTCAAATCAATAGTCGAAATCAATTAGTGTATACAAATGCATATCTTAGAAACACAATAAATCTATATCAGGTTCAAAGACAAAACAAAGAGCTATTTAGCACTGACTTTTGCATTTAAAAATGCTGCTTAAAGCACTAGGGGTGTTATCAAGTCTCAATAATGCTGTTGTATTCAAGTTAGCTATAAAACATGATAGTGAAGTTTGGTAAATGTCTCGGTCATTTGTACTCTAACATCTTCTTTTGGATCGTATCGAATTTTGTATTGTACTATGAATTTTTTTATATTTTCCATTTCATGCAATTCAAGACTATTTTTAGATTTATTCAACAAGTGAGAAATCAATACTTTTTAACCGTTAGATCTACCCAACAGTTCACTACATATCGTAAGGCGGCGAATGTATACATTGATATAATATTTTATTTTTTAAAAATTGTTTATTAGGTAAAGATCTAATTTATTTTTTTAGCGTCATCATAAAGTCAAGTAAATAGACAAATGAGTACATGAAAAAAGTACAAAGTTCATTTTGTATTGTTGTTGGAGATAGGTTTGAGTGAAGTTGAAAGTTGACTTTTGATGACATGGAAGCCTAATCCATTGATATGTATTTTCTGTAATACTATATTACCATTTGTCTTGAAACTGAACATTGAGATAATGAGTGATTTAATGTTAAGATTTTAACGGTTTGTTTTGCAAGATATGATGATTCACCTAAGAGAGGAGGGTGGAAAGGGAATAAAAGACAAAAGAAGAGTGAGAATCAAACTTGTCTTCTTGTCCCCGTAATTAACATGTCAAAGCAAATTAATTAGTTACATAAACGGTTTTGGGGATATTTTGTTATGTTGAACAAACTTATGATAGACCATTTAGAGAATACAAGTCATGGTTCACTAATACCATGAAAGTAACATAGGAAGCCTAGTTAATGTTACAAGTTATTCCTTTGAACCGAAAAAGTTTATTTTTAGTTATTATTTTGTTAGTGAGGTTGTTGAACCTTATGACATACTCCTCACACCAATATCTTTATCTCTCCTCTAAACTATATATTACCTTATCACTATGTTAATACTTATCAGATATAAATATTAGTTATTAATTAAATTTAAATCTAAAAGTTAGATAGAACGATTTCTAGACAATTAGTTCTATTTAAAGAGTATATTACATATTCATTTTTTATTTTTTGTATCTTTTTTTCATTCTATCGATATAGAATTTATTTTCATTTTAATATTATCAATCTCTTTTCCATATTTTCTATCAAAATTCTTAATAACGCTGCAAATTGTGTTTTTAGTTTCTATTGTACAATATAGTTGGGGGCAAAGGGGTCTCTTTTAAACAATAAGTAACCAAAACAAAGCTAAAGAATGGTAATGAGTAAATTATATAATGGTAGGTCAAAAGCACATTGAGGTCAATAAATAAATAAAATCAATAAATTTTATTACTTTTGATGATATTTTTTGTTATCCTAACTATTTATTATCTCATTATTCATTTCTTTTTCTGCAATAAATAATTAAAAATATTATTGATAAAAATTTAATTAAAAAAAGTAATTAATATTGCATTGAATTTTAAAAATTATTAATAAATAAAAATAAAATTCTTCTACAAGATGAAAGGAATTAATGGAGGAAGTATTAGCATATAGCAGCAAATAGCTTTGAACAAAACATCTCTCTCAATATAGTTTGTATTTACATATCACACTAAACAAGTAGATACAAATAGTCTTGCTTTTCTGAAAATAACTCAAATTCTAACTAACCCACTTTCTTTCTTTCTTTATTGATTGATTGTGGCAAAATAGGGGTTGACAACTATACAAAAAGGGATAGAAATTGGAAATAATAGGGAAAAAACCCAAAGACCGAAATTAGACAAAAGAAACAAAGGAATTAGACAAATTACAACATTAATGTCATTTACTTGCATTACACGTTTGAAAATTTCAGCAATTACACTTACAAAACCAAACTGAAAATCGTGATGGTGAATCAAATGTATGTTAGATATGCCTCCAAGGTCTTTCTGCTAGGCTTACACATTCACAATGCCTATAACAATCCACAAGATGATCAATGGTCAATCCAGCAGCTTGCATAAAAGAGTGGACTATCACTGGGCCCACAAACCTAAACCCACGTTTTACCATGTCCTTGCTAAGAGCCTCTGCTTTTGGACTCCTTAATGGGACACTTCTTGGATATTTGTATTTGTTAATTATTGGTTTGTGGTTTACAAAACCCCATATGTAGCTACTAAATGATCCACATTCCCTAACAATCTGTAGATTAAAATTTGGATGTAACTAATTAGCAACCAAGATGAATTCATGAAAAGTAAAAAGAGAAAGTCTTGTGCACGAGAAGACACAAAATCTACCGTTGTCAAAATAAAATAAATAAATAAATAAAGTTATTGATGCAATTTTTCAAAATTTAGGATATACAAGAGTACAGTTTCACCATATATCGGATCTGCCCCTAGTTTGAGAAGGGTAAATATATGCAATGTAAATATTTTTTTTTAAATGGTAATCGAAACATAAATATATAAAAAACATTTTAAATAAGATGCTGTTTTGAATAGTCTCTTGAAATAAATCATGTTGAATATATTTTTTTAAATAGTGATTTTTATTATAGTAAACAAATACAAAATGACTTTTTTTTTTAAATTTCTAAAAAGAGTTTTAAAATTATTTGATATCAATTTGTATTTTATTTTATAATTTATAACAAAAAGACCATAAATCTGGAGAAATAATTTTTTGACATTAAAACATTAATGTCGAATATAGTGTCATTAGTTTTTTTTGTATATTTTTAAAATGCGTGTAAGATATAAAAAGTAAAAAGTCAAAAAGATATATGGATAAAAACATATGATGTCACATGTATTTTGATGTTCAAATAATATAATTGAGGCAACAACCTTGTAATTACATCAATGCTTACATTCTTAACTTATAAAAAGAAGAATAACAAAAATTTGAATAGATATGAATTGAATACTTACCTTCATTATGCATTTGGCATTATCCACAATGCACATAACTCTGCTATCAGCTAAGGAAAGTGCTTTGTTTGATGCTATCTCTATGATTTCCTTTTCCTCCATTTTGGCAACAGTGTAAGGATCAAATCCAGCAAAAACTTCTCTGCAAAGAAAATTATACTATATTTGTATTAATTTATACAAAGAATGTAATAATTAAATATAACATGTTATACAAAATGTTACCTTAGTGTTTCCTTTCTTTTTATAATTTCTGTCCAATTGTAGTCCATGAGCAATCCAGACATTGCAAGAAGCTCAAACAATTTGCTGTTTAATGATTTAAACCAATTAAGAAGATAGTTGTCATATCAATGCCTATGTATCTAAATAGATGTAAAGACTTTAACTGTTAGTACTTACTTGTCGTCATAAGCTGGAACTCCCCAACATTCATCATGAAATTCTATGTATACCTTATCTGCATTAGGCATCTAGATTAATTAGTGTTATGTTCATTAAAATATTTCCTTTTCTTACTTATGGACCAATGAAGAAATGTTACAGTTGTAAAACAAGTGTGGACAATCTCAACTAATAATTGTTCAAAAATTGGTTTAATTTTTTGGATTAAGTGAAAAATTGGTAAGTTTGTGAAACAAATTTTTCCACCTAAAACAGGGGTAATTGTAGAATATAAAAATTGTATAATTTTCTTTCTATTTGTTTTAATTTATTGTATCAAATTGGGCTACTGTAATTTTTCTTGAATCAAGGTGACCATTGATGAATGAGCCAATTATTGTAATTATTAATGATATTGATTAATCAGTAAAAGACTAACCGTTGTTGTTATAGTGAGTCTTTATAATTTTGGAGGTCTTTACAACTTTTTAGTTTCTTTTTAACTAAAATTTTTCATTTTGAATAAAAAGAGCATTTGTTTGTTGCATTTTTCTTGAAAAACTTTCAATCTATGTTTTTCATTTAGCCACTTCATTTTCAGTTTATGAACAATGCACAAGACTTGTAATGTATATCTTTATTATTATATTAAAAAGTTGATTAGTATCTGAAGAAAAATTTCCCCACCCAAAACTGGATTAATTTGGAAATTTTAGAGCAATTTTGTGATACTAATTGATTATTAAGTTTTACTTATAATTCATTTATTTTAAATGCAACAATTATTATTTTGTGGTTCAACAAGAAAGATAACAAATTGTGGAATTGAAAATTGTGTGAACATAAATGTGACTACTGTTTTTTCATTTATTATGAATTTCAATATTTGGAAATATGTAAGGATGACTCATACAATAGAATTATTATTTTTTTATTCTTTTTGTTTTCCATACTAATTTCTAAAAACTTTTTGATATGGATTCTTATGTTATCTATTAAATACACAATTTCTCTCCTCCAATGACTCGTTAATTCAACTATTTCTCTTTTTTAACTTTAATATATGCACATGAAACTTCTATGACATTCTCTCTGAAGCATATTTGTTAATGGGTGATGATTTATTTGATTATTTTTTACGTTTTTTTATATGTGCGTTTTGCGTATTTTTTGTCTATTTCATTCACTTCAATCATCTAACTATTTTTTGTGTTATAAAATATGATTTTTGCCTATGCATTACATGAGTTTATGATCTAGTACTATTACATATTTTATATTCTTCTAACAAGTTTGTTTGTTTGTTTTTATTTAATTGCAAAGATATGAAACCGATTGGATCATGACAGGTTGTTCGACTCAGGAAAATATTTTATGAGTTCTCCTTAGTCCTTTGTTTCTATTGAAGATTTTCAATGTATTCGAACAATTGGAATAAGAAATTTGAAACCTAGCCTTCTTCGAGTTTTTTGTTAGACAAAAGATTTCAATCTAGATTTAGTAAGAAACACAAAGGCTCAATGTTGAATTCGATCGTATATACAATTTACCTATGGAATATTAGAGGCCAAAGATCACCCTAAAAACATTGTTGTTCTGAGCAAGGTAGCAGCTGAAGGTACAAACAAAGAAGTCACAACGTTAGTGCTCATCGTATTATTAACTCTCATTTTATCGATCACGTCCCCATCGTTAAGTTAGGAGGTAACACAATTATGCAAACATTTTCTCCCTCTGAACAAGAAAGAGTCAAAAAGAATTGGGATGAAGCATCTGATTTGAATTCAGATGAGGAAGTAGTAGTAGATTCACTCCATACGAAAGACGATATGTCTAGTTACATCACGAAAAAAAAATGTAATCTGCGAAGTCTTTGGTTCTAGCTTTTCTAATTCAGATAACACAACATAACAACGAAAAGATCTTCATTATCCAGACATACGTATTATAAGTTTTTGAAGTGATGTAGTATTAGGTGAGAACGTTGTCCAAAATCATTAAATTCATTCAAACTGAAAAGTAAATTTACATTCAAGAGATTTGGTGAATGTTAACATAGAACTCTCTGTTCTAACAAGTTTCTAAGTTGCAGTTTCATCTTGATCCTTAATATATTATTGAGAATTGTAATTACATAATGTTAATCTGATTTCAATTGATGGTATAGCATCGCACTCATAAAGACATAAAAAATCCTTTTTGAAACAATACTATATTAAAGTCAATTGATAACAACGAATATATAGTAGGTAATAAGTACCTAAGAAATGTGGAAGAAAAATAATTTAAAAGTGAAGAGTCAAGAGTGGTAGCGTATGACATAATATAAGTTGGTGTTTTGAAGTTCAGCACCTCAGCTAAATTCAAACCTTATGATGATTTTGTGCATATCACTACTCCTCCTAATAGAAATTAAATGAAGCAACACTAAAAAACCAATTAATAGACATGATATTTACGTTCTAGCTATGTCATATTAATATTCAACTGAAACAAACATACCGTTCAACTTATTGAATCTTAATTTAATTATAGAATTATAAGCTTTTTTAGTTGAATGATCTGTTTTCAGGGTAAAACAAAATACTAATCTCAAATTAAAATATCTAAAAATTTAAGCATATCGGCAATAGATCGATCCCAAAAAACAAGTTCTTGTTAAATGTCTTCCTATTGGATAATAAAGTTTTAAAATGACCAAAATTACATACTTTTTTTTAATAAATTACTTCAATTTTTTAAATTGTAGTAGACTAATCTAACCCGACTCCGTTTTTACCACAAAATAAATAGATTGAGTCAGAAAAAACACATTCATATGTTGACTCTCTGACCCATTTTTATAGTTCTAAATATATAAAAAATATGACTCCAACAATTACAATTGTAGTCACTACTAGTTTTATTAAAACCTTAGCACTGGTTAGAATTGTTGAAAATAATATACCTAATTATCTTTAGAAAATTTTATTTAGATTTAATTATATTTAAAATTTAGAATAACGTAAGGTTAGGATATATAATTATATTTCTATTTATAATATATTTATAATCTATTCTTTATTTTACTGATATATATGATATGTTTTTATATTATAATTTAGTTTTATATATAGAGCGATTGAAGTTGGGTACAAAAAAGTCAGTAAAAGACAAGTAGAAGCCAATGAAAGAGGAGTAGTCAGGGTACGACGAAGCACGCGTGGTACGACGAAGCACGCGTGGTACGTAAACGAATACGAATCACATTGGTTTGTACTGATCCGCTTTCGAGCTGTCGAGTGAAGATTGTTCCATCTATGAGAAAGGACGTAGGGGACCTCTCTTATTATATTATAAAGGGGTACTCTCTTCTCTGATGTGCGCTATATTATTTTGTTCTATTTCTGAAAGAGTTTTCAGGATTAAGCCATGTGGCGATACCCGCGAAAAACTAAAGACTCTTTTTTTTTAGAACATAGATTTCACATAAAAGAATAGACTTCTCCATTCAAATTATATCACATAAAATCTCGTTTCCGCAAATACAAAAACCCCGTCAAATTCTAATGTGAAAGAAAAAAAAATCAAAATTTCAACATGGTAAAATAAGGTTAAAATGAAATAGTATTGGGAATGAACTTGATCATACCACTATTTTTTGTGATCCAATTGCATCTTTTGAATTCCCCTGGCTCAGTATTCACTAGTAGACTTGGTTGTTGTTGTATAGTTTTATTAGCTACTCCATGTTCTCTTCTTTCATTTGGTGAAGCTGAAATCAAACGAAGTGCCAATGAAATCTTTTCATCCAATGGAGTCAAAGAATCAGCTTGAGAAGAGTCATTTGAGTTTTGTGACAAAGATAGTGATATTGAAGATAGAGATAAAGATGAAGATGAAGTGCTTTTTTGAAGCCCGATAGGGTACACTTTCTTGAGACTTTTATTTTGGAAAAAACTTTGGTTCAATATTCTTTGTGTATCTTTGAAACTTGTGTTCCTTTCCAAAGCTTGTCTTCTTACATTTGGTTTAGACATGTTGGAGAAAAGAGAAGAACAAAAATTGTAGTGTTATAAATGAGATAGAGATTGAATTGGTTGGAATTCATTAAAACTTAGGTGGTTTTAAATTGAGATGGATATAGTAAGTAAGAGCAATGTTTAAGTTGGTTGTTGAAATGTGTGTTTCATGTTCATTAAATATTTTTTGGTTCTTTATTTTCAAGCAAGGTTCTATTATGAGTCCTATAGCACGGGCAATACAATTTGTTGATAAGTATACACTCGTGTTCTTTGGCCCCATTGAAACATAGATTAATCAATGTTAAGGTGATAATCTTTTTTAAATGTAATACAAAACCGACATCAATTTTGAACTGTTCTTCTTTTCTATATTTTGATGACAAAATTACATTTCAAGTCTTTTTTCTTATTTAGTTATAATAGATCTGCTATTTTTTTTACATAGGTTCTATATATTTATGAAACTTTACAACTTAAAACTTTTTTGCTAGTTTTTTGAGGTTTAAGTTGTAAACATTCATAAATATAAAAAACTTATGTGGGAAAAAAAATAGATAAAAAGTTTAAGTTGTAAACATTTATAAAAATAAAAAATATATTTAAAAAATTAAAGATAAATGGTGGATCTATTAGTAAAAGATTTTAGACTTAGTTTTACTGTTTTTTTAATAATACTCTTAATTATAACCGGATTAGATTGAGGTGATGCTATTGTAATTCTTTTTTATAAAGAAAATTTAGGGTAAAAGAAGACTATCGAGATTTTTGTAATCAAACAGTAATTTTAAATTTAAATTTATTTTTACTTTCTTTTTATGTGAATATATATTGCAAGATATTTGACTTCTATGAAATTAACAATTTACTTCAAAAAATAAAATTAATAATATCAATCATTGAATAATAAATCGGTGTATACAATTGAATAGACTAAGACTTAGATTCCAACATGTAATTCCATACTATTTCATCCTAGCAGTCTGTTTTATGGTGTTTGATAGATAGATAGATTAGAAGATGAGAAATTACAATGAGTATAGTACTATATATGTTCGGTATATATTAAATGTAGAACAAAACCGGCAAATATAAAAATAGTGACACTCCTTGTGGTCCAATTCTGTTACGTAGGGAATCAGTAACCCGATAGCCTTTACAAACTCAAAATCAACATAATGAATACGGTATTGCCATAATTGTTTAAGCTATTTTTATTATTCGACAATTATGAACTCATACCTAACTTAAAAATTACCAGTAAGTTATTTTGATTACTTGAGATAGATTAAGCTCTGGCCTATGTATATAAATAGTTTAGACATCATTTTGAAAACTTACCTTTTTTTTTTTTTTTAGTTTTTCATTTTTGTAATTCATATTCATCAACGAAAGAGATGTATATTCAATACTTTTTCTGTGTTTCTTATTTCTTTCATCGAATTCAATTTACATTTTGATATGGTATCAAAAGTTTTTTAATTTTGTATACGAATTTGTTTCTCTTCATCCTTCTTTTATGTTTTCTTCTTCATCATGGCTAGAAATTCAAGAAATGGTGAACAATACTAATCCTTTCTTCATTGTAAACTATAATAATATTTGTTTCGTTCTTGTCACTAATCCATTAAATGGTGAGAATTGTGGATCTTGGCGTTGTGCTATGATTGTTGCACTTGTTGGGCGCAACAAGTTTGGTTTTGTTGATGGTTTGATACCTAAACCTCCTGAAGATGATCCTCACCACCTTCCTTGGCGCCGTAACAATTGCATTGTGGCTTCTTGGATCTTGAATTTCGTTTCGAAAGAGATACAAGCTTCTGCAATCTACTCCAATTCTGCTACTAAGATATTGACTGATCTTCATATGCATTTCCATCAGAACAATGCGCCACATATTTTTCAACACAAGAAAGATCTCCTTCAATGCACTTAGGGTTCTTTATCTGTCGGTAATTACTTCACTAAGTTCTATAGGAGGAACTTGGTGAATTTCGCTCATTCACCATTGCAATTGTGGTGGGTTCAACCATTGGTAGATTCCTTGCATTAAGAGTATGTTCTTAACTTTCTCGTGGACTTAAATGATTCTTTCAATCATATACAAAGCCATATTCTACTTTAGGAACTTATTCCCTCTCTTAGTCATGTTCTTGATCTCATCACTCAAGATTGTTGAGACAAAATCCCACTCAATTGATTTTAATGATAACAAAATTACTTAAGAGATTATGATTGTGATTAAAGACTAATCTGTGCTCTTGAGTGGATTTATAATAGATAACAGGTTATTAATCATAAAGACAAAAAGGATGAACATATGACTCAAAATCATCATATTTGCAAGCTAGAGGATGGGCTGAACCTACGTGAGGATGGCCTCATAAATGCATAGTATACATCCAGCAACGTAACCATGATTCTTAATCAGGTTAAGATGTCAAGATTGTAACCAGGAATGACCAAATAAAGCATATTACCTAAAGAGGTCAGAAAGCACATTTGGACTAGTACGAGGATAGGCTGTTCTAGGTAGAGGACGGCTAGTACTAGGTAAAAGGTTGAACAATTTGTCACATCATTCTTCAAAAGTTGAATTCAAACCTGGTACTACACGAAATCAGACGACTGTAGCTCACATAGCCAAAGAAATAGCCTTTTCATGTCTTGGAGAAAGAAAAAAGAAAAAGGCTACAAAGGACCAAGTACTTAGGAGGTTTGACCCTCAAGGCTGAGGATGGACTGGACAGCTGGATGACAGTTTTTGTAATTTCAGCTCAAAGACCATTGAACTATTTGATGCATCCTCCTCAACGGTGATGAAGTTGTTTTAACATATGGAAGAGCTGTCAAGGACTCTATAAAAGGCATGAAGCTCTTCTTCAATAAACACACAACAATATTGCAGAAAAAGATCAAGAATCTTAAATTTATCATAAGCAATATTCATCCTCTTTATACTTTCTACAATCATACACTAGATCTTTGAAATATCTTTTTAGAAAGTGTTTAAGTAAAGAGAAAACAATCATACTCATATCACTCTGTAATTTTCAAGTAAGGTGTACTTGAAAATATTTGAAACTTGATTGTAAACTTGGTGAAGCTTGAGAATACACAAAGTGTAATCATCCTCGGTGAAAGGTTGATTAGTTTTGATCTTTAGTGAAATCTCACAAGAGTGTGAGGACTGGACATAGCCATCTTTGGGTGAACCAGTATAAAAGTTGTGTGTTTATCTCTTTATACTCTTCTTGCATTTATTCTGTTCTTGATCAAAGAGTTTGAATTTCCATCCTCCAGTTCGCATCCTCTCAGAGAGGACAGAAATTCATAAGCTCGTTAAAATATTTTTAAACGCCAAAATCCCTATTCAACCCCCCTTCTAGTGATATTTAGCTCCATCAATTGGCATCAGAGCAAGGTTCTCTAGAAATATTACATCTAACAGTGTAAGAGAAAAAGATCTAAAGAAAAATGTCAAAAGCTAAGTATGTTCCTGAAAGAGGATCCTCCACCAGACCTCCCTACTTTGATGGTACAGATTACTACCACTGGAAAGGTAAGATGAGATTGTTTCTCATATCACAAGATAACAACATGTGGTCTGTTGTTGAGAACGGGGATCATGTCATCAGAATCAACAACACAGATGCAACCTCCGACGAGAAACCTCAAGCACAATGGACGGATGATGAAAATGCTAAGGTACTCCTAAACTCTAAAGCTCATTTATTTCTAACGTGTGCCTTGAGCAGGGAAGAATATGATAGAGTTGAAGAATGCAAAAACGCCAAGGAACTTTGGGATAATCTAAGGATTCATCATGAAGGATCAAGCCACGTAAAGGAAGCAAGGATTGACATGGGAGTTAGAGAGTTCGAGTTATTTGAAATGAAGGAGGAAGAAACGATTGATGAAATGTTCTCAAGGCTGACAATCATACTAAACAACCTGAGATCTCTTGGAAAGGTATACTCCGTTCAAGAGGATAAGAAAAATCTTGAGGAGTTTACCAAAAGAATGGAGGCCAATGGTGACTGCCATCACAGAAGCAAGAGACTTGGCCAACATGAAACTAGAGGACCTGGTTGGAACTCTAAGAGCTCATGAACCTCTGTTGCTGGCTGACAAACCAAGCAAAAAGGGAAAAATGATAGCTCTAAAATCAAGTCAAACTAAAAGCTCATCCTCCAAGAGGACTGAAGAAGCCACAAAGAAGGAAAGTGCAGAGTATTCTCTATCTGAGGAAGAGGATGAACTTGCTCTAATTTCCAGAAGAATCCAGAGGATGATAAATCGTAGAGGACACGAAAAAAGATCTCCTCAAAAAGAAAAAAAATGACAAAAGTTAGATTACTTGTTTTGGATGTAACAAGCTGGGTCACTACAAAACGAGTGTCCTCTGAACAAAAAGAACTCAAGAAGATTTCCCTACAAAAACAAATCTATGATGATCACGTGGGATGATAGTGATGACTCATCCTCGGAGCAAGAAAAGGAAGAAGAGGCCAACCTCTGTCTCATGACGAACTCAGAAACTGAAAAGGTAATCATATCTGAACTTTGTCCTAATTGTGAACAATTAGAAATAGAGTTTGATAATCTTTTAAATGACTCAAACACTTTATCTCAAAAATGTAGATTTCTTAAAAACCAACTTTTTGAAATAAAGAAGTTAAAAGAGGAACTACAAGCTAAGAATAAAAATTATGAACAAACCATTCAAGACTTGCAGTTATCTCATGAAAAGTTGTCTGAGCAACACTCTATTTTGAACAAAAAGATTGTCAAAACTCATCCTCCAGAAGAGGATGCAGAAAAGGAAATTTTGAAAATAGAGGTTGAAGAACTCAAAAATGATCTTACCAACTTTGTTAAATCCACTGATACTTTTCAAAAGATTATGGGATCACAATCTGGAATCTTTGACAAAGCTGGTATTGGATTTAAAAGTTCTCAAAAACAAAAACTCTATGAAACTTTTTTCATTCCAAAGAAACAAGTAGATAGGTCAAGATGCACCTTTTGCAAAAAACTTGGACATACTTTCAAAAGATGTTATGCGAAGAAAAGGGCAGATAACATTAAGAAAGGATGTTCATTCTGTGGTAAACATGGGCATCATGATTCTATTTGTTATCACAAAAGAAAATTCCTCACAAGAGGACGAACTAACCAACAAGGACCCACCTCTATATGGGTACCTAAGTCACTATTAAACTCAAACACAGGTACATCCTCTGATCAACAAAAGAAAGCCTTGGTTCTTGGACAGTGGCTGCTCAAGGCATATGACAGGGGATAGGCATTGCTTTATTTCATTGGAAATAAAGGATGGAGGATCGGTCACATTCGGAAATAATGATAAAGCTCAAATAAAAGGTACCAGTATCATTGGCAATAAAAATTCTGCCAAAATTGAAAATGTTCAATATGTAGATGGTTTAAAACATAACTTGCTTAGCATTAGCCAACTTTGTGATAGTGGTTTTGAAGTTATTTTTAAACCCAATCTATGCGAGGTTAAACACTCATCCTCGGGTAGAGTTTTCTTTTCCGGTTTTAGAAAAAAGAATTTATATGAGCTATATCTTGATGATTTGCCTACTGAATCTTGTTTTGTATCCATTGAAAAGGATAAATGGGTATGGCACAAACGAGTCGGTCATACAAGTTTAAACACTATTTCTAAATTGTCTAAATTAGAACTAGTCAAAGGCCTTCCAAAAATTAATTTTGAAAAAGACAAAATTTGTGAAGCTTGTGCCAAAGGAAATAAAGTTAAAAGTAGCTTTCATTCTAAAAATGTTGTTTCCGCAAACCATCCTCTTGAGCTACTTCATATTGATCTTTTTGGTCCTATTAAAACTCCTAGCCTTAGTGGAAAAAGGTACGAATTTGTAATAGTTGATGACTTTTCACGTTTTACTTGGGTCTTATTTTTAAAACATAAAAATGATGCCTTTGAGGCTTTTCATTATTTTTGTAAAAAGATCCAAAATGAAAAGGGATCAAAAATTATATCCGTAAGAAGTGACCACGGAGGTGAATTTGAAAATGAATCCTTCAAAAATCTTTTTGATGAAAATGGTATTTCTCACAATTTTTCTTGCCCAAGAACCCCTCAACAAAATGGAGTTGTTGAGAGGAAAAATAGAACTTTGCAAGAAATGGCTAGAACCATCTTGAATGAAGCCAACATTGAAAAATATTTTTGGGCTGAAGCAATTAATACCGCATGTTATGTTTTAAATCGTGTATCCATTAGAAAGATTTTAAACAAAACTCCATATGAATTATGGAAAGGAAGAAAACCAAACATCTCATATTTTCACATATTTGGGTGTTATTGTTACATCCTAAATAATAAAGAAAATTTGGGAAAGTTTGATTCAAAGTCTGACAAAGGATTGTTTTTGGGATACTCCACTTCGTCTAAAGGTTATAGAATATATAATCTTAGGACTCAAATTGTGGAGGAATCCATGCATGTTATATTTGATGAGTTTGATGACTTGTGCTTAGAAAAAATTGATAAATCTGAGGAAGATGAACCTTCATCCTCCAACGCACCTAGTCCAAACGAAGAGGATGAATTTGATCCATCCTCTCAGCAACCTCCACGAGGATGGAAGACAGTCACTTATCATCCTCCAGACTTGATTATTGGAGACACGGCTGATGGAGTAAGAACTAGACAATCTCTACGAGGAAATGCAGCTACCATGGCCATGATTTCACAAATTAAACCCAAAAATATTGATCAAGCTATTTGTGACAAATCATGGGTTGAAGCCATGATGGAAGAGCTCTCACAGTTTGAAAGAAACAAGGTATGGAACCTTGTACCTCTTCCACTTGAAAAATCCATCATTGGAACAAAATGGATTTTCAGAAACAAACTGAATGAGGATGGAGAGGTAATAAGAAACAAAGCAAGGCTTGTTGCTCAAGGCTACAATCAACAAGAGGGAATTGACTACGATGAAACATTTGCACCGGTTGCAAGACTTGAAGCTATACGCATCCTCCTAGCATATGCCACCCATAAAGGTATCAAACTATACCAAATGGATGTCAAAAGTGCTTTTTTAAATGGATTTCTAAATGAGGAGGTTTATGTTAAACAACCTCCTGGATTTGTGGATGAAAAGAAGCCCAATCATGTTTATAAACTCTCAAAAGCTCTTTACGGTTTAAAGCAAGCTCCTCGAGCTTGGTATGAGAGGTTAAGCTCATTTTTAAAAGACAATGGTTTCTTAAGAGGACAGATAGATACAACACTCTTTAAGAAAACTATTGAAAAGGATTTATTAATTGTGCAAATTTATGTTGATGATATAATCTTTGGGTCTACAAACGAAAAGATGTGTGAAGATTTTGCCAACCTCATGCAAAGTGAATTCGAAATGAGCATGATGGGTGAATTAAAATTCTTTCTTGGATTACAAATCAAGCAATTGAAAAATGGCATCTTCATCTCACAAGAAAAATACACTAAAGATCTTCTCAACAAATACAACATGAGTTCAGCCAAGAGTATGGGAACTCCTATGCACCCATCCTCCATGCTTCACAAAGATGATGAAGGAACTCCAATTTCTGAGAAAGAGTATAGAGGGATGATTGGATCCTTATTGTACTTAACAGCTAGTAGACCGGACATAATTTTTGCTGTGGGTCTTTGTGCAAGGTTTCAATCCTCTCCCAAAGAATCTCATCTTACAGCAGTTAAAAGGATTTTAAGATATCTTGTTGGCACAATTAATCTGGGAATCTGGTATGAGAAATGTTCAAATCTTGACCTCATAGCTTATTGTGATGCTGACTATGCGGGAGACAAAGTTGAAAGGAAGAGCACAAGTGGAGGATGCCAATTTCTTGGTAAATCTCTAATAAGTTGGTCATGTAAAAAACAATGTACCATTGCTCTATCAACTACAGAGGCTAAATATGTATCTGCTGCACAATGTTGTTCACAAGTGCTATGGATAAAGAATCAACTAGAGGATTACTCTCTAAGGTACGCAAAAATTCCCATCCTCTGTGATAATACAAGTGCTATAAATCTTTCAAAAAATCCAATCCAGCATTCTAGATCTAAGCACATTGAAATTAAACATCATTTTATAAGAGATCATGTTCAAAAAGGAGATATAGAATTGATTTTCATTGACACTGAAAATCAGTTGGCAGATATTTTTACCAAACCTCTCCAGGAGGATAGGTTCAAAAACATTTTGGAAAAACTCTCTATCGTTAATTTTTCTAAAATTAATTGATTTATTGTTTTATCCATTGTACCATTACTGCTTGTCTCTTATTTTGTTTGTTTAATTATTTATTTGTCAAATCCCTGAAAGATCAAATCTGATCTTTGAATATAAGGCTAGAGTTTAGAGGATAGCAAGAAACCAGAGGACACAGTGTCCATTTTGGTGTATCTGCATTTAATTGCCTCAGTCTTTGCGTGCACGCGCCTCTTTTCTCATTGGGCCGTCCATGTGGCGTCGTCCCCTTGTTCAACGCGAGCATTTAATGCTACAACGACTGACACTGCCGTTTCCAACACGCGTGCCTCAAACGCCAACCTGCACGCCTCCGTCTAATCAATCATGAGTGCATCCTCCTAGGCAGAACTCAATCAACTCTTCTTTCTCCAACGGATATTCCCTTCCACCTTCCATCTTCCATCCTCCTTACTTAACTCTGCCTACTCTCATCAGTATTCATCTCACTCTCAACCCAGAATCATCTTTTCAAATCTTCCATTAACAAAAATCATGGCTCGTACTAAGTTTGCTGCCAAACGTAAAATCCTCTCTCAAGCCTCTGAAGATGTTGAAGATCACTACTCCAGCACGGAGTCTGATCAACATGGAGAAGAATCACTCAACACCACTCTAAATCAAGAACCTTCATCAGAAACCAGTCTCTTCGAACCTTCTAAAACAACCTCCACTCCTTCTATTTCACCTAAGTCCTCCAAACCTCTATCCTCCTCCACATCCTCGGCCCCCACTAGAAGATCCTCCAGAATTCTTTCTGGAATTCTATCATCCAAAAAACCCGTATCTCAAGACTCCACTGTTCATCTGGTTGAATCAGATGATTCAGAACAAACATTATCCACTGCTCCAATACCTCATTCACCACCCATCAAGACTCCTACCAAAACCACCACCTCAAAAAAATCCAAACCCACTCCCAAAAAACCAATGTCCTCTCCGTCGCAAAAGTCTACCAAGACCTTTGTTTAATTCTGCTGATCAAGAAACGACCTACATATCTAAATGGCTGAATAAATCTGTGGTCAACGGGAAAATTATTGATCTTGCTGACTTAAAGGAAGGAGGCTTCAATATTGAAGATATTTTTGACCAACTGGGTTGGACGTCCTTTCTCAAAATCACTGAGCCTCAATACCCAAGACTGGTTAGGGCTTTCTATGCTGCCTCTAACAATTGCAAAGGGCTTTCTGGATTCAACATTGTGCTCAAAGGTGTTCTAATGGAAATCCATCCAACATCTTTATGCCATATACTTGATATTCGCAATGAAGGGCCCCATTTCTTTTCAGAAAACTGGTATTCTCAGTGCCAAATCACTCGTTCATCTGTTTTGAAAAACATTCTCATCTCACCATCTAAGCCGCATGTTGCTTCCAACCTACTCCCTTTATGTCGTATCTTACACAACATTTGTGTTCACTGCATTGTACCACGAGCTGGAAGTTTTGAGAAAGTAACTGAATTGGATGTTCTTCTCATCCATCACTTGATAACTGGAACACCTCTGCATCTGGGCAATATTATCTTCAATTTTATGCTAAATGCAGCTGTACTAGGTCGGTTATCACCGTACGGTATGATCTTGACTAAGATTTTCAAGTTCTTTAAGGTTCCTTTGGATAATGAACCCTCTTTGCATTTTAATCATACTTTCTCCATGAAAAATGTTAAACAAATGCGTCTTCAGCCATCTACAACACCTGCTGCCTCTACCACATCAAAGAAAAGAAAAACACGAAGCTCCTTATCTGCTGCTTCTCCACCAGAACAACCATTTGAGGATCAACCTCCATTTGAGGATACCCCTATTCCAACTCCATCTGAGGATACTCCCACTCCAACTCCTCAGGAGCACATTGTGGAAGCTGAACCAAATCCATCATCTCCTCCTCATACCCCTGATGTTCCTTCACCACCACAATTACCTCTGCTGCCATCTCATTTCGTCCCATCTGAAGATCCTCCTCACGAGGATGCAGTTCAACCTGCTCCTCCTACACTCATGGAGGAAAGTGAAGAACTATACTTTGATCTTAATCTGACTTATCACCATTTCTCGCCTCAAAGTCCTCCTAAGTCAATGCCTGACCTTCCATCTGAATTGCAAGAACCCGATCCTTTTGTTGCTGCTCCACTTTCACCTATCCCTATTGTTGCTATTGAAGAGCCATCACAACCTCCCCCTGAGGTTACTGGCTTATTTAGTTCTCTGGATTCCTTTTTGGTTACCTCAAATGATAACACATCTAAAGACAAGGCTGGCAGTTCTCAAAACAAAAGCTCCAGCGTCAACGACCAACCAAAAGTCTCCACCACAGGGAAGCAACCTAAGGACAAGAATCTAACCAAGCAGATGAAGATGTTGAAAACAATTAGGAAGGATCAAAAGCAGATTATTCGCACCATGACGCAGTTTGGCCTCATTCTTGAATGGGTCACCAAACATTTGATCAATACCATTGCTCCTGGAGAACACCCTCCTGAGCTTCCTGCTGCTGATGAACCATCCTCCTCCTCTGATGAACCATCCTCTCCTGAGTAGCCTTATCATTCCTATTTTTTGCTGCTGCCAAATTTAGGGGGAGAATGATTATGATATTTTGCTGCTATGATTATGATGTTTTGATAATTATGATGTTTTGATGTTTTGCTAATTAATATTTTGATGATTAATGTTTTGTTGTTCAATGACTATGTTTAAGGTTTATGCCATTACAACATTATTGGTTTGAAATATCATTATGATCTTTATTTAATTTCTTAAATTCATATTTCTGGCATACATTTAGGGGGAGTAATAATTTTTAGAACTTAAATTTTTTTTTTTTTTTTAAAAAAAGATTACTCACTTAATTCAGGGGGAGCATAAACATTAAATCTCATCATGCATTCATATTTAAAAATCATAATCTAAAGAATTTTGTCATCATCAAAAAGAGGGAGATTGTTGAGACAAAATCTCACTCAATTGATTTTAATGATAACAAAATTACTTAAGAGATTATGATTGTGATTAAGGACTAATCTGTGCTCTTGAGTGGATTTATAATAGAGAACATGTTATTAATCATAAGGACAAAAAGGATGAACATATGACTCAAAACCATCATATTTGCAAGCTAGAGGATGGGCTGAACCTACGTGAGGATGGCCTCATAAACGCATAGTATACATCCAGCAACGTAACCATGATTCTTAATCAGGTTAAGATGTCAAGATTGTAACCAGGAATGACCAAATAAAGCATATTATCTAAAGAGGTCAGAAAGCACATTTGGACTAGTACGAGGATAGGCTGTTCTAGGTAGAGGACGGCTAGTACTAGGTAAAAGGTTGAACAATTTGTCACATCATTCTTCAAAAGTTGAATTCAAACCTGGTACTACACGAAATCAGACGGCTGTAGCTCACATAGTCAAAGAAATAGCCTTTTCATGTCTTGGAGAAAGAAAAAAGAAAAAGGCTACAAAGGACCAAGTACCTAGGAGGTTTGACCTCAAGGCTGAGGATGGACTGGACAGCTGGATGGCAGTTTTTGTAATTTCAGCTCAAAGACCATTGGACTATTTGATGCATCCTCCTCAACGGTCATGAAGTTGTTTTAACATATGGAAGAGCTGTCAAGGACTCTATAAAAGGCATGAAGCTCTTCTTCAATAAACACACAACAATATTGCAGAAAAAGATCAAGAATCTTAATTTTATCATAAGCAGTATTCATCCTCTTTATACTTTCTACAATCATACACTAGATCTTTGAAATATCTTTTTAGAAAGTGTTTAAGTAAAGAGAAAACAATCATACTCATATCACTCTGTAATTTTCAAGTAAGGTGTACTTGAAAATATTTGAAACTTGATTGTAAGCTTGGTGAAGCTTGAGAATACACAAAGTGTAATCATCCTCGGTTAGAGGTTGATCAGTTTTGATCTTTAGTGAAATCTCACAAGAGTGTGAGGACTGGACGTAGCCATCTTTGGGTGAACCAGTATAAAAATTGTGTGTCTATCTCTTTATACTCTTCTTGCATTTATTCTGTTCTTGATCAAAGAGTTTGAATTTCCATCCTCCAGTTCGCATCGTCTCAGAGAGGACAGAAATTCATAAGCTCGTTAAAATATTTTTAAACGCCAAAATCCCTATTCAACCCCCCTTCTAGTGATATTTAGCTCCATCAAAGATGAGAAACAAAGATAGGTTGGTGATAATCAACCTTCTTCAGATTCCACTTTTGCTTTTGTTGTTCAAGCAAAAAATTCCAAGTCCAAAGGCAAGAGAGATCATCCCCTTTGTTCCCATTGCAATGTTCTTGGCCACACAAAGGAAAAGTGCTTTAAACTTCATGGTCACCCCTTGGCTACAAAGACACGAAACCCTTTCATGTTGTTCATCATGTGTTTGGTTCTTCTCCTAATGATATTATCTTCGATCATCATACCATGAGGGCTCAGCAGTACTAATAATTGATAGCTTTCTTTCAAGCTCAGATGAATCGTCCGATCAACCCTACATCTGGAAATTTATCTAAAGATATTGGTAAAACCATTTCCTTTTTTGATCATGTTGATTCAATCTGTTCAATTTCACATTGTTTTCATTTTTCTAGCGCATCATTGATAGTTGATTCTGGTGCCCATCCTACATTGCAATTGATTTAACTCTTTTCTCCTCTTACACTTTCTTGGACAATAAGTTTGTTAAGGGCACAAGTTCATCGCTCATCCTCCTCCTTGCTTATTTGGATGACATAATGTTGGCAAGTCCTAATCAAGCTCTCCTTCATCAAACTCAACAAACACTTGAAAAGTATTTCAAGCTTAAATTCCTTGGAGACTTAAAGTACTTTCTAGGATTGGAAATAGCCAAATCCTCTAAAGGTGTACACTTATGTCAAAGGAAATATACCCTACAACTTCATGAAGACACTAGTTACTTGGGTGTCAAGTCTTTACCTATTCCTATTGATCCTAACTTATCATTATTTGAAGACAATAATGACCTGCTGCCAAATCCATCAGTGTACAAAATACTTATTGGAAGGCTCACGTACTTAACTATTTTCATTAAATTCAATCTACATTTTGATATACGGGAACCGTAAAATATTGTGGTTACTCCTATTAATAAAGACTAATATCAACGTACCTCTGATCAAACATAGTAACTATCAAAATTGTATCAAATAGAATATTAACTCCATCATTGCATACTTCTCAAGAAATTTATTTCACATTTTATGATATAGTTCAAAATTCCTAAACACTCAAGGGAACTGCCAAGCCACAATGACATGGGGTGGCAAACATTTTTCATCTTCACTTGAAGTCAATTCCAAAAATGCAATTTTATGTTTTTCACTAGATTTTCCAATGTCATTTCTTTATTTAGAAAAATCATTTGGTTCCTTGCTTTTCAAATTGTCCAAATGAACACGAACCAAATTGTACAAACTTTTCTTTTAAATTGTTCCTCCTTGCACCAAACTCAAAAAATTCAATAAATGTCCATTTTATTTATTTTGAAAGATCACACACACGCCAAGCCACTTTGCTATCTGAAACCACACTCTTGAGAAAAAAATGCATCAAAAAATCAAAGGTTTCACCATTTCGGATGCTTTGTTACAACCAACACACACTTGAGAGTCTATAGATAATATCCAATGTTGAAGAATATTATCATTCGTATAAATTTTGTTTTGAATTAGTTTCCAAACAAATACATACACCTTAGATGGTTTATATACATACCATATCTTTCATCAATAATCTATATGTCGATTTCACCATGTACATTCAGGATGACTCCTCCCTCCATACCACTATATCTGTCTCTCCTACTCTAAATTGCACTATCTAACTCTCTCAATAATTAAGCTACTAACTCTTCATCCTGTCTCTTATCGAGGATTTTACAAGTCTATATAGCAATTTTAAGTTAACTCAAAATCATACGAGTCCAAGAGGTATATCTGAATTTGAATACACACCTTTTAGCTAATAATTGTTCACATGTGTGTTCCTAGGAAATAGCCAAAGACACGCGGCTTTTTTATAATGTTAACCCTTTTTCTTATTACTTACAAACTTCCGATGTGGAACATATGAACGTTAGTGTAACAGGGGCGGATCTTGCTTGTGACAAGGAGGATCGCGGCCACCAAAAAAAAATATATAGGTAAAATAACCAAAATGCCCTTATTAAATTAAAAAATTACAATAATACTTAAAACTCTAAAATCTATATCTTCTCCTCTTCCTCTCTCTCCCTTGAGTATTGCTTCCAGAATCGTCGTTTCTGCTCACTACTCGACTGCTTGCCTAACTAAAAGATCTATTTTTTTTAGGGAATGATCTATTATTTTTACGGAAGGATCTATTTTATATATTATATATGTACTCAATTTTTTGTTGTGGTACTATTTTTATCTTATTTTTAAGAGAAAAACGAGATTACAATTTTTATCTTATTATTATTATTATTATTATTATTATTATTATTATTATTAGCTGTTAGACTTATTTATTTTTAATTTTAGTATGACACTTTTATACAGTGATTTGATATATTTTTGTTCTATAATTAAGTTATAATAATAAGTTATTTATGTATTTATGGAATTTATTAAGTATATATGTCATATACTCCCTCCGGTCACTGTTATAAGCAAAAAAATATATTTTTACGGATATTAAAAAATATATTTAAGTGTAATTAATTTTTTAGATTTAATGTAAAATACAAGTCAAATTTATTAAATTGTTCATTTTTAATGATAAACACTCAACTATCAATATTAATATTTTGAAATAAATGGTGTATTAGAAATAGTAGCATTAAATGATTCAAATGTAGTTGTCTTTTGTTTATAACAGTGACAAAAATTTAAGTCGTTTTTTTTGCTTATAATAGTGACCTCAACTATCAATATTAAATATTTTGAAATAAATGAATGATGTATTAGAAATAATAACATTAAATGATTCAAAAGTAGTTGTCTTTTGATTATAATAGTCACAAAGATTTAAGTCATTTTTTTTAGTTATAATAGAGACCAAAGGAAGTATTTGTTAATTTTAATATTACGATAATGTGAGGTAAACTCGTATGAGTCGACGAGTCAAGTTTACTAGTCGATTTCACCAAAGAAAAATGAGTTTACTTAACCTCTCGAGTTTAACAACCTTGCTAACACCCATCCTCTTCTCTTCTCATGTCCCTCCACCATGTGAAGAGAGAAAAACACAAGAAAAATGGGTTTGAATGATGTTTTTAAGATTTTAAAAACTTTTAAAACGAATGATAAAATAATAAATGTGATAAAACAAAAATAGGTAGAAAGATAAAGAGAAAAAACACAAGCCAATTTATTCTGGTTCACCACCAACATAGTAGCTACGTCTAGTCCCTTCACTCTAAATGATTTAATCCACTAATCACCAAAAATATCACACGTCCTTTGAACACCTTCTAGTCAAATTGACTGTGTTCAAGTCTTTTCAACCTTCTAGCTTAGTACAATCAAGCTATTGATGACAGCAACCACTACTAGGTCAAGTTACAAACAATGTTTAAGATAGTTTTCTGAAAAACTTTCACACGAGAATGTGTTACAAAGTATGCTCTCATAATGTGTTTTAGGTTTCTCAGCACTTAGAGCTAATGCAAGAATTTTCACGACTTGTTATATGTGACTGTAGTAGGTTTTTCACTTGTGTTTATTATAGTGACGATCACGAGTCCTTTTTATAGAGAGCTTTTGAGTCCATTAGAGTTTCTGAGGTCGATTGGTCTATAATTAACATATAAGAGACTCGTGACTTTTTCTTCGTTCACTTAAAATCTGAGAAAATGCAGTAAGATTTAGGTTTGAAAAGTTATATTCTCTCATCGTCACTAATTGCAACTTTAAGATGAAATGAAGTGTCCATGTTGATAACATATCAAACAAAATTTACTAAAATTACTTGCAAGATTTAGTGACTTTGGTGGAGGTCGACTTTCAAAGTAGATAGAGTGAGCCTGGAGTTTGGAGGTAGACGTGTGGAACTATATCTCAACACTTTGATGTGGCTCCGATTGAGGGATTTTGACATTGAATGTGTTGCGAATATGGACACTGTGTCATTGTAGTTGTCATGTGAGTCTGATCTCCCATATGAGATAGGGTGAACAGAGGAGTATTCTTAGAATGGAGGAGAATATGAGCACCTAGAAGACAAAAAAAGACCTAAAAAAGAGATCAGAGAAACCAAGAAAGATCTTGATAGCGATTTCCGCATTAAATCCTAAAGTATTTAGTAGAGTAAACCAAAAAAGAATCATATCAATTAAGGCAAAGTCAATGCTCATTCAAAAATGAAGTATAAGCAAAAATAATATCTGAAAAGTTGATGTATCTGATTAAAAATTGATACAAGATACATTAACTTTTTGGATATTGTTTTTATTTATATTTCATTTCAGAATAGTACATGATAGAATACTAAATAACTTATATGTTAATAAAATAGTCATTAAAAATCTCTGATAAACTAATTACTAATTTGCGATATAACAGTTCCTTATAAAAATTGAAACACCCTGACCAATCATTAATAGAGGGATTAATGTGTCCTAATTTTATAATTCTAAAAAGTTATTTGTTAACTTTTTTCTAAGAGACTAAACTAGCTAGGTTCCAACTTTTTTTTTTGTTTCGAGAGATTACATTGAGTTCTTTATTGAGTTCTTTATTTGCTGTTGACTAAACCAGACCATTGCAATACACCAAAAAATGTAGAATTAAAATGATTAACGAATACTGAGGACACACCTTATGTGAAAACTTTGGCTCCGCATAGACTAAAGTAATCTTCAAGATATATCTTCCCTCGTGTATTTCATAAATGCAATAATAATAGTTTTGAATTTGTAAGCAAAAATAAAGTCAATTTTTTTTTTTTGGAATACACGTTAAAATTCAAGATTTCATTTCGGTTTATAATTTCGGTTTAAATAGTAATGAATGTAAAGATATCAAATCAAATAGATATACAAATAAAAGTATTAAAAAAAATTATATTGAATAATTCAATAATATATAGGCTAAATACCACCCGTTGTCCCTTAACTTAATTTCAGTTAACGATTTAGCCCTTTATCTATTTTTTTTCCCGATTTGATCCTTTATATTTTTAAATAATTTCAACGTTATCCTTTAAGTGGGATTTCGTTAAGAAAAAGTTAAAAAAATCTATCATCCGTGTTCAGAAAAAATTATCCTTTATGTTTTTGGAAATATTTCAGAAAAATATTCAAAGTTTGCTCTAAGTTTGGTCGGAGGATTGATTCATTAAAACTGAAGCTATGGGTATTTATACTCCATAGACATTACTTCAGATTAGTGGCAATCGTTTCTAGAGGTTTGATAAACATATGCAATGATCTAGATAAGAGATTTTTTAACTTTTTCTTAACGGAACCTCACTTAAAGGGTAACGCTGAAATTATTTTAAAACATAAAGGACCAAATAGGGAAGAAAAAAAAGATAAAGGACTAAATTGTTAACTGAAATTAAGTTAAGGGACCACGAATGGTATTTAGCCTAATATATATATGGCACATACTAACGTATATCCCAATGACGCATTTTTAAATATCAAACACATAAATTTTATTTTAGAACTTGAGCATTTCACTCTTTGAAAGTTCATAAATTTGTATGGGTACAAATTTCAGCCAATTCAAGCATAAATTTTAATTGATTTTCTTTTTATACAAATTTTAATTGAATTTCTATGGAGAAGAAGATGCATGAAATTAGTGTTTATTATTTACCATTTCTCACTTTCCACAATTTGATAATAACATGAACATTAACTATAATTGTATTATAATTATAATTAAAATAAATTATAGTCAATATTATTAAATAAATTATTATAATTCCAAAATTAAATTTAAAAGATTTGAAATAGATATTTGCATAAAAAATTACAAATCTATATTATAAACAAAATACAACTCATTATGTAATCAAAATTGTACAAAATTTCATAATAATAGTAATGATATAATTTGTTCTAGAAAAAGTAATGATATAATTTATTTAGACTCTCAATTTTCAATCAAATAGTAATAATTAAATTAAT
>JBBPBQ010000002.1:20582068-20621873 GCA_037974755.1 Cicer yamashitae
AACATATAATATAATATTATAATTAAAATAAAATTAATATAATATTAACTACAATTATACTAGTATAAAATAATGATTAAAATAAATCTATTACCTAATATATATTTTATTTATTTTAAGTTATAATGAACAAAATCTAAAGCGTAAAAGGAGATTTTAGTTAAAATTATAAAACTTAAATCTAAAGTTATTTTAATCATTATTTTATACTAATATAATTAATTTAATAATACTAAATAAATAAATAAATAGAAGATTTTAGTGATTTTTTTGAAACAAAAAATAAAAATTAATTTAATAATAATAAATAAATAAAACAGATGATTAATAAAATTTTAAATAATTGAAGTGAAAATATTTTAAACATTACTTGGCATAAGTTTATTATTAATAAAGATCAATTTGTATGTTATTTTATATTTAAGGAGATTTTTGAATATTGCAGGGATGAAATTCAAAAAAATATTTTTCAGAGACTAAAACTGAAGAGTGTTATATTTAGATGGACCAAAAACTGTTTTCCTTTATCAATTAACGTTTTTGTAACGTCCACTTAACGTTAAGGACCATTTTTTTCGATATTACAGGAATGTAAACTAAAAAAAAATTACGAGGACTAAAATAAATAAAAAATTATATTTACATGTATCAAAAATATATTTAAACCAAAATTAATTAAATGGTAAAGGCAGTGGCGGTAAAGCTTTGTTACACTAATGATGATTCTTTTAGTTGCAGTGTTTGTCTCAATGCAAGGTGAAATGGGTCCGTAACAACCTTGATTCCTACTCTATTACCTTTAATTCTGAGATATACCTCTGGCCTGCAAGGACAAAGATATTCCATCTTTCTTTCTTCTATAATCGTTTCGTCATTTCCACTTTCAAAATACTTTCAAGAATCTAGTAAGGCCCGACTCCATCATTAGATTTACCTATTTTAGGTTCCTCGTTGGAGGCTAGTCGAGGTGTCAGTTTTACAGATCTACAATTTATTAGTTCCGGTTCAAATATTGAATGTCTTACAAAATTTCATAGTTAAAAAACTCTAAAATTATATGGGCTAATTGGATTTATAGACCCACTTTTTTAAATAATTCTTTTTGAGAAAAAAGTTTGACTTATTTTTGAGAAAAAAGAATTCAAAGAAAAAAATATAATAAAATTTTGGCTTAATTGCACTTTTAGTCCCCCTATTTTAAATGAAAAGCGAAAGTAATCCCCCCATTTTGTTTGGCCCCAGTTTTAGTCTCCAAATAGATTTTAAGTCCAAATCATGATGAGTTGTTATTTTTTAATAACGTGTCAAAAAAACGATGACGTGGCAGATGTCTACGTGGATTAAAAGTGATTATTATATTATTTCAAATTAAAAAATATATTTTATGTTTTAAAAACTATTATTATATTTATTATTCTAAATTTTAAAAGAAAAACAAAAAATAAAAATAAAAATTCAGCCAGGCAACCCTAAAATCAAACATAAAAAATCAGGCCCAATTCAACTAATTTCAGAAATCATCCCCAATTTCAGCCATGCATGTGAACCCTAATTTCAAAAATCAGCCCCAATTCTTCCATTAGTCTTCTTCATTCTGTTTCTGGGTTTAAGCGTTGCAGTAGCTGTTTTACTAGCTACACCAGTGCCAGATGGAACATTGATTGACATGTAATGTGATGATGTAGTCAATCTCTTCTTCTCAACTAAGCTTCCAACAGAGCTCTTACTTGTTGAAAATCTGTTAGTTCTGTATCAGGGTCGTAAAGCTGCATCACCTGTTTTGCTTGTTTCAGCGATGCTAGAAGGAAGATTGATCGATGTGTGGAGTGACCGTGCAGTTAGTATCTTCCTCTCAACTGCATCTCCAATAGAGTTCTCACGTTTCAAACCACCGTTTATTCCAATTCTCGGTGGCATAGCGATAGAAGCCTTCCTTTCATCATGGGAATGAGGCAGTTTGTCGGCCCCAATTTTGGCTGACGAACGGTGAAGAAGAAGACGATGACGAACACAAATGACGAACACGAACGGAAGACGGTGACGAACGAACGGAAGACGAATGACGAAGACGAACGGAATAATTGGGGCTGATTGCTGAAATTAGTTGAATTGAGGCTGATAAAATTAGGGCTTTATGTTTGATTTTAGAGTTGCCTGTATTTTTATTTTTATTTTTTGTTTTTCTTTTAAAATTTAGAACAATAAATATAATAATAGTTTTTTAAAACATAAAGTGTATTTTTTAATTTGAAATAATATAATAATCACTTTTAATCCACATAGACATCTGCCACGTCATCGTTTTTTTGACACGTCATTAAAAAAATGACAACTCATCATGATTTGGACTCTAAAACTGGGGACAAACAAAATGGGAGACTACTTTCGCTTTTCACCTAAAATAGGGGACCAAAAGTGCAATTAAGCCTAAAATTTTTCAAGAAAAAAATTTTAGTTTACAAAACTGTGGACCTAAGCCTATAAAAGTTAATAAAATAATGGATTTGGGCTTAGAAAAATTGTTTCAATAGGAGGCCCATAATTAAAGGGTTTAGGATGTGGTTTATTAAGAGAAGTTTAGCACTTTAAAGCTTAATTGACCACTACTGTAGTCACAATATATTGGAGGGTCCGTTTCGAAAAGAGAAAAAACAATGTATTTAATATTTTAATAAATTATTTCTCTATCTTTTTGTCTTAGAAAACGGAATGTCTAATACTTGAGGGACTCAAATTCAATTAAGTTTTTTATCGAGGAAAATGGTGATAATTAATTGCGCTCTTCCTTAAACAAAAACTTATACGTTACATAAATTTGATTTAGTTACGTTTTTGTCCTCTATTTCATCATTATCACAAAAGTAGTTTCCCATCTTAAAAACAAACCATTTGATTAGACATGGCAACAGAGCGGGGGCGGATTTTGCCTCCTCCACCCCCACACCCAACTAATCGGGGAAAATCCGCACCCGCCCCCGTTTCATAGTGGGTGTAGAATTTAGGCACCCATCCTCGCCCGCAACGGAGTTTGGGTTTCCCCGCCCGCACCCATTCATATATATATAAAATAATAAATTTAAAAATCATATCTATTATAATTAATATAATAAAATAATTGTTATTAGACAATTATAAAATAAAAAAATATTTTCTATAGAGATAAGATTATAATTTTTAATATTTAAAAAAAAATATTAAGTATATTCAATGTGTAAATATATATAAAATTTAAAAATTACATTAATATTACTTGCGGGGCAGGTTCGGGTGCGTGTGCGGGGTGGATATCATCACCCCGCACCCGTCCCCGCACCCGCACCCACACCCAATCAAAGCGGGTTTTCTCCGCCCAAATCAAGCAGGTTTGGGTGGGTACCCGCGGATGCGGATTATATTGCCATCCCTACGTTTGATATTTCAATTTTCACATTTTTTGAAAATATATTTGCCCTTCCCCTCATTTTTAACCTAGTACTAGTTAGTGTGACACTTTTTTAAATGATGTACTATCTAAAATGATTATATATGTAACAAAAAATTAATGGACTTATCATTTACATCCCATGAAAACTTTAATGAATATTTCTTAAAAAAATTCTAGTAAATAAAACATTTATAATTAAAAAATTGTTAAACCTAAATTACAAATACAGAAAATATGAAAAGGTAAAATTAGAAAGCCTAAAACTACAAAATCCCCCATCGTGAATATTTATTATCATCTTCATTTTCATCATCTTCTCGTCTTGTTTCTTCATCGTTTCATCTTTGTTATTTCTAATGAAAAACAGAGGCACAAACGGAGGTGTGACAATAACTAGTTTGGAGAAGGTGATCCAAAATATTATGTTAGGTATATTATTTGTGACTTCCATGTTAATTTCAAATACAAACCTTTGTGTTTTATGGTCCAACTGCTTTAGCACTTAGTTAAGAAGTTTTATTGTAGTGTAGTCCACGTGCCCATACTGAGTGGTTGTCTTTTTGTATAGGTTAATATTGTGGACCACATATTGTCTCCTTTTGTAGCTATTATATTTTTGTTTTAATGCTATGTTTAATCTTGTGTATAGACCAACTGAAGTTAATACATTTTCATTAGATACCTAAACTAAACATTGTTAAATATCTGACACCATTCTCCTTAAATGACAAGAAACTTGTTAGCTGTCTTTTTTTCCCATAGAGTATTGAGAATTTTTTTAGGGATTGTCCTCTTATTAGTAATCGGGCTTAACCTATTATACTTTCATAACAAAATCCATTCAATATTGTATCTAACTGCAACTACTTTGTACACATAATCAATGAGAAGAATCATTTGTTCATTTTTATTTCTTGTCACAATATTTTCTACTTAGAGACATCTCCAATTTATCCAAAAGTTTATTCTGCTGAGGCATTCTCTTCTCATTTATTATAGATCATGCTCAACAAGGACTTTAGATCATTTTTCCCTTTCTATAGTTTGATCAGGTCAAGATCTCAATATATAAAAGGAGAGTAATTGTTCATAGAGAAAATAATAGTTAACATAAAATATGAATACAAATATTTCACAAGACAAGGTTCTTCTTTGGCTATTACGTAGACTTCTTATAACTACTAGTGATTCATCATAGTTAACAATAACATATTCATCGTCATATATTGGATCGTCGTTTTCATCTTTGTCATACTCTTCATGAATGACTTCTTCATCTTCAAAAACTTCATGAATCACATCTTTAATAGATATTGCATTTCATCATTAACTTCACAAATTCTCTAGTGTATTCTTCCATTGACAAATTTTTTTATGAAGATTTTGTAATTGTATAAAATTGTCTTATAGTAATGAAGAGGTAAACAACTTACGGGTTAGTTCTCGATGCATCTTCTCTCATTTTTTTCATCTTACTTTTCCCTTCACGCTCTTATTTCTTGTTAAGATTTTCCCACCAAATAAAAGCATGTTTCTTTAGCTTGACAACAACGATCTTTACTTTTTGATCCTCGGGTCCTTGTACTCAAACACACATTCAGCAGTTTGAATCAATCCACAAACTCATCCATTTGTAGCTTCTCTTTGAAATATGAAGTGTCTATCTTGACATCATTGATTCTAAATTGTTTTCCTGTGAATCGGTGCTTCAACTTGATCTTGATGAAGACTCACTACTTGAGTCATTATCTTCAAATCTTCTTTGTGCTTCCAAAAGGGCTTGTTGGACATTCATAGTTTCTTGTAGTTGTTGAATTTGTAGCCTCATTTTTTCCATCTCAATTTCATTCAAACTTATCTCGTTATGTCGGTATTTTTCCAAAATAGTGGATAATTGAACTTTTTGACGAAGACTGCGATGTGTGTGGAGGATTTGTTGACGGTGTTAGTTTTGCGAAAAAAATGGCCGTAAAATGGAGTTTACAGCTTCTTGCTCACTTGAACACTCATTTTCCTATAATTTTCTCACTTAAACTCAACTTAAGATAGGTAACCTCCTAAATTTGGCTCAAGGACACGAGGATGTTGGAACATAGTTGGTTTTCCACTTATAATTTTGATATTAACAAAAGTATTTTATGATAACAATAAATTTGGATTAATGGTTTCGTTAAGAATGCAAAAATTGGAATAAGAAAATCAGAGGAAAGTACCCGAGGGAGAAAATCAGAGGAAGCGACTAGAGGAAGAAAATTAGATGAAGCGACCAAAGGAAAGTCAGCATAGGAAGTGACCAGAGGATGAGATCAGAGGAACACAAAGTATACGCACCTGCCTCTAAAAGTAACGTGTCGCTAAAGGTTACGAATATTGCCTCTGATGTATGGGTCTGATGTCTAGGTCTGAAGTCTGGGTCTGATGTTTGGGTCTGATAATTGGGTCTGAAGACTGCCTATAAAGAATGACTCTGAAACTAAGTCTGAAGACTTCCTCTAAAGATTGTCTGAAGACTGAACTTGAAGCATGCCTTTGATATGCACAAACTCAGCATGCCTCTAAAGAGTTCATATCAAGGTATAATTAATTATGAAGATATTGTTCAAATCATAAATTCAAAGCTCACAATCCGCTGATCAAAATGATGCAACACACTCCAAATGTTGCCTATGATATGCAACCTCTAATGTTGTACTAACTTGGAAGTTTCAACAAGGTAATTTGCCCAATGTCAATAATTCTAAGTCATGCAATTATGTCTCTGACTATTATTATTCAAGAAACACAACATCTCACTCCAACAAGAAAGTCAATGCCTCTAATGGAAAGTCAACAGTTGAAATTGAAAGAACTAAGTATGAAAAGAAGACTTAGCCGAATCAAAAACTTGTGAAGATCCAAGAACAACCTGAATCCATTCTAGCTCAAATCAAGCAAGAGTATGAAAGAAGATTCGTGTTTTTGAAAATAATCTAAAATAAGATTTGATTCAGATTTATCATTGAAGAAACTCTTTGACCAAGTCGAAAAGAAGATATGGCCAAAATTTAGTTGGAAGAAGATATGATCAAGATCTTATCAACAAGAAGATATGAATTATTTACAAGAAGATTTGATCAAGATTTATCATAAAAAGATGTGAATTATTTACTAGAAGATTTTATCAAAATTTATCATAAGAAAATGTGAATTATTTACAAGAATATTTGATCAAGATTTATCACAAGAAGATATGAATTATTTACAAGAAAATTTGGTCAAGATTTATCATAAGAATATGTGAATTATTTACTAGAAGATTTGATTAAGATTTATCATAAGAAAATGTGAATTATTTACAAGAATATTTGATCAAGATTTATCACAAGAAGATATGAATTATGTACAAGAAAATTTGGTCAAGATTTATCACAAGAAGATATGAATTATTTACAAGAAGATTTGATCAAGATTTATATACGAGAAGATATGAATTAGTTACAAGAAGATTTGATCAAAATTTATCACAAGAAGATATGAATTATTTACTAGAAGATTTGATCAAGATTTATCAGAAGAAAATATGAATTATCTACGAGAAGATTTGATCAAGATTTATCTACAATAAGATATGAATTAGTTACAATAAGATATGATCAAGAAATTTTTTACAATAAGAAACACTCACAAGAAGATGCATTTATTATTTGCAAAGATATTATTTAGATTTTGCAAGGACAAAGGAGAAACCCTAACCTATTCTATAAATAGATACTTAAGGCTGAAGAAGATAACAAGAGAACTCACAAGCACAAAATTCCTAAGTAATTAGAGCTCATAAGGTTAAGGTTCTAGAGAAAAACTTGCTCAAAAGAAATATTTTCTAAGTGTTTTCTAGTGTGAGAGTCATTGTTACAATCAGCTTGTTAGAAGCAAACCAATTTGTTCCAAACTCTTGTAACCCAACCCGATAGTGATTTTCGTGTTTCTCAAGCAATCTGTAGGTTTTCAGGCTGTGAAGACTTGACTTGAAGGGTCAAGGTGTTGTGCGTCTTCAACAATATATGGTTTTCAGGTTGTGTGGAGAGAAGACTTGCCTTGTAGAGTCAAAGTGTTTGCGTTCCTCAAAAAGTCTGTAGGTGTTGGATTGTTAGAAGACTGACTTGTAGGGTCAGATGATGTGTAATTCAAGTTTTGAATTAGTGGATTAAATTATTCTGAGTGAGGGGACTGGACATAGCTACCAAGATGATGGTGAACCAGGATAAATTCTTGTGTCACTTTAATTCTACAATTCTTGTTTTACTTCAGCCTCTGATCACTTAACCCGATTACTGCTACTTTTATTTTAAGCAAGTCACTAAATCCAAACCAGGTTGAAATAAATTAGCAAAAAGAATTCAACTTAGTTAAACATAATTCAACCCCATTTTTCGTGTTTGCACCTTCAGAAAAAAGGTAAAAAGCGATGACTCTCAAAATGCTCAAAGAAACTTATTGCTTGATTGTCAAACACTTAATGATGAGTCCTATTTATACTATTCTTGAATGGCTTTACAAGATAGATATTTCTAGAGGCATTTAATTAATGAAAGTAATTGATTACAAGAAAAATCTAGAGAATAAGAATACTCTAGTTCATATATCTAGAGTAATATTGAGATATTGTTGTTGTTCTAGTTGTTATTCCTTTATTTAGTAGTGTATCTTGAAAATTCTATAATATTCTCTATTTCTTGAAAGTTCCATGATATTCTCTATAATCCTTTATCAAAACAGTTTACTCAATTTCACTAATGGAATCTCTAAAAATAGATGTATCAGATGTGGATAATTATTTATTCTTATCGGATAAGGGAAAAGAAAAATATAAAAAAGCCAAAAACAAAAGATTAATCGTAAAACTTACATTAAGACCACAAATAAATCATGTCGGATTAAGTGAAATTTGTTTCAATTGATAAAATTCATTATACTCAAAGCTCGACTCAACTTGTTCCATATGGCTCGTTAGCTCAAATTGCGCAAAAAAAAAAAAAAAAACTAATTTAGATCCTGAATATTTTTTTTATTATTAAGTCAATTAAAGAAATAAACAAGTCGAATTATATATAATTTGAGTTCAACTGATCATATATTTATCAAAAGCTACTTGATTTTCAGCTCAAATTCACTTCGTTTGGATCATATATCAAGATCTTACCAAGTTAATTGTTCGAATCGAGTTTTCAAACTTTCTAAAAAGAAAACCATAAACCTTATAATTTAATAACACAATAAACCTTATAATTTAATTATGTCCATGGAACACTTCCTCTAAGTGACTTTCATTTGACATATGTTAATTTTACAGTACACTGACAAAAAAGAATATACTATGACAATTGGAGATACAAGAAACTCTTCAGCTAGAAAAACATAAGGAAAAGGATTAGCAAAATTAGAAAAACACCAAAATATATCTTATATATATCTTGCATTGATCTAAGTTGGGATTTTAAAAAGTACTCTCATTTGTTGTTCTTAGGTGGATGATGCCTTGGTGAATGATAGTCAGCTGTAAAAGCAACAAAACCAACACCAACCTCATCAGACAAATGGCTTCTCAAACTTTTCTTTCCATGTGCACTGGTTCTTGATGAATTCACACTCAATTTCTTTGAGTCTATTGCTGCTAGGGTTTTCTCCTTAGTTGCAGTTATAACTTTAGCCTGTTCAACAAATCCCATAAAACCATTAATATTAATATGTTCCATATGCATGGAAAGCATGCATCGGTAATAAAAAACTAGATTCTTTGTTTCTTAAATGCAGTTCAAATAGTAAAAGTCTGTAAAAATATTTGATATGTTGAGACGTAGATTCGAATTTGTACTACTCTCTTTTCCTCATTTAATGTGTAAGAATTTTTCGACTAAACTTGTAAAAAATAAAGAAAGAACTAGATTCCTATTAGTGCTTTCCTATGACATTAAGAATTTCAAAAGTATTCAATTTTTAAAAGTAAAACATTCAATAAGATTTATTATGGGTGTTTTTGTTGCATGAATGATATGTGAAAGTGGACTGATTGCCATGGTAAAATTCCAAAAAAATAAAAATTTCAAAGAGACTGATTGATTGATATGAATTAAGAAACATCGAAAAAGTTTTAATAATAAAGTTCAATGTTTAAAACTTAAAAATATGACATAATTTTTAATTTACCAATATTTGTTTCTTAAAAAAAGCTAATAAATAGAGAAGATATTAGTAATCAAATTCCTAATAATAAAAAGTATCTACATATGATATTTTTAAACCTAAAACAACTATGAAAATGTAATATTTTTTACCTAAAACTTCCATAAATAAACTTTTGAGTAAATCAAACATTCCTATATAAAAAGTCTATGTAAAAAGTTACGAACACCATTTTAATTTTAATTTGTTTACCCCCTCTTTAAGGGACATACACACACTATATTACACAAAAAGAATACATAAGTTCTTCAAAAAAACATGTATACATAATATACCTTTGTGCTCAAAAGTCCATTAACTTCACCACCTGCATGCCATTTACACGTTTTGAGCTAATCATTTGACAATAATATCTTCTTACAAGTACAATAAATTAATAAAAGCATATATATAAATATAAATATATATATATATATATATATATATATATATGTATATAAGCAAAAAGATATAAAAAAAAAGTTGATGTTTTTTTTTTGTAAAATTTATTCCACATACATCAATTTTCCACGTACTTTTATACTTACATTACTTTCGAAAGGGGTATATATATGATAAGGAAATAAGGTTAAAATAAGGCATATACCTGTAGGATGCATCCTAGCAGTGGACAACCAGGCAGCACAAAGGAATACAAGCAAAATACAAAGACTAGTACTAGTAGTACTCTTTATAAGTACCATGATGATTATGAGTCTAACGTTGTTCCAAATAAAAATTGAGAAATGGAGAAAGGAGAGGAATGCATTCCAAAAGAGCATGTTGTTATTTATATATAGCTAATTAAGGAGAAATTACCAAGGTCAAGTTTAGGTATTCACACCCATAAACCTAAGTCAAAGATAGGAGCTATCTTTCCAACATTCGCCTTTTTCAACGTACGCTTCAAAATGTATATAGCTGTTAACTCCCTCCGTCCCACTTTTAAGTTATTTCACATAGATTTTTAAAAACTCATAAATAAATTAAAGTAATAACTTTTAATATTATCTTTTTTTTAAGGGGGAAATTATCGTTATAAACCATTGGAGGCTAATCATTGTCATAAATTTAAGGTCTTTTTGGGAGGAGTATTTTGAAGGAGAGTGAATAGGAGACTTTTTTTCTTTTTGAAATTAAAAAAAAACTATAAAATTTTTACTTAAAAAATAAAAGAAGTGTAATCGAAATGTTATATGATTATATATCATGCTATTCTCTTACATTTTTTTAAAATATCAAATATATATTAAAATATAGATTTAGCCTTTTAAAATTCTTCAAAAAAATTTCTCCTAAATAGTATAATAAACCGAAAGTGTTGAACATGATTTTAATTTAATTTTAAAATAAAAATAAAATAATTAACATTATATTAAAATATAAAATAACATTTATTTTAAAATATTTTTCTTTTGCTAATGTTCGTGTAACACTACTGAGACGAAGGGAGTATTTTATAGTGCTCTTATTGGTAATTTAAATTGGTTTTCAATCCCCATATGAATTTTTTCTATAAACTAGTATATTAAATAGAAAAATAAGTATTATAAATTCTGTGTGAACCAGAGAATGTATCGAAGAATGCCATGGTGAGAGGGTTCAAAGGCCATTGTGTTGTGTTCATGAATCGAGGAGAGTGCACCAAAATTAAGTTAACAAAAAGAGAATGGTGTTATTCACAATAACGTAGAAAACAAGTTAGGTGTGTTTGGCGTTTGTCTACCACCGTCTACGTACTCATTTTAGAAAAGAAGTGCTTTAATTTGCCGAGGTAGGTATGGTACATAAAAATAGGTAATCTATGGTTATTAAATTTTTGAGATTACAATTTCCCATATAAGTGAACATGAACATTTAGCAGTTTAAGGCGTTAGCATAGCTACACCCAAGTTATACTAGTATTTTAACAACTACTTTCAGTTTTGATTATACACAACATATTTAACCTCACACACTTATAGCAACTTAATTTATATACACTCTTACTCTAAAGTTTTTTGAATTGGAAGTAGTTATATATAATGGTATGATTGTTGAAAATATTTGACTAAAATTATAAATATTTCTAAAGCCAAGGACAAATCAAGAAAAATATCAAATGTGGAGCCCGAAAATTCATGATAAATTTCACATAAAATAAAATTACAACAATTATTTTTGTAAAAGAAAAAACAAAATAGTTATGTAATATTTAGTTCGCACACTGACAATTGGGTACTAATATGTTCGTCTGTCTGCTTTTCTCGATAAAAATAGTAGAAATTAAAAAAAAAAAATTATACTATTATTTAAAATATTTAGTTGTTTAATGATGGATAAAATTTAAAGGATAAAAGGTTACATGTCTGTCTGATTATTTTATATTTAAGTTTAGGTATTTTTAAAATTTTAGTTATTTAATTGAATAAAGAAGGATAAAACTTTGAATAAAATTGGAATAAAAAAGTCACACCAAAACTTCGATATTACATTCATTTTGATATAGATATGATTTTATATAAATAGCGTATATAATAGATTATTGGCTTAATTGCACTTTTGGTCCCCCTATTTTAGATGAATCGCAAAAGTAGTCCCCCCATTTTATTTGTCCCCAGTTTTAATCTCCCAAACAGATTTTGAGTTCAAATCATGATGAGTTATCATTTTTTTAATGACGTGTCAAAAAAGTTATGACGTGGCAAATTTCTATATGGATTAAAAGTCATTATTATATTATTTCAAATTAAAAATTACAATTTATGTTTTTAAAAGCTATTATTATATTTATTGTTCTAAATTTTAAAAGAAAAGCCAAAAATTAAAATAAAAAATCACCCAGGCATGTGACCCTAAAATCAAAAATCAAAAATCAGCCCCAATTCAACGAATCAGCAAGCCATGTGAACCCTAAAATAAAAAATCGACCACTTTGATCTTCTTCTTCATCATCATCTGATTTGATCTTCTTCTTCGTCTTCCATTTTCGTCCTCTTCTTCTTCATCCTCTTCTTCATCTTCATTTTTCTTCTTCACCGTTCGTATTCTTCATTCGGGTTCTTCTTCTTCTTCATCCTTTTCAGCGGTGTTTCAATGGCGAGTGGAGGCCATTTCGAGTTCTCTCCATCTTCATGGACGAAAGAAGATACAAAGTTTTGTGCTAGGTATATGATTTTAGGGTTTTCACTCTGCTTTATTATTAGCATTATTAAACTTTGTATTGAACTTTGATTTTAGGACCAAAATTGTCTCTACAGTGTTAACAGAACTCTATGCCTTTTTAATAATGTGGTCCATATGCTTTATTGTATTATTTTGTGGTTCATGTGTAGTTTGTTTTAGGCTTAGTTTGACTGAGTTATTCAATGGTTTGTTTTAGGCCAACTAAAGTCCACAGAGTTAGGTTAAGAATTAACCATGGGGGTAGTTTTGTAAACCACCCAGTGAAGATGTACGTTGGGGCCCAAATGGATGAGATGAATTGGTCTTGGGATGTAGACTTAATGTCCCACATGCAAATTACTAAATTGGTCAAAAGTTTGGGATATATGAGTATTAAATGTTTGTGGTACCAACATCCCAAGTACTCATTTACACGCGGACTTAGACCTCTCAACAATGATGATGATGTAGTAAAATTTGCTAAAGATGTCAAAGAGTTCAACGTAATTGAAGTCTTTGTGGAACACTCTATAGACAATCCTATTGTTAGTGATGAAAGTCCAATTCAATAGCCAGTTGAAGCAGAAAAACTCCAAGGTGAAGGTGAACAGGTTCAAACTGAACCAGTTCAAGCTGAAGCAGTTCAAACTGAACCAGATCAACCAGAATCTGAACCAGTTCAACCTGAATCTGAAGCAGTCCATGTTGAAACTGGACAAGGAGCAGGTGAAGATTATCTGAGTGAAGAAGATGAAGATTATATTGCTAATTCAGACGACGAAGATGATGATATGGGTGAGTTCTATGAGGGTGAGGATTGGGATTGGTTTTCTGAAATGCCAACTGAGATATTTGTTAATGTTATAAGTGATGAAAATTCATCTAAAAGACATGCAAACCCAAGAGTAAACCCAGGGCCTTGTTCTGCAACTGATTTTGAAGAAAATGATGTGAAATCTGATGATTTGGATACTCCACCAGGAAGTGAAGTTGATGAAGAGGATGTTAGCAAATTTCCTAAATTTAACCAACTTGAAAATGGTGATGAAGTAAGGTTTGAGTTGGGCCTAAAATTCAATACAAAAGAGCTGGTTAAGAATGCCATTAAAGATTTTGCAATGGAGACTAAGAAAAACTTGTATTTCAAAAAGAATGATGGAAAGAAAATCATTGTTAGATGTGAGCCAGAATGTCCATTTTACATGAGGATTAGTAAGAGGACTTCAAACGAATATTGGCAATTAGTGAGTTTCATAGATGATCATACATGTCATATGAGGGCAAAAAATAGACAAGCTAAGACTGAATGGCTTGCCAAGAAATTCATTCCTATGTTGCGACATACACCTGAAATGAAACCCAAGGGATTGATTGTTAAGGCGCTTGATAAATGGGGTGTGAAGTTGTCTACATACCAAGCATATAGAGTCAAAGTAAGAGCCATAGAAATGATTCAAGGTGCTCAAAGGGAGCAATATGCACACTTGAGAGAATATGTCGATGAACTTAGGATATCCAATACAAACTCTACGGTTATTATTAAGTGTGGTATGTTTGATGTTGGACCAGTCTTTGAGAGAATATATATATGTTTGGAGGCTTGTAAGGCCGCGTTTGCTAATACATGCAGGCCTTTAATTGGGTTGGATGCTTGTTTCTTGAAGGGAGAATATGGCAGTCAGTTAATAGCTACAGTAGGTAAAGATAGGAATAATCAAATGATTCCCATTGCATATGCAGTTGTTGAAGCGGAAACAAGAGACTCATGGAAATGGTTTCTGGATCTTTTATTGGATGACCTCAACAATGTTCAGCATAGGCAATATGCATTCATTTCATATTAGCAAAAGGTAGCAATGTTTCTGAAGTTTCTAATTATGCAACCTGAATTATGCAATCTTAATTATGCAATCCGAACTGAATTATGCAATCTTAATTATGCAATCTGAATCTGAATTTACTGGTAAGCATGATATTAATTTACTGGTAATCTGAATCTAAATTTACTGGTAATCTGAATCTAGATACTCTTGTGATATTAATTTTACCGGTAAGCATGATTCTTTATTTGTCATTTTTCACATTGAAACTGTCCTTTAACCTATTGTTCCTGTAATTTGCTTTTCTTGTTTTTGTGTGCTGCATATGAATTTGTTCATGGATGAATGTTATATTTTTGTGTGCATATGAATTTGTTCATGAATGGTTATAAATTGATGACCTTGTTATAAGAATTTCTATGTTAAACTTAAGATCGTATTCTGTTAGATGCTGAGAGGTTATGCATTATTGACTTGTTTCAGGGATTGGTACCTGCCATTGCCAACATTGGGGCCCATGTGGAACACCGATTATGTGTTAAACACTTGTATGGAAATTGGAAGAAAAAAAAAGTATCTCGGAGGACATATGAAAGAACTTCTTTGGTTGGCAGCAAGGGCTACGGTGGTCTAGGATTGGGAGAAAGCAATGCAAAAAATTAAGGCAATCAATGAAGATGCTTGGAAAGACATGATGCAACTTCCACCATCTATGTGGACTAGGTCAACATTTCGCACTGATACGCAATGTGACCTCCAAGTAAACAACATGTGTGAGGCTTTCAACATGGTTGTATTGGAATATAGAGATAAGCCTATCATAACATTACTTGAAGGTTTGAAACATTACATTACAGTAACGATTGTCAAACAGAAAGAGCTCATGCTACGATATAGAGGCAATATATGTCCTAAGATTCAACAAATGTTGGAAAAGGCAAAAAGAGCAGCTGGGGGTTGGTTCCCAACTTGGCATGGAGATTATGATTTTAACTTGTTTAGTGTCACAAATGGTATATATACTTATACAGTAAATCTACACATAAAAACTTATGCTTGTCGTAAGTGGGATTTGACCGGTATTCCGTGTTGCCATGCTCATGTTTGTATATGGCACAACAAAGCTGATCCATAATTGTACGTTTCACCCTATTATAGGTATAAAACTTTATTTCAACTTCTGTTCTGGTTCTGTTCTAAAATAGGTTATTAACATGTTGTTCTGGTTCAGTTACATATTTCAATTCTTAACATGTTGTTCTGGTACTATATCGGTATTGTTCAGTTCTAGTACTATATTGGTATGGTTCTGCTGTTCTGGTTCAGTTACGTTATGGTTGTGTTTTTAACATGTTGTTTATGGTTCTGCTGTTTTTGTTTCTAGTTCAGTTCTGTTTTTGTTTCAATTCTTAACATGTTGTTTTTAACATGTTGTTTATGGTTCTGTTGTTTCTGTTTCTGGTTCAGTTCTATTTCTGTTTCTGTTTCAATTCTTAACATGTTGTTTATGGTTCTGTTGTTTCTGTTTCTGACCCTCTCCTCATCTAGAAGACAACATCAATAGTTTTTAAAGCAATCATTCCAATACTTAAACAATCATACTCAAGCAACAAAACTCTTCACTCAACCAAAACTCCAACATTCTCTTATTATATTCAAGGATCTATTTATTGAGTTATTTTGATAATCAGTCTTAAACAAGTGTTGAGTAGATTTTGATCCTATACCCTTTTATCATACACATCATTTGAAACTCAAGTCTATCTCTTAAGATAGTTTGAGTATGTTGTAAAAATCCTTTTAGTTGTTAAAAGGCAACTTGTAAAAATTCTTTATGGACTGAAAGGTAACTGTAAAAATCCTTTCAAGGTTGAAATGTGAATTCTAAAACTAATCAAGAGTGATCAAGAAATATAGCGTGAATGCAAGACTGTTCTTGTGCCAAGCACATTAGTGAAAAAACTCAAATTGTGATGATTGAACGTAGCCCACCTTGGGTGAACTAGGATACATTATTTTGTGATCTTCGTATCCTTATCCTTATTTATTACTCACTCACTAATCACATATCACCTAGAAATAATCTGTTTTATTCATTTTTAACTCACCTAGAACGTTCTGCATTTTTTGTTTGAAACCAAGATTGATCTTGAGTTAATTTGAATTAGATTCAGGAATTAAGATTTTAAAAAGGGATCACAATTTAAACCCTCATTTCTTATGATTGATATTGCTACTTCAATTGACATCAGAGCTCTGCCGCTAAGGTTAAGCACCTAACAAGTGTTAGAGGAAAATATTCAAAAAGCAATGTCAAAAACCAGGTATATTGTTGAAGGAGGATAATCAAATAGACCACCTTAATTTGATGGTACAACCTACTACTTTTGGAAAGGAAAAATGAAACCATTCTTTAAATCATAGGATACGTGAATGTGGCGCATCATAACAGATGCAAACTTCATATCAAGAGCTGATCAAAGTGATCCAACATCTGCTAAAAAAGAAAGAGGAAGATTGGACAACAACAAACAAAGCTAAGGTACTTCTAAACTATAAAGCTTAATTATTTTTGTCTTATGCCTTAAGCAGGGAGGAAAGTGAAATAGTTGATGAATGCGATATAGTCAAAAAAGTATGGGATACATTACAAACTCATCATGAACAAAAAAGTCATGTTAGAGAAACAAGAATTGATATTTGTGTACGAAAATTTGAACTATTTGAGATTGAAGGGGAAACTATTGATGAAATGTATTCAAGATTGACATTTATAGTAAATGAAACGAGCTCCCTTGGCAAGGCATACTCAATCCAAGAAAAAGTAAGAAAGATTATAAGATATCTCCCCATCATATGGAGACCAATGGTCACAACCATTAGTCAAGCCAAAAATCTTGACAATTGAATTAGAAGAACTCATTGGATCTTTAAGAGTACAAGAAGTAATACTGCAAGAGGATATACCGGTAAAGAAAGGCAAATAATAGCCTTAAAAGCTTCACAAAACCTTCAACAAAGCTCATTGTCACAACAGGATGAAAAAGAAGATTTAGAGGAAAGAGAAATTGGACAAGAAGAAGCTGATGAGGAAGTAGTTCTTCTTACAAGAAAAATTTAAAGAATGATGAGAAGAAGAGATCAAATCAAAAGAAATTTTCCAAGCAAAAGGAAAAAATCTAAAAGAGAAATAGATAAAAGACAAGTGTTGAGTAGATTTTGATCTTAAACCTTTTTATCATACAAATCATTTGAAAAACAAGTCTATCTCTTAAGATAGTTTGAGTATGTTGTAAAAATACTTTTTGTTGTTAAAAGGTAACTTGTAAAAATCTTTTATGGACCGAAAGGTAACTATAAAAATTCTTTCAAGGTTGAAATGTGAATTCTGAAACTGACCAAGAGTGATCAAGAAATATAGTGTGAAAGCAAGACCGTTCTTGTACCAAGCACATTAATGGAAAAACTCACAAATTGCGAGGACTAAACGTAGCTCACCTTGGGTGAACGATGATACATCATTTTTGATATTCTTATCCTTATTCTTATTTATTTTTCACTCACTAATCACATATCACCTAGAAATTATTTGTTTTATTCATTTTTAACTCACCCAGAACGTTCTGCTTTTTTTGTTTGAAACCAAGATTGATCTAGAGTTAATTTGAATTAGATTCAGGAATTAAGATTTTAAAAAGGGATCACAATTTAAACCCTCTTCCTTGTGATTGATATTGCTACTTCAATTGGCATCAGAGCTCTACCTCTAAGGTTAAGCACCTAACAAGTGTTAGAGGAAAAGATTCAAGAAGCAATGTCAAAAGCCAGGTATATTGTTGAAAAAGGATCATCAAATAGACCACCTTAACTCGATGGTACAGACTACTACTTTTGGAAAGGAAAAATGCAACTATTCTTTAAATCACAGGATACATGAATGTGGCGCATCATAACAGATGGAAACTTCATATCAAGAGTTGATCAAAGTGATCCAACATCTACTGAAAAGAAAGAAGCGGACTGGACAACAGAAGACAAAACTAAGGTACTTCTAAACTATAAAACTCAATTATTTTTGTCTTGTGTCTTGAGCAAGGAGGAAAGTGAAAGAGTTGATGAATGTGATATGGCCTAAAAAGTATGGGATACATTACAAACTCATCATGAAGGAACAAGCCATGTCAAAGAAACAAGAATTGATGTTGGTGTACGAAAATTTAAACTATTTGAGATGAGTGAAGGAGAAACTATTGATGAAATGTATTCAAGATTCACAACTATAATAAACGAAATGCGCTCCCTTGGCAAGGCACACTCAGTCCAAGACAAAGTAAGAAAGACTCTCAGATGTTTCCCCATCATATGGAAATCAATGGTCATAGCCATAAGTCAAGCCAAAAATATTGACACTTGAATTAGAAGAACTCATTGAAACTTTAAGAGCACATGAAGTACTGCTGCAAGAGGATAAACCAGTAAAGAAAGGAAAATAATAGTTTTAAAAGCTTCACAAAACCTTCAAGAAAGTTCATCCTCGCAACAAGATAAAAAAGAAGATTTAGAGGAAAGAAGTTTTCCAAGCAAAAGTGAAAACTCTAAAATAGAAATAGATAAAAGACAAATCACATGTTATGGGTGCAACAAATTATGACATTATAAAACTGAATGTCGTTTGAACAAAAAGGCACCAAGAAGATTTCCATTCAAAAAAAAGTCCATAATGGTCACTTTGGATTATTCTGAAGGATCAGACAATGAAGATAATATTTTAATTTAACTGAATGAAGATTTAACATAGTTGTCTTTATCAAATTAGTCATGTTTTGATTGTTGCCATTGTCGGTGTAGCTCGTCCACATGTCTAGTTTTGTTCTTTATTTGTTTTCTGTTTCTTTTCCTTTCATTTGCAACATAAATAAATACAAAATAAGTAGTTAAATCTTCTTATATTTAAGATTAGTTTTTGTTTGTATTCGAAGTCAAAAAAGTATAAATATGAGTTTGGACAACAAGGTAATACGTGTATTAAGGAAATATTGAAATATATAATGGATAATTGAGGCATATGATATTTTATAATAAAAGGAGTACTAATATTAACTACTATTTTATCAAAAAATTTACAATCAATTTTTAGCTCAAAAAAGATTTATAACCCATTTTTTCTTATTTGTATCTCTACTGTTACGATTTCTATATCAATTAGTGGTGAGGTGACCGACAAAAATCCATAAGCCAATTCATCTTTTTTGTCCACCTATGCGTGGCACCTCACAAAAAGAATTTGGAGGGGCTATTCTACATGTTGCACTTGATAGTATGCTATTGGGGTGATTTGGTCCTTGTTGGACTAGAGATTGTGTGAGATTGGAAATGAGAGGGACACTTTTTGGTGAATGGATGAGTGGAGAAGATGAACACTTTTTGTTATTTTTGGTGGAGATAAAAAATTAAATTCAAATAATAATAAAAAAAATTAAATAAATGATTACACTCAATTAAAATGAAAACTGATTGTCTGTTACTACAATAAAAAAAATAAATAAATAAAATACGACATGGCTTCGCACATGTGGGTGTATTTAAAAGAGTGTGTTACATGGTGTAATCCTAACATTTCTCTAAAAATATTATTCACTTAGCTTATCATAATTATAAAGTTGTTAGGTAATTATTTACCTCATCAAAATTAAAGTGATGAAAAAGCAACAACACATGTCCTTTATATGTAAATATAATTTTGGTCCACTGTAACTAATAAAAACTAGAATATAAAAAGTTAAGAAAACTAAATTCAAATTAGATTGAATACAAATATTAATGTAATAATATTCAGAATTAGAATGATTTTTTTTAAAAGCACGTGAGAAAAACAATGTCACGTAATAATTCTTAAATAATATCTTTAGAATACTTGTGAATAAGACCTTAATTATATTATAAGTATATATATGTTGGTGCGGGGTGGAGTAAATACTGTATATGGGGTTATACCCACCAAATGGATCTTGAATATCCTACTAATTATGTGTAATGTTTGCATATACACAGTGGATACAATACTCATTGTCGTTTATACATGCAGATCTCTCATAGTGAATGAAACATGAGATTGGTAATTTCAAAAGACACTCGAACACTCAAGTAAGTGGATATATCAAAGTTACTAAATAATGTGTACAATGAAACAATTAGCATGCATTATGAAGAAATGTTATCTACTTAAATACATTACGAATAGTGGACCATCATTTTTGTGATGAGGAGTGTGGCACTTTAGACCGACGAAGACAAGGATTGATTGTTGGTGCATAAGGTACATACAACAAGCAACTTCTGACATATTTCTAAGCAAAATGACACATGAATAAATTGACACGTCGAAATGAGAAAGATCTTATGGTTTTGTAGGCATGAGATTGTACAATGTAAAGAATGCTTAAAATGATTTACTAGTATTATCCGTAATAACAAGATCCATTTTTTTAGTAGCTTAGATTAAAAGAACTCAATAGTTAAATGTGTTTGATTTGAAGCACTTGTGGTTTTGGTTATCTTATGGGAAGTTTTCAAAAAAAAAAAAAGCGTGTAAGTGATAACAAAATACGCGAAAAAGACTTGTATTGGTATATAAAAAGCATTAAAAATCTTGAAAGCAATTTGGGACATTATAAATCGTATCAAAGCAAGTGTGGTTTAAGGATGATCTAGGTGGAAGATAGTGGGTGTATGATACCTCATGATGAGGAGGGTGAGAAGTGATTGTTGGTGCATGAGACATGGAGAAAGAGTAGCTCTTGACGAACTTCTAATTAGCAAAGAGGCACGTGAATGAAATTACACATCCAAATAAGATAAAGTCTAAGGTTGTCTAGGTTTAAGATTAAATAGTTGAAAATAAATTTAAAAGAATTTATTGCAAATAGTTATACTAAAAAGATGAATCTTCGTTTTGAGAGATTGGAACTTAACCACTTTATTGTTAAGCGTGGATGATTTCAAGAACTTTATGGATTGAACGATCTTCTAGGATTTTTTTTATTTTTATAAAACTTCATGATGGATACAAGATAAATTAAAAAGACTCATGTTAAAGTAGATGGAGGCTAATTGGAATGGCTTGAAGATAATAATAAATTGAATGGTTAGAGATGAAAATTTTGAATCTAAACCAAATCATGACTCTTTTGGTCCAAATCAACAACGCTAGTTACAAATGAAAGTTTGGATGGGACTAGTATGATTGAGCTCAAACAACGTTCATAACACAACTATATCATTTCGTATTTCTCCCCCTCCCTTTTATTATATTTTTGCCAAACCTACCAAGTACGAATTACTTAATATAATAAAATAAGTATTAAAAATTTATAAAATAATAGATTTGATGTAAAATATAACATTTAATATATTAAAATTTAACATTACCAAATAACAATGATCTATTTTATTTGAAATATATGAAACAACCAAAAATTTGATTAAATTAAAGTAATAAGTATTATTAGAAAAAAAAATTAAAACCAACAAATAATATTTAAATACAATATATCATACTAATAAAATATGAAATAAGTATTAAAATTTATGCACCTTGTTTGGTTTAGTTTAATTTTAAAAAAAGAATTCAAAATTTGATCCAATACATTCAATATTCCCAAAATAACATTAAAAAATATTAAATATTATTCGACTTTGTTGGATTCAATGCAGTTTTAACAAAGCACTTTCCTTCTTTTCTTGAACGTCTTTGCATTTCTTACCATGCATATGTCATTTATGCTTCTACTTCTTATGTTGAAACTTGGAACTTGGAAGCGACACATGCAGTAGAATAAGAAGGAATATGAAGTGAAGAATTTTGACTTCACCCCCTGTGAACTTAATTTTTTATGTTTCTGTTGTTCTCAGGTGACAACTTAGATGTTTCAATTGTGGTTTAGATTTTTGTGTTCCTTTTTATGATTGGTTTGATACAAATAGAATACAGGTAAGAAATTTACTCAGGAAAAGGTAAACTCAAGTAGATAGGCTCTAAGGTAAATTAATGTTGGAATTGAAAAACAAGTCAAGGAAATAAAGGGGCGCGGGTGGGTCGGGTCACAGTTGATGGCAATGGGTACCCGACCGACCAAGTACTACGAGCTAAAGTTAGTAACCAGATCAGATTCACCCTTAAATTATCATTCTCTCCAAACCATCGCTCTTCTCTCAAAATTTGATAACATAACTCGCACCTACGGGTACCCATCCGAACCCGTTTGATTTTGGCAGGAAAAATCCGCTTTAATTGGGTATGAATGCGGGTGCGGATTTTTTCCGAAATTAAAATTCGGGACGAATTTGGGGTGGTAATATCCACCCCGCACCCGGACCCGCTCCGCAAGTAATATTATTGTAATTTTTAAATTTTATATACATATACATATTGAATATACTTAATATTTTTTTTAATATTAAAAATTATAATTTTATCTCTATAGAAAATATTTTTTAATTTTATTATTGTTTAATAATAATTATTTTATTATATTAATTATAATAAATATTATTTTTAAATTTATAATTTTATATGAGTGCGGGTGTGGGCGAGAAAACCCAAATCCGTTGCGGATGAAGGTATAAATTTCACACCCGCCATAAAACAGGTGCATCACATTCTCTTCTACTCCTTTTCTCTAAAATTCCATAGTTCCTCTTGTAAGAATCACAAACAATGAAACAAACACAAACCTCTCCATCTACACCCACAAACCTTTTATCTCCATTTGCATGTTTTTTTAAATGGTTATTTCTCAATTTTTAACTTCTTCATGCTATTTTATTTTCTCAACTTTTTTCTTTAAAAAAAATTAACGATAATATTGATTTTTTTTTTGTAGTATTTTACTTTCTTATATTGATAGTTGAATAACTTATGCTCTAATTAAAATCTATCAATATATATCTTAGACATTTTATTTTGAGTTTTCAAATCTTAGCTCAACTGAATGTTGATATTATTAGGTTGGACACCATATCCTAAATTTGAATAATCTTGCAACTGCATGTGAATTTATGATGATAATTATATCATCTTATATATAGACAAAACAAAAAAACATTTTATTTTGAGTAGTGCTCCCCTTTCATTGTCCAACATTAAACAACTAGGCTTTTAACTTTATTAACAAAAGTTCATATTTTAATTAAGTCGAAAATATCACTATAAAGTAGCAACATAAGACATAACATTTACCTTTTTAATATTACGAACATGTTCTTTTTGCAATTAATGTTTTAATGGAGCAATCTCCTCAAAATGACTTTTGTGACTACCATACTCTCCATACCACAATTGAAAACTAATTGAACATTTCAGAATCGTAGATTTTTTAATTTGAAATCAATCGTAATTTGAAATCAATCGTTACACAGCTACATCAACTCAAGTGTAAGTAATCATGTCATCATGGTTATTATTTTTTTAACATTTTCTTTTATAATATTGTGGACTCTTCGGTATGAATTTGCAATTTTTTTTACGTAATTTGGAACTTCAAACTTTAGATATCTGAGGATCAACTCAAGCAATCATAAAAATGTAGATTCCAATTTCAAGATTTGTCTTTCACAATAATTAAGATCGTCAGGGGTTGGAAGGACATATATATTGAAAATCATATCCATTTTAGAGATAAACTCGAATTTGTATTCTATGACATTCATGATCTTTGGGCGAGGTTGGGAAGAATGAGGACCGAATGTTTACAAGTTTATTTTGATTGTGTTATTTTTTCTTTTTTTGTTATGTCAACCTTTAGTTTCATCTTAATGTTTGTTGTATTCAAGTTTCAAACTTAATTATGAATGTTTGTTTCTTAGTAGTTATTGAATATTTTTATTGACTATTATATTTAATTTATTTTTCTTGCAAAGCAAACAATCGCTCAAATATCAACATTAATTTTATTATTACATTATTTTCAATAACCTTACCGGTGCACACACACATGTATCTAACTAGTAATAAACCTAGTGTTACACAACTGTTTTTCTTTAGGTCGTTTTTCTTCTCTCTCTATTGTAGGGGGTGGTTTAAGAAGACCATTATTGGCCTGAAATTATCCATTTCACTTGTTTATTATCAGCTTTTATTCAAATAAGTGGTTATAACATATATTTAATTTTTTTTCTTGTTTTGATTGTGATTTTGTTGTCCAAGTTCAAGGTTGTTTTGTTTGTCATCTTAGTGCAACATTTTGATTTTCCGGTTGCAGTGTTCATTTGATTTAGATCGACAAATCAACTTCAATCAAGTATACAATCAATAACTTTAACGTCGTCAATGCTGCAGCTCCGGAGGCATGACTATTCCAGACATTTTAATTTTATCATATATTAGATTTTGCCACATTTGTAGGTGTTATGTCGTTTTATACTATAAACTTGAATGCTGTGAGTTTATTTGCAGATTCATCTTTTTTATTTTTAACAACTTTAAATTGTATTATTCTCGATCGATATAAATTTTATTAATTTAAATAAAAGAATATCATTTTCAGTAAAAAAATTAATAATATTCAATTTTGCAGGATGCTCAATTTTTTTTAATCATTTTACTATTTTACTTTATATCCGTTGAAATATAATACCCTAGTAACAAGGAAAGGGTGATTTTACATCTTACATGAATTAGATGATTTAATTTGGAACATCCGAAAACGAAATTCGGGTCAGAAGAGAATCGAAAGCAAGACAACAGCCGCACAATAGGTTTATGAAGGGTTTTAACATTCAAGGCGGCTGCTACTTCACTTACTACTAACCCTTCCCATCATTCCGATCTTACATACCCTCTAATTTTCTCGGGAAAATCGCAACATTTTCTCTCATGCCCCAAACACCTTTCACCCACAACTGAAGAATTTTCCATTCCCCGTTTCTATCACCAAAAAAAATGTGGACTAACATAGTCAAGCGAGCTTCCTCTAAGAAGTTCAACCTATCCTACTCAATTTCTTCTTCTTCATTGAGATTTTCTCAGCACTCGAATTTTCCCGAGAAAATCTTGCCCCAAACAAGGATAATTAATTCAAGGCACCCATTTGTGGGTTTCAGTCAAGTTAGTATCTTTAGTTCGGAAAACAAACTGGGTCGATCCAATTTTTCGTTTTCTGAAGACCCTTTTACGTTTTCTTCAACTTCAGTGACTCACTTTAGAGGTTACGGTAGTGTTGCTGAAGCTATTGAATCAACCGATACAGAAGATGATTATTCAGGTTGTGAAGAAGTTCAGAAACTGTTAGAAGAAATGGTAAAAGAGGAAAAGAAAAAACCTGAATTAGGGAACCAAAAGAACAATAGTGGAGGAGGCATGGCTAGTTACAAGTATAAAATGCTTAAAAGGAGACAGATAAAGATTGAGACTGAGGCTTGGGAAGATGCAGCAAGAGAGTATCAGGAATTGTTGGAGGATATGCGTGAGCAGAAACTTGCACCTAATTTGCCTTATATGAAATCATTGTTTCTTGGTTGGTTTGAGCCTTTAAAGAATGCAATTGCTGATGATCAAGAGCGTTGTAAAGATTATAGGAATAGGGCGAGTCATTCTCCTTATTTCAATGAGTTGCCGCCTGATATGATGGCTGTTATCACTATGCATAAGTTGATGGGGTTGTTGATGACTAATAGTAATGGTGTTGGTAGTGCTAGAGTTATCCAAGCAGCTTGTCAAATAGGTGAAGCCATTGAACACGAGGTATAGTTTGAGTATTTTTGTATATAAGAATGTGTGACTCTGTTTGGGAGAGCTTAAGAAAATTGTTTATGATATTTCCATAGGGTATTTTCAGCTTATGTAAACAGTTTATAGCTATAATGAAAATAGTTTGACTTTATTTTATCTTTTGTTATGGAAATAGCTTTATGAGTAAGCATTTATATGATAAGCACTTGTGAAAAGTGAAAACAACACATGCACTTAATTTAAGTGTTTATCCAAACAAGGCCTTTATCTTGTATAGTAACATGCAAATATGAATTGAACAACGAGAAGTGAATCAGTTGCCTGAATTCAATTATGCACCCTCTATTCTATGCTTTTGTGTTCAATATAATAGTTTTATTATGCTTTTATATTATATATTTCCTTGGTCATTTGCTTTAGTTTGGTAGTAAAATGGGTATTTACTGCTCACATGATTGGCTGAACTCTGAAGCCGTTTCTTCTGATTGAAACAGATGATATACCATCTAATTAAGCTCACTGTTATGGATTCTAATCTATGTAGCACTGACACTTTGGATTGAAGGTGTATCTGGTGTCAAACATGTGCTGGTGTCCGTATGCAACAAATGTTTGTGTCCGTCACCGACACATGTATTTACAGGAAATTACTTCCATTTTTCAAATTATTATCGGTGTCAATGTATCAATATCGTGTCCAGTGTTCATGTCAGTGTCAAGATCCTACTAATAATCTTAGCTTGGTCAATCTGATTTATGTTGAGTAAATTATATGGTCAATTCAAGGTTTTTATTGTTCAAATTTGATGCTATTAGCATGAATTCACAATATTCAAGTAATCATTAACTGAAACTCTACCCTTATATGTGGATCAGGCTAAGATCTACCGATTTATGGAGAAGACAAAGGAGAAGAAAACAACCACTGGCAAGTCTGCTGGTGAATCTGTTCTTGCACCTGTAAAAACCGATGAAATGACAGCTGAAGAGAAAGAGAAATTTAAAAAAGAGCAGAAAAGACTTAGGAGAAAAGTTGCTAATTTAATAAAAAAGCAGAAGCCGCAACAAGCTTTGGGGATAGTTCGGGGAAGGGATGAAGGGAAGCCTTGGGGACAGGAAGCCCAAGTGAAGGTTTGTAATATTTGTATTGTACTGGTGAACAAGGAAGTTTTTTTTTTTTTTTTTTTTTTTTTTTTTTTTTTTTTTTTGTGTTACAATATAGTTACTGCATATTTTCCAGGTCGGCTCTCGTTTGATACAACTGTTAATAGAAACAGCGTACTTACAACCACCTGCCAATCAATTTGGAGACAGTCCACCAGATATTTACCCCGCGTTCAAGCATACCCTCAAAACAGTTTCTGCCGATTCAAGGTGAGATTGATAGTACTCGTTCAGAATCATTATCTGTAAATTTAAACATTTTTTCCTTTACTGAATAATGAATGCTCTTTACTTGATTAGCAATGGAAGTAGAAGATATGGCGTTATTGAATGTGACCCTCTGATACAAAAGGGCCTTGAAAAGACTGTAAGTGACCTACCTACTATTGTCTAAGGATTTTTTGTAGTACTTGAATTCATGATCACATTTCCTTTAGTATGTTATTTGACAAATTTTATGGTTTTATAATTCAAGGCGTGTTGTTATTGATCAAATACATTCTAGTAAAACTTTTGCTTTCTTGTGCCTATATTCATGAGACTGACGGTAACATCGAAATGTGTTTACATTAACAGGCCAGGCACATGGTTATTCCCTACATGCCAATGTTGGTTCCACCTACTAACTGGACAGGGTATGACACATGTTATACAGATATTTTCTTTTTTAATTTATGTTAGAACTTTGAATTTTTATATGTTAGCTTAGTTTTATTGACTTGTCTAATGCCTGAAACTTTGATAACAATGTTTCAATCATAAAAACATGTTCAAGCATCTTCTTACTTTGTTGTTCTTATGTTTACTAAGTTTAATTTTTCATCGGATCATATTGAGATACAAATTCTACATATGAACTGTGACTAAGTTATGCCGTTTTGTTTATAAATTGTTAATTTTCTCATAAATATTGCAATGGTAGGTATGACAAAGGAGCATACTTGTTTTTGCCATCATATGTAATGAGAATACATGGAGCTAAGCAGCAACGTGAAGCTGTAAAAAGGGCTCCCAAGAATCAACTTAACCCAGTATTTGAGGTTGAAATTTTTTTAATGTTTTTGCATTTGCATCTGAGTTCATGGTTCCAGATTAATACTTCTTGAAATTAATTCTGGAATTGTTTTAGGCCCTTAATACCCTTGGCGATACAAAATGGAGGGTAAACAAAAGTGTACTTGGCGTGATAGATCAAATATGGGCTAATGGAGGCCGCTTGGCTGACTTGGTGGATCGTGATGATGTGAGTACCAAACAGAACTTGATGCTAAATTATTTACTGAATCTCCACCTTCCCTCAAAACTTAGCCCATTCTACTGAAAGAAATGATCTTCAACTAGAATAGCTTCCTAGCAAAATATAGAAATTCCATCTAGGAAGTGTTGAAGATGAATTTTTTAACCTGAGCACTAGGGTGTTAGATATCTATTCATGAAAATATATATGAATTTTACTAATGTTGTTCCTTTAGTTCGTAATTATTTATTTTGGGTTGGATATTGTTTGGCACACTAATATTACTAAAGTAAAAAACCTTTAGTAACGGTGGGTGCCAAACAATATAAAAGGGCAATAAAAAGATTGGTTTTGGTTAGGTAAAAGAGAATAAGGGATAAATGAGGGAATTTGGTTTTAACAACCTTGCTTATATAGCAAGGTATGTGGGAAGGAAGGGGAAATGTGGGGTAGCAAGAATAAAAGGGAGGAAAGGATCCTAATGGAGGTATCCACTATCTTGTGATTGAGTGAGGAAACCTGGACCTTTAGGTGGATGGGTGGAGCAATCTCCCAATGTATTGCAACGTCCAAGCATTCTTTTTCTATTTTATTTTACAATTGTACCAATCTATTCCTGATCACGAGTGATATCACTGTGGATAAAAGAAGACATGAAATTAAGAAGACTAACGATCAAAATCAAATTATATAATCTATATTTTTTCTTTGCCATAATTTTTGTTTTGATTTTACTTGTTCTTTAGTCTAGCTTGGTAGTTGGATTTGATATTGGTTGTGCTCAAAGGGGATGTGTCTAGTGAGACGATAGTCTCCGAACTTAATTTCCCGTCAAAATGCAAAGTACATTTTTATAATTATCTGAATGATTCTTTGTACCATCCACTCATCTACACCATGTCCATGCATTCTTTGGTCATCATTTCTTCCATTTCATGTGATACACAAGGTCTATACTCCCGCCGTAACAAAATATAAACAAATTTGGCACATCTAATCTAATTGTAACACAATATAAGCACTCTTTTCAACCTATTTATTGATAGTATATAAAAAATTCTGTTCACTTGATGTTCACTTTTTTATGCAATTAAATGAGATGAAGGATAATTTAGGTAATGAAGAAGAACTTTTAAATGAGATTGACAATAGTAAGTGTGAATAACTAGTTATACTAATAAGTGCATAACTGATTAATTTTGCTTATATTTTGTTCCGTTGGGAGTACTTAGCTCACTTCCTCATGCTTTATTTCTCAATGTGCACTCAGTTATTATACACATTTCCATGCATTAATTATGACATCTCACATTTTCATGCATTATTTCCCAATTTGCGATCAAAGTTTCCTCTCTTTTCTCAGCATCTAATTATACACAAGCTCTATATTTTGCTCACTTTATCATGCACTATTTTCCAATATGCACTTAAAATTTCTCTCTTCCCAAGGCAGCTAGTCTGGCACCATATAGAGCAATCTATTTCAAGGTGTGCCCTGTGCATTGTCCACATTTCCACCCCAAATGGTTGATGTGTTAGAGTATAATTGAGGATCAGAGAAAACAAACTGAATCTGATCTTTAATATATTGGCAGAAAGTGAAAAATGATATCAAAATGAAAACAGAACGAGAGAGAAAAGATAAAATAGAATGAGGAGCATATTGGGTTTAGCGAACCCAAGTATGAATATTCTAATACAGAGTAGTGTTATCGATTGTAGATGTTGGACCATGGCGGAAAGCAAAAAAACCTCCATTTTAAGCCGCCATATCTGCCATAAAACACAATGGCAACACCATCCTTTACAAATTGGCCATGGAAGTCTAAAAATGCCATGACCGATATTTTACAACACGGATATAGAGATACAGTATAAAGAAAAGAAGTGGTATGACCTAAAAGCTAAAGCTTATGGGATAGTTGGTTTATGACAACATATGTGAACAAATTTTGTAACTTTTATCTTAAAATGCAAAATGGTAAACATTATCCTTAAATCATTTAAATTTTAACTCAGTTAGTATCTTTCATCTCATATACTGAACCTTTCTAAAAAAATGTTGCATGCTTTATATCTAAGTCGTGTCCAAAATTAGTTGTCTTTTCATTTTTCCCTTTTCCATTTCATTAATGCCTCTTCATTTCCAATTGTGTTTTGATGGACTATCCTTTTTGTCTAAAGACTCCCCTCCCAGAGGAACCAGACACAGAAGACGAAGCAGAAATCCGAAAATGGAAGTGGAAAGTTAAATCCGTCAAAAAGGAGAACAATGAGAGACATTCACAGCGATGTGACATAGAACTTAAACTGGCAGTAAGAAGTCTTCTAATCCTAAATAGACTGAGTTATATCGAATGGTTTCCATAAGAGATTGCATATATTATTTTTGCATTGGCTTTTTGGCTGTAGGTTGCACGAAAGATGAAAGAAGAAGAAGGCTTCTACTATCCTCACAATCTTGATTTCCGAGGGCGTGCGTATCCCATGCACCCATATTTGAACCATCTTGGTTCTGATTTATGTCGAGGCATACTTGAGTTTGCAGAGGGACGTCCTCTGGGGAAGTCAGGCTTGCAATGGTTGAAAATACATCTGGCAAATTTATATGCCGGTGGTGTTGACAAGTTATGTTATGACGGTCGAATAGCATTTACTGAGGACCACCTGGATGATATTTTTGATTCTGCAGACAGACCTCTTGAAGGAAAGCGGTGGTGGTTGCAAGCAGAGGATCCTTTTCAGTGCTTGGCAGCATGTATCAATCTTTCCGAAGCATTGAGAAGCGACACTCCCGAGACTACCCTTTCTCATATGCCTGTACACCAGGTACTTTTTGCAGTAATGTTAAAATAGTTATTTGAGAATACACGCACACACGCGTGAGTGCATCCCATTTTTAAGTTAAGACTTGAATTGAAGGCATTGAGCATGACCCATGCTTTAGTATTTCTTTCTCATTTCAATTTGTTCTTTTCCATTACTTGCTAGGATGGTTCATGCAATGGCTTACAACACTATGCAGCACTTGGTAGGGACAAGGTAGTGACTTGTATTCTTATTATCTTCCTCTCTTTCGATACTATGTAATTTATCTCTCTATTCTGCATTATCATCAAACTGCTGTAATTTTCTGTTTGAAGTTGGGAGCTGCTGCAGTCAATCTTGTTGGTGGAGACCAGCCTGCTGATGTTTACTCGGGAATTGCCGCCAGGTAATTATCACAGTGCATTTGTGTGCATGAGGGCTTTATACAATACATACATGACTGTGGACAAGTTGACACCTGTTTTAATAAAAAGGGATGCTACTGTTTTGATATTAAATTTGGTATTGTGATGCAGAGTACTTGAAATCATGAAAAGTGATGCATTGAAAGATCCCAAAACTAATCCACATGCGTTGCATGCTAGGCGATTGATCAGCCAGGTTTCTTTTAATTTTCAAGTTTCAAAACATTAATTCATTTATTTAGATGTTTTGTAGTGGAATACTTGAAAATAGAACTAGACGGGCTTTTAGACCTATGATAAATAATCTTGTTCATGTGTTGTATATGAAGTGGCTTTTATTTTTATCCTTTGGGATTGGTTATGAAATCTCATTCATGGGTCAACCTCACTCTTATTCTCATATCAACTAAATCATTCATAACTGCTTACTTTAGGTGGACCGAAAGTTGGTGAAGCAGACAGTGATGACATCGGTCTATGGAGTGACTTATATTGGGGCCCGGGACCAGATCAAGAGAAGGCTTAAGGAGCGTTGTGCGATTGAGGATGATTCAGAGCTGTTTGCTGCTTCCTGCTATGCTGCAAAAGTAAGAGAAGTTGATATGTGGATTTGAATGTGGACATTTCTAAATATTTTATTATTTCACTTAATATTATTCACCATTTTTAGACCACTCTCACTGCCTTAGAAGAGATGTTTGAGGCTGCAAGAAGTATTATGGGTTGGCTAGGTGATTGTGCAAAGGTATGAAGAATTGTCTTTTAAATAACATTACAAAAAGAATGAGTGAGTGAATTAACTGTTTATTTTATAGTTTTAAAATATAGCTACTGCAAAAAAGGGCTAACACATGACTTGTCACATGGAGTAGGTGATAGCTTCCACAAACCAAGCAGTGCGATGGGTCACCCCCCTTGGGCTTCCCGTAGTACAACCTTACAGAGAACTAGGAAGACATCTGGTAATAATTTTCTTAACAGTAGCCTAAATTTTGCCTTTCTTTTTTATTTATTTCTAGAAGCCAAATAATCCAAATCGTGGTTTTAAATTGCGGTCTGCACCACAATGGCGACCACAATATTGCGGATTTTAAAGTTTCTGCAACGGCATCGCAACCGCAATTTAGGCTGCATTTGCTTGCACTATAAAGGTTTGAAATGTAACTGCAGCCGGAATTTAAAACCATGATCCAGATGTAGTTGACAAACTTGTCACTAATATGGCAAGTTGGATTTGATGCAGATCAAGACATCCCTTCAGGTATTGACGTTACAGCGGGAGACTGACAAGGTAACTATTGATTGATCAAAATTGACCTACAATACAATTAGATTTGTATTTTTGCTTTGAATTTATGTATGGTCCGTTTGATTTTAAATCATTTTTATAAGATGCAGTGGCTGTTTCTCTTAAAAACTAATCCTTGTTGTCTAAATTTGATAAAAAGCTTTTTGTTTGAACTTTTTAAATTGGATAATCATCGAGAACAATTTTAGTTTAAACTAAAGAGCACATTTCATACTTTTGTTACAGGTCATGGTAAAAAGGCAGAGAACAGCTTTTCCCCCAAATTTTGTTCACTCTCTTGATGGTTCTCACATGATGATGACTGCAGTTGCTTGTAAACAAGCAGGGATGAGCTTTGCAGGTGCGCACTGATGATTTATATAACACATTTATCATGTATGGTTTTTGTGTTCTTGTTTGTAAATAAATGCTTAATTGCAGGGGTTCATGATTCTTATTGGACACATGCATGTGATGTTGAAGAAATGAACAGGATACTCAGGGAAAAGTTTGTTGAACTCTACGAGGCTCCAATATTGGAAAATGTAAAGTATCTTCTTCTAGACAAGCTTTTTTTATTTATTTAAATAAATGCCACTATAATTTTGGTTTTGGTATAAAATTTTAAATATGCCTTTAAATTGGTGATATGGACAAATCTTAGAACTAGATTGCCATGTATGAAGCACTTTGTTTGAATATCTCTTTTATACACCAACCGCTTTTGATCTAAAGAGATCCTGACCTCATAGATTGTATTTATATGAAACTGACAGTTTGGTTATGAAAAGTTTTGTTGCCTTTTTTTATTGCACAACACATCTCTGGTTTATCTTGTATCCTTTGACAGTATCTTTCTACTTGATAAAATCAGTCAACGCACTGGCCTCATAATTTTCTCTTTGTTTTCTGGATGCATGTTGCTTTGCGATTTACTTGTTTTATTTATGTTTAAATAGGTTTTTGGTCTCTACAAATCTACCATATTTTTCTTAGTCCCTGTATATTTTTGTTGTTTTTAGCCTTTGCAAATATACCATTTTTTGTTTTTGGTCCTTGTTTTGGTTTATTCCCCCATTATTTTTATTTTTTTATTTTTTTTTATGTTTGAATAGATCCCAGTATATGTAGAACATTTGATTTTAGTCCCTTTAACATGAGCTACATAAGGAGTACAATGAATATTAGACACATATTACAGGGACCGATTCTAATATGAACATATTTTACAATGACTAAAACAAAACAAGGACCAAATGTAGAAAGTAGTATATTTGCAAGGACTAGAAATAATTTTTTTACGGAGAATAAAAACAACAAATGGTATATTTGCGGGAACCAAAAATACATTTACATCTTTTATAATCACTAAACTTGTCATTGGATACTAAATGAGTTATGTGTGTTTATGAGAATTCCTTGTTTAATCATGAATGCAGTTATTGGAAAATTTTGAGAAGACTTTTCCCACATTGAAGTTTCCTCCTTTACCAGAACGGGGAGACTTTGATCTTCGACAGGTTTTGGAGTCTCCCTATTTTTTCAACTAGACTGTACAAAATCTCAGGTTGCTTATCTAGTACTGCCTCCTCATGTGGTCCAGTGGAGTTGAGTCCAATGTAATGAAATTTGTAAAGATATCTAATTGCATGAGATTGCGAAAGCCGCAAGAACAGACAATGCAACCGCAAGTGTTTCAAAGCAAGATTTGTGTTGCCAAATTTGTGCCATGCAGGAACTTAGTACTCCTTGGGTGGAACTGCAATTTTCTTTCAAAGCCACTATAAATGAAAGAGGGCCCCACATATGGTTCTTTTGTCATTGCAAAGAAAGAGGGCCTCACATATTGCATTACAAATTGATTTTGAAATTTTGATTGGATCAGTTGCAAAGCAAGAAGGTTCAGCATATACATCAGCCAATCTGTTTTTGTCTATGATTGGTTCAACACAGACTAATAAAAAGGATTGAAGCTTTGGTAATCTTATAAGGTGATTTTCTCAGATGTGAACACTTTCTATTGCAAATCAGCCAAAGTTGGATTTTGCTTTTTGTATACTTTGTATTTTATTTTATTCTTTTTGGTGGGTGGAGAGGGAAATGGAAGCATATGTAGCATTTTTTTTGTTATGGTTAATGTAATATTTTTTCTCACACTTGTTCCATTATTTGAAATAACATATATTTAAAGTAAATAAATAATACCAATAAAAAATGTTATTACCTGAAGTTGTCAAATTGTTTGGTTTCTTTCCTGTTTCTTTATTCCGTATCATTTTACTGGTAAGTTTGTGTTTTTTGCACACCATAGATTAACTTCATATTAAGTTTTATGTAACATTCATGTTTCATTACATGTCATTGTTGTTGCAGCTTCTATAACCAATTTGACCAAATTTTTATATTTATGAGTTTTATTCAAGTAACAGTTCCATTAGGAATATTTTGATCATTTTGGAGATTATATCAATTCCATTAGGAATAAAGATTTGATATTGTTTCCTATAAAACAAAACATAAACAATTGAATGGTAAAATAAGAAAACCAACAAGTCTGAATGACTGATAAAACTGATTTTTCTCTCCAAAATGAATCCAATCTCATTCATGAATACTCTTACCACTTGATAAGTGTTTTGACAAAAATAAATATTTCATGTGCAATATAAATGTCTATATATCATATAGTCCTTTGGTGAATCATTGGTGTCTTCTGAACAAGGCATCAGAATTACTATATATAGCCACAGCATTTGAGAAAACAGCCAGAATAATCATTACAATGGATAAAACCTTGTCCTTCTTAGTTGCAATACTATGTGGATCCCTGAAACATCATAATCAAAGGTCACCAAGGAAAATACTCAAGTTTTATTTAGTTACTAGACCATAAGTGCAACAAATCACTCACTTCAGGGACCCAACTAATCACTTTTTATTGGAATCTTCCTTCTTAATCATATTTTTTCCATTTTCAAAATTTGAACTCAAAACCTTACTTAAAAGGATAAATAACAGTTTTATCCGAACAACTTAGAGTTGATAAATGCCTCTAGTTTACATGGCTATCAAATTTAGACCAATTTAAATATTATTCCCTCCATTTTAAAACTATTGATGTTTACCTTTAGTGAACACAAATTATAAAAATACTCCTTGTATCTCATTATAAGTGTCTCGTTTGAAAAATTTATCTGTCAAATTATTTGTCCAATAATACCTTTATTTATTTCAAAAGTCTATCTCAGTACTCTACTATTATTACTTCAACGACTCAACTTAATGTGTTATTTTATAAGATGAGTAATTAATTGATACACACTTGCACATTTCCATGTTTTTTCTTAACTAAAGATATAGTTGAAAAAATAATATTGAAACATAGTGAGATCAATAATAACATTTAGATAAAGTAAGAAAACACAGACCTTAGAGCAATTGCAGCAGGGAAAATAAAACCAAGGCAAACAGTAGCAGTTGCTCCAGTGAATTGAAAAACATCCCAAATGCTTGGCACAAAATTTGCAGCCACATAGAGCAAAAAAATGAGTCCAGTAGTGATCAATGAAAATCTACAGTTATCAAATTCCAATGACCTGGCTGATGGAAACACAAGATCATCCAAATTGAATCGAAGCGAAAAGAAGATAACCGGAAAAACAAGCATGAGATGAAGCGCGTAGCTGATACGAATGATGTCGTTGAGCGAATTGCTGTAAGGTATGCCGAGATCGGTATCGAAGTTGGCTAGTACATCATCAAGAGTTGATTCACCAAATAGGAGGAATCCAAATATAGCTGTAAGGATATATATAGTAGAACATAGAGCCAGGGATGCACATATAACTGGTTGTATTGGTGAAGAGTCTCCTAGTTCATTGTCTATTGTATGCACTGCAAAGAAAAACAACTTAATTAAGCACCTGTCGCATAAACATTTATCATTTAAATGTCAATGTATAAGTTATTTCTATAACAAAAGAAAAAAATAAAGTTAAATTGTTTTCATATAAGATATAAGTTGTTTTCATATGGTATTCTGGAGATATGAAAAATAAGCTGAAAACAGCTTACAAACATGTCATAAGTTGTTTGCATAAAAACTCTCACAAATAGTCTGGTAAGTGTTTATGTCCGTAGATTAACTCAAATAAGTCGATACAAACAGGTTAATAAGCTTTTTGAGAGACTAATCCAATACTCAAAATAACAGCATTTGAAATACTCTAAATATTTGAAGTTTAACAATAAAGGTATTCACAACAAGAGTAACATCAAATTTTTAAAATTACAGGAACACATTGAAATAGCTTACAATTGTAATGACAAACAAATGCTGTCACAAGAACTGGAACTGCTGTGAAGAGATTCCAAATAGATGTCATATCAGTTATATTAGGAAGCAACCTAGGACTCTCTATACTTCCATTAAACAATTTAACAAATGTGATTCCTGCAGTTATGACAAGAAAAACAATTGCCAGAACCACTGCTAAACCAGAAGTATATCTTAATGAATCTGCAACCATAAAAAAAAACTAATTGGTTATTCACAACAATATTCAAATTACTAAATGAGGTAAATTATGCAACATACTCGAATTCATAGTATTGTAATTTTGTACCTATCCTTTTAAAGAATCCTAATGGAGTAAATACCAGAAGGGTTGCCACAAGAAGAACAAAAGCACGCCCTGTCCACCAGTGCTCACCAAACCATCCTTCCAGTACACCAAAATGATGAATTCCAGTTGAAGTTGTTCCAGACAGTACATCACCTACACATATCAAGTACAAATTTTCAAGTCACCGATTAAGTTACTGTCTTAGTTGTAAGGATAAGGAGGACAATGAACTTCTACTTTGGGAGATTGACTTCAGTCACCGATGGTGTTTTGGACAATTTTCAAGAATTGATCTACTGGGGACCACCTACCGAATTGGTCCAACCAAGAATTTGCCTCCTACTATTGCTCTTTTGGATTGACTTATTTAAATTTATCTATCGAGATAACCACTTTTAAAACTATTTGACTGACATTGTAGAAACAACTTATGATATATCCGTAAACTATTTCAGCTTATTTCTGGGATAACTTATGAAAACAACTTATAAATGCATTAATTTTATCTTATGAAAACCGTTTGACTTAATTTTATCTTTCGATATAGAAATAGTTTATACAAATGCACAAATATTCTTATAAGTGTTTAATTAAACTGTTTATCCAATCAAGATGTACATGTAATAATGTAATAATAAAGTAAAAAAAAAGTATTGATTAAATAAACTTTGAACTACATATGCCAAATGGATGGATAAAAGATTAAAAATAATAAATGTAGAATTGAGTTACCAATTATTATGATGTAAACAACAAGGATCCCAAAGTTGTTGATAAGAACAGATATCTGAAGAACCAATCTTCCATGAGTTCCAAAAGCATACGCCATGACATCTCCATAACTTTGAGCCTTACAAACTCTGCTGAATCTCATGAGAATATCCAAAGAAGTATGTGTAAGCAGAGCAAGGAAGATGATTGAAGCAACACCAATGGTTAGTCCCAACACTTTCATGGCTGCAGGTAAGGACATGATTCCAGCACCAATTATTGTTGTTGATAAATTGAAGACTGACCCAGAAAATGATGCTGATGACCCATTATTACAATTGGATCCATCATGATTTTGAAGTTCAACAACAACCTTGTCATCTGTTTTGGTTTGTAGTAATGGACAGTGACAATCTTCTCCAACAATTTCTCTTGTTCCTATGTGATTGTTGTGCTTCGCCCCCATATTGATGCTCCTGCTGCTATCTTAATTCTCAACGATGATGCTTAAATGCTTCTGTCTAACTTCTCTCTCTCTCTCTGCATATATATATATATATATATATATAGATGATGGACAAATAGGTAGTGATTTAAGTTTAATTCAAGTATAGTCTATGTCTTTTAAGTTTATTTTATCTTTATCATTTGAAATTTTATCAAATGTTGTAACAATATATTTCTTATGCTAATTTTTTTAAAAATATTTATCAAATCTTATAAATGGTTTATATTTCTTGATTTTCTCTACAACAATTTAAACACACATATAGTCTTAAAAATAAAATAATAAAGATCTATCAACATAATCAATGTTTTTAACCTCCTTAATATGTAAATTAGCTAGGACAATCAATTTTTTGCAATATTTCAATTAGAGTTATAATAATTCGAAAAAAATTCAAACTTAAAAGATTATACGCATAATTTAATATATTTTATCGTAGTGGTGCAAACAAATGTAAATTAAATAACCGAATAAAAAAAATTAAAAGATTTAAACAAAAATTGAACTAAATTTAAAAATTAAAATTTTATTGTTGCCATAAATTTAATATGTATTACAGTTGGCGGACCAATATTTTAAAAAAATTTAAAATATAAAAGCAGCAACTTACTTTAGTAACTATTGATAGAGTTACTTCGTTTTCATATTGTATTAAGGATCTTGCATGCTTACAAAAGTTATAGAATTTTATTTCATTTTATTTTTTATAATAAAAAGTTATAGAA
>JBBPBQ010000002.1:20628860-20657070 GCA_037974755.1 Cicer yamashitae
AAACTAAAATAAATAAATATATATCAAGGTGTCAATTTTTAATAATGCTTTGAATTTATCAAATCTTTTAGTAAAAAAACTCATTAGTTGGATGATTCTTATATTTATTCGATTTAGATGTTTAATCATTTTCCTTTGATAATGGTAAATAATAATATTATTATTACTATCTCATAATCTCATTTACTTAAATATTATTAGTCTTTAAAATATGTATATTGTTTTTATAATACATGATATTACAATTTTATAACTGCACATATGAGTCATTATCTAAACGTGCAGATCTAAATATTTTGTTCTTTGATAAAACTTTAAATTTTACTCTCACAAATGCACACAAACAATGGTTGTTAATACATCTTTCAAAATGAGAGGTAGATATAAACATGATTGTATTATTTCAAATGTTAGTTGTTAATACTTAATACCAAAAAAAACTGTTGGTGGTTAATTAATTGTTATTTTGTTAGTCTAGGAATAAATCAGAAGCCATTAGAGAACAAAATTAATAAAGATTTTAAGTTTAGATCTAAGGTTGAAAATTGAGTATGTAAATTTTATTTTACTTTATATAAATTTCAATCAATCTTTTTATCGGAATTAGATTCTCTATTTTTGTATTTTTTAAAGTAAAATGATTTTAGACAATTTTTATGATAAAAAAAAAAACAAGAAAAAAAGATGATATTTAAAATTGTAAGAGATCATAAAGAGAAAGATAAGAAGAAAAAGGTGGACAATATTTGTCCCTTTTTATGGAACTTTGTTTACACAGTGGTCTACCTAATTGGCTTTAAAAAGGGAGGTGCAAAATGTCTTTGGGGTCTTCTCATGCATGTGATCTCTCTATTGAATTCATTCATAATATCACTATTGGTAGCAAGCACTCTATCTATAGAGCTACATTTTGCACCAATAGGAAGAATCTCTCGTACTAAAAATTATGTTAACAACCGATATATGTTAAAGTTAGAATAGTAAAAATATAAAGACTTAAATATAATTTCTATTTTTTTATTTATTAATTTTCTTCAATTATCTTTTATGAGTTATATACGTTATATGTTAGTCTTTGTCACAGTTTCATTAATAACTATAATAACATTTGATCGTTGAAATCTCTTCTAACAATTACTAATATATATATTCACTGTAATATTCTTTTAAAATAATATCTATTCAACTCAATAATATTATGCTTACATTTAGAAAAACTCTTCTTACATGATTTGAAACATATGCAAACCATTTGAAATGAAAGACATTTATCAGAGTTATTTGTATTTCCATCTTCTTCTTGTTAAGGTTGCACAGTTAACTTTATAACTGATATAAGATTAGACCATAATAGTTTATGATTATAATCATACAGTTGTTTGAAAGAGTATGATAAAAATGACTAACATTCATCATTTATAAAAGATAAATGACGAAAATAAATTAAAAAAATAAAAGATCAAAACAAATATTTAGTAAAAGACAAAGACCAAAATTATATTTAAGCCAAACTTAAAAAGATTACTTTGACACATAATAGAGAGCTTAGAGTTGGCGCCACGAGATTGAACGATTAATAGAGAAGAAATCAAAGTTACGATTGTGTTGGATACAACGTGTAATTTTTTAATCTTCACTAATCTTATTTGTGATTTACTGTATGGGAAGTTACAATTTACTATAGAAAATATGTACCAATTTACAATTTAGTAAGTTAAATGGTTAATTTTGAAAAGTTGATCAAATTATTTAATACGATGATTGGATAAATATAAGTACACTTGGAATATTTCAATTGATCCATATCACTTGAGTATCGGTACCTATTAAAATAAAAGTATACTAGAGTGCTCGATCAACAAAAAAAATTATAGATATTCGTTTATAGTAAATTCTTCATCGTCATTAGAATGTAATTTGTCATGCATGCATAAAGTAAATTAAACATCACGTTTAGATGAAAATCTCTAGCTAAAGATGCATAGTTTTTTGGAGGCTTTTCCTAGTTACTGAATATTCATTTTCATTGGATCATTATTAATTTCATGAATAGATGGATCATACTTAGCTCCTATATATCATAGGTACTAGTTACACCTTCTTATTAAATAACACAAACAAACACCTGCAGCTAACAACATATAAAAGCTTAAAGATCTTACTATGAAAAACATTTGTTTAAACACACATTAGAAATGGTCCATAGAGAGAGCTATGACTTGGTGCGAACTCATTGCTTGCCTATACCATTCTCAAAACCAGTCAAAAATTTTAACCATAAATTCTTTTGATGCTCATATATAGTAGTTAAGAATTTGTGTATATAGAAAGGAATAGTTGTATTTCATCGATCAATTCTCATTATCCTTTGAACCTCACATATTCATTACTTAGACCACACAATCAAATAAAAAGAATTTTAATTAAAAATGTAAAAGGTAATCAAAGATGTAATAAGATGAAAAAGAGCAGAAAAACCACTAGTTTCACTTCATTGAATACAATCGCAATTTCTATCTATTGTTATCTTTAATTAGCACTCCGCATGTTTTACCATCTAACGTCATAACCACAAAATTATTACCATAATTTCACCAATTACAAGAAACACATTTGGCTATTTTCTTCATGCACTTTGTTGACAACATTATTCTAAAAATTATTAGCATACACTAACCTCAATCAAAACTCCAAATGTTTTTAGTCGCTATAAAAGATTTGTCCATTTTTAGTTGTAACCATTTTATAAAAATGGAGAGTTTTTAGGGATTAAAACATATTTAACCATTAATTCTAAATTCTAAACAATACTCTAAAGATTAAGTTCTACAGGAGTCTGTCAATAAGATAAAATGTTATAAACACATTTTGACATTTACGACAAATTCAAATTTAACTATTCGTTGGGATAGATTGCACTACTCATTATACAAATTCTAGGAAGAACATGATTCATCTCAACCCAATCAATACAAAAGATAACATCGTCCAATGAAGAGCTAACATCGTCCCCTCGTATTAATTACATATATTTAGAAAGCTTAGATTTTACATATTATCAATATTTAAAATATTTTCTACCTATATTTCTTATATAAAAATAACTTTTCAATTATTTTGCTCAAAATAATTAACTTCACAGTATATATAATATATCACTTTAAAATATAAATTAATTAGCGGTAGCCCAAGACACCTATCACAACCTAGTACATTATAGAATAAAAGACCGAAAAAAGTAACGCTATTAATATGCAGGTTTAATTTTAACGAGGATGTGGAGAGTCAATTTTATTCAACAATTAAACCAAACAAAGAGAATAATAAATTTCAGGCTAAACGAGGGAGATTCAAAATCGTTTTAATACAATCATGACGATTATATAATTAGATAAATATATTCCATCAAGAAAAAGTCAATAGTTATCCGAACAAGTAAATAACAAATTTCTTAAAAAAAAAATTGCTAAATATAACTTTATTTTTCCATCACTAAATAAAACCAAATTTAATGTTTGTTATAACTATACAAAATTAATTAGACACTAATCAAACTATAAATTTGCATGATGTGTAGTTTAATTTCCATCATAAAGAAGATACATAAATTGTATCGGCTCAAGCAAGAACAAAATATCAATAGAATTTGTTGCTCCAACTAGTCTCATCATGAAGCCATATTTTTTCTTTTGTTTACTTCTTCTTTGTATGGCTATGTTCAATCAAAACATATTGGTTGATGGAATTAGATATGAAGGTTTATTGAAACCAGAAAATCTTCCTCAAAATTATGCAAAAATTCATCGAAACAATTACACAAGAGGTTGCTCCTCAATAAATAGGTGTCGAGGTACACATGATTAACTTATGGTATCTTTCAATGTATCTGATAAAACTGTTTCCAAAATTATATCAATACCAATTAATTGAAATATTTATGTATTTCCTTTTATTTACGTTTGTGTAATATTTGGCATAAATCTTCCTTATCTTTGGATTGATCTCAAAATTCCACCTTTATTTTAATTGGACTTTTGTAATATATATATATATATAGAGGGAGAAAGAAAAGTACAAATAGACACAATAAGAAACACGGTAATAATTTCAGAAAGGTGAAAATGTTGATTTTGTTTTCTGTACTACACAATAAGAATTGTTAGACAAATACATATTTATTGTCAATGTTATTAATAGGTTTCGAAAAGAAAAAAAGAAAAAGGAGAAAGTAAATGGGGTGTATCCCATAAGTATAAGTTATGGAGTATATGTTTAGAGGTGTGGATTTAAACTCAATATATCTCTCTTCTTCACATTAAATATGTGTGGGTTTAACGGTTAGGATTTTACGAACAAAAAAAATGGGACACAAGAGGACTGTTAAAAAATCATATAAATATACTATTTTTTAATTTTATGATCTAAAAAATATAAGGTAAACAACTATTTTCGTCTTTAAATATGTAAAGCGTTGTCATTATAGTTCTTTAAATTATCAAAGTTACAATTCAAAAGTGTTTTTTTGTTAATTTATTTAGTCATCGAATATCTATTCTATTAGTCTATTTAGTTTATTGTAATTCCTATACATTTAAGATCCATTTGGGGTGGTGGTAAGTTTCTAGTTTTTAGTTTTAAAAATCAATTTCAAAACCAAAAATTGTTTGGGTAAAATGAAATTAAGTTGGTTTTTATACTTAATTTCAAAATAGTTAAGTAAATCAAAATTTCTATAACTTTACGGCACACATATTTAAAAATTAAAATGACTATTTACTCAAAAAAAAAAAAAATATTTAGTTCTTAGTATATGTCTTTCCTTATAGCTTCTCTCCTAGGCTTATTCATATATAATGCACTCTTCTCTCTCCAAATATAAGCACTCTTTATCAAAGTTTGTCTCTAAGTATAAGTCTAAGATAACTACACATTTATTTTTCGAAAACAAACCTCTTATTAAAAAATTAATTTATTTTGGAAGATGAAAAATCAAAATTGAACACCTTTATATTCAAAGAGTATTTTAGGAATGAATACACATAAAATAATCACATTTAATTTATTATCTATTTTTCTTAATATATGTAAGAAAGGTAACATGTGCTTATAAAAAGGATAGATCGGGTAAATGTTTAGGGTTTTAAACAAAAGTTTAATGTTTAGGTTCAGAAACGATAATACCAGCAATGCTATATAGTACGATATGTTTTTTTATAAACAAATTACAAAAACTAAAATTTTAAGTTAGAAAAGCTAACTATACATTAAAGTTGAAATAGTCAACCCAATTAAAAAATGACACGTATGACTTCTTGTCTTTCATTACTTTTTTTTTTATCGTAACATTTAACATTTTTCCGATAATAATACTTTGAGAAAGCTCGTAATTTACGATAGACCAAGCATAACATATACTTACCATACACATAAACACTAAATTAAAATATAGAAACAAAAACACATACTTTAACATTATAAAACATATTTTAAGGAGATTTAAATTGTGTTGATCATTTTTAAACTTTTTATTTTTAACATTAGGTTTTTATCAAAAGTTCATCTTCGGTTAAGTACAAACATTTAAAACTCAAATTAATGATAAGATATTAAGAACTTGGATATCAAAACTTGAGAAATAAGAAAGAAGAACACACAAAAGCAATCGAAACAAGTGTGGAGAAATTGAAGAATACAAAAAAACCACCATTTATACAAGTAGTAGAAGTGATGATAAATCGACTTAATTCATAAGGAATAGTAAAAATTAAATTGAAAATCAAATATTGAATGAAATAAAAATAGAAGATTGGATTGAAGACTAGACTCTTACCTCTTCAAACAATTATCAAAGAGAGAGAGAGAGATTACCTCTTCAAACAAATTAAAGCAGGCAATCTTATAAGTAAATGTCAAAGTGTTTTTCTTTTGCAAGTGTTTTTATTTTTAAGAGTAAATGTAAAATTGTATAAGAGTAAGGTTCCGTATAAAATGAACCCATTAAAAATTGGTCCATTTGGGATCAATCTTGTTGTAGCTGTCGATTTGATAGTAAAATAATGTAAACCGTAGAGATGCAAATGAGTTATCTATTGTGGAGGTCATGTGTGAGAGAATAGAAAATTTATACTATTAGCTATTAGTTTTGTTGAAAGAATTGATGGACCAAAATTTAAATAAAAAAAAAAAAGTTGAAGGCCCAAAATTGGACTGTGTTTTTTTCAATGTTGACAAAAAAAATTACAGATCCATATAAAAGGTGTGTTTATTGAACCTGCGTACGTGATAATCAAATTACACGTCGTGATTTGTGCAATTTTTTTGTTTAGTAGGTCAATTGTTTTTAAGGCTCTAAAGCATTGGTTTTTTATTCGACCAAAAGCATCTCTATTTTAAAATGAGGGTCGTTTTTGTATATCTAGTAAAAATATAATTATTATTAGAAAAAAAATATTTTACTAAATTATCTTTATTAATTAATTGTATATTTCTATTATGTAAAGTAAAATTAATACTTTAGAATTAGTGTACAAAGTAATAATTGAAAGGTCAATTGGAAAAAAGTTGTGGAATAATCGAAACTAGAATTCTTAAGTCGTAGTTAATATATTTAAGTTAGATTATACGGTTGAATCTTCGACATTTTAATTCGTAAGTTATAGTTAGTCTATTTAAATTAGAATGTACGATCGGATCGTTGAAATTAAGTTTTTAAATCATAGTTAGTCTATTTAGGTTACATTGAATGGTTGGATCTTCAATATTAAGATTCATTAGTTGTAGTTGGTCTATTTAGGTTAGAATTGATGATCGAGTCATCGAAATTAGGAATTGCAAGTCATAGTTAGTCTATTTAGGTTAGATTGAACTCGTGGATCATCGAAATTAAGATTCATAAATCATAGTTAGTTCATTTAGGTTATATTGTACGGTTGGATCTTCGAAATTAGGATTTGTAACTCATAGCTAGTTTATATATGTTAGAATGTATGGTTGGGTCGTCGAAATTAGAATTCATAAGTCGTAGTTGGTCTAATTAGGTTAGATTGAATTGTTGGATCGTTAGAATTAAGATTTGTTAGTTGTAGGTATTCTATGTAGGTTAGAATTGGATGTCGGTTAGTTGAATTTAGGATTCTTAAGACGTAGTTAGTCTATTTATGTTAGATTGAACTGTTGAAATTAGGCTACAATCGTAGTTAATTTAATTAGATTAGATTGAACCATTGGATCTTTGAAATTAAGATTTGTAAGTCTTAGTTAATCTATATAGGTTAGAATTGACGGTTGGGTAGTCGAATTTAGGATTCCTAATTCGTAGTTGTTCCATAAAACTTATAATTTACAATTAAATAGTCTAATTAGGTGATATATGTTGTTGGATCGTCAATATAAGGATTCTTAAGATCTCGTTAGTCTAATTAGGTGAGATTGCATTGTTGGATCGTTGAGATTATGATTCATAAGCCGTAGTTAGTCTAATTAGGTGATAATGTAAGATTGAATCGTTGAGATTAGGTTTCTTAAGCTGCAATTAGTCGAATTAGGTTAGATTGTGTCATTAGACCATCGAATTATGATTCCCAAACCATAGTTAGTCTATTTAGGTGATAAGATATGGTTGGATTGTCGAGATTAGGATTTCTAAGTCTTCGTTAATCTAATTAAGTGATAATAAATGATTGGATGATTGAGATTATAATTCTTATATCGTAGTTACTCTAATTATGTGAGATTGTATGGTTGGATGGTTGAGAAATAGAAATTTTTTGGCAAAAAAAGAAATTCAATTTTTAAAATATTGAATATACCATTTTTATTTAATAAAATTTTACATTTGATACCTTAAAATGTGTCTATCGTATAAACAGGGTCGTCTTAAAGATTTTAGAGTCTTTGTTCTAATTTTAAAAATTGAACCATAATAAAAAAAAAATTAAAAATTTAAAAATTGTTAAATAAATTTTAATATCTACATGATGCATAACATATGGTTAGGTTAATTCATGTAACAAGATAAGAGGTACAAATAGCATGTCACCTTCACATATTAGACTCAAATATACATTTCAACAATGATAACACAACAATCACAATTTTATTCATAAAATACACCGATTATAGAACCCAAAATTAGAACCACATACACCACAATATCTATATTAATTAGAATATCTACTAACATATATGTCATGTTAGATCTAGCCGGAATTCATCACAACCAATTAGTATATATCAAACAATAACTATACTATAGACCTATATAATTTGGTTTTAACAAACTTGTCACAATTAATAATTATTCATTTTTCCATTTTTTAACATAAATATATATTTTTATATAAAATTTAACTACTTTCATACATTCAATCATATCTATAAGTAAAAGTTTCCTCAAAATCATACGTCATATCACAATTTTACCATTCTATACTCATCCACATAAATATTTTTTTATTTTCAAATATCAATACTCATACAACAAATAATAAACATTCATCATAAACGTAAAAATGATACAACACAAGTGAGTTTCGAGAGTAAGTGTGATTTTGGTTATTGGTGTGATTGGAAAGTTAGTTGTCGGTCCTATATGGGAACAACTAAAAATCTGAAATCCCTCCAACCAATCTCATCTACTCCATTTTGAGTGCCATTTAAATACCATAAAATAAATTTCATCTTCTCCGTTTGAAGTGTCAACCGAGACACATGCGAAAACGTGCAACTAACTACGCATCAATGAACACTAGGGGTTCGACCTCTACCTCTGTTATTCAATTTGCATCATTGAGTCGGAGGATAAACAACGTTGTTGTGATGAACAAACAATATTGTACACCTGCACAAATGGTTCAAAGGTTGGGAAGCAAATCTGGAGATGCACTCTTTGGACGGTATTGTTTGAATAGCAATGTTTTACTTTATAATTTATTTTATGCGAATTTTGAAATTAACGTTGGTTTGTTATAAAATCTCATACGTCTGCTACATGTAATTTGTTTATTTGGATTGAAGATGAAGATGGTGTTGATGAAGTTGGAAACCAATTTGATTCACTGCACTTGCATTTGAAGTTATAAAAGAAGGAAAGAAGAAGAATGTCAAATTGCATCAAAAGTCGAGTACTCAAAGAGTTAAGGGAAAAATTCTTTTGTTTTTACTAATTGTTTCCTTCATTATCAATTTAGGTGTTTGAGTTACTTGGTTTAGCCCAACCTCCAGCAAAGTGAACAACATTATTATGTTTATTTTATTTGAATGTTTATTATGTTTAATTATTTTAAAATCTGGGTTGTTTAATTGTGGTTCTTATTAATATAACTTATAATTGTTAGCGTGAGTATCATTGATAGGGGATGGTGTAGGTGACAATCAATAACATCCAGTCTCTTAAGATATTGATAAAATTGAACGAGTAGTCACTGTCATTGCCTATTACTTATTACCTAGTCTTTTCAGTTGAACGAGTAGTCTATGAAAAGTTGAACAAGTAGCCGATGTATTGATAGAGTTGAACGAATAACAAATCATTACCTATTACCTAGTATTTTCAGCATTATGTGTGATATGAGAATTTTTTAAATGAAAATCAAAGATTTTAAAATAGAACAGCCTATGATGTAGTAATTTTTAAAATAGAATTTTTAGTATTTGTAGCAATTTTTCCTTCAACGAAGGAACCTATTAATAAATAAAAAATAGGAATTTATTTAATGAAGGAATTCATAAAATAAATAGTTGATCTAATCAAATACTACACAATTATATTTGACTTTGAAGAGGACAAATTTTTTTGTTATGCCCTTCACCCCTACATAAGCTACAAGCTTGTTGTTTCCTTCCTCGTTACTTATTTTTTGTTTGTGTAGATGATCCTGCCGCACCACATCCTTTTGTTCTAACATAAGTTGAGTTTAGTATATATCGCTTCATCAAAAAAGTTTCATTGTGTACATAGGCAGAACCATCGTCAATGCAAGCATATTCTAATATCTTTGTTTGTATATCAGTTAAGCCAATAGTACTACGCATGAGATCAGGCTTTCCATATTTAATAACTGGCATAGCCATCCTCTTACGACGGTTAACGACATTCTAAAATTGGTTAATCAATGTAGGCTCATTTGAAAATCTGCTCTTCCAGGTACAACAGGAATTGAATCTTTTGCATTCTTAGTTCATCTCTTTAACACAAGACTTTTTTGTAAAGTGACAATGTTCATAAACACTAACACATCAACCAAATGTTCACATACAATACCTAAAGACGCTAACCTCTCACAAGAGCACTTGAATTTGAGTGTAGTAAGAGAAAATGACACTTGCCACTGAACATACGCTTTTGGATACTTAACTACAGTATAAAAATAACAAGATGCCATTTGCCTAAAATCTACTATAGTGCATGTGCATGCTCTACGAAGCACGTGCTGAACTCAAAGAAATATCTCTCTAGTGCATATCTCTCCAACAACTCTCTCAATTGGGGGCAACGGGGTTTCTAAAACAGGTTCTCCATGAATGGACCCAAAATTTGCCTCAACTTTAGTAGAACACATGTAATTTAAACATCTAAAAAATTGACGAAAAAACTCACGCAAATTATTTTGGTAGTTAGCATACCTCCCAAATTGTGCATGTAGTCCTTCACATCGAGAAGTTGTTCTAAATCCAACAAATAATTTAACTCGTATATGAGCAGTGGTTCGCATGTGCCTTTTTTTCGTACATTTCTCGTACCCATCTGTGGTCTTGTAGTCCAAAATCAATGACCATTTTATCTCATTTTTGCTTGAACTCCCCGACATCATAGTCACCTAAAAAACATTGTTTGAATTCATTCACAAATTGAGTGTTTCCAACGTTAGTGCAAGCATGTATACGGTGTCATGCACATAATTTGTAGTGAGACTCAAGAAAAACCTTTTGATTGTGTTAAAATATTATATTAGAATGTAAATAATTAGATTAGATGGGCTGTAAGTATCCTGGCCCGTTAGTATTACTGTCTATTTGTATTCCTGTTATTATGTTTGTCTATATAAAGAACTTCCGCTGTGTAGTTGAAACACACGGGTTATTCAATATGTCTCTCAATACTCTTCGTATTTAACATGGTATCTAGAGCCTGTTGAGAGACAACCCTAATCGTCAACTACTCGGTGGACCCACTATCTCCGGTGAATATTTTTTCCGGCAAACTGTGTTCTCAACTCCAGTTTCCTCCTCCCTGCCTTTGATACACTGATTTCTAAATTTGTTATCCATCCGTCCACGCTCTGCCGCCACTGCTGCTGCTGTCAACCACGATTTTTTTCGACGAACGACCACGCCAGCAGTGTCGCACACCCCAGATCGGCCTACCCCTTCAGACGCGTCACCAGAAAAGCCTCCACGCGCGTGAGATCCACGCGCTGCCAGCAGCCACCGTGCGTGACGGCGCGTCCAGCAGCCGTTCATGGCACCGCTTCTTCCGTGGCACTCGCCTCGGCCTCCTGCTTCCATATCTGCCCTTAGTTTTGAGTTTCGAGTTACGGATATACGAGTTCCAGTTCAAACAGCCCCTGTTTTCCCGATTCCGACACGTTTTCTGGCACTCTTTACTGACCATGACGTCTCAGTCTGAAACAAAGAGCATCTTCACCAACTACATCACTTCTCCTCTCTCTGTCAAAAAATTGATTGGATCAAATTATGATAGTTGGGCCGCCGACATCAAACTATGGATGCTTGGTCAAGGTTACGAGGACTATCTCACTCAAAATCCTAAAAAGGTGGTAGTAACTGAAACATCCAAATGGAAACAGATAGATGCTCAGTGGTGTAGTGTAATTAAGTCTACACTTCATCCAGATGTTAAACCAATTTTCCGTCCACATCTCACGTGTGAATCAGTTTGGAGTCAAGCAAAGGCTCTCTATACTAACGACACTCAACGTCTCTATGGAGTTTGTCACCGCTCGCTGAATATCATTACTCTGAAGATAATATATGGCTCTATTTCTTCATATCTAGGCACCGTTCATAGTGCACTTCATGATTTTAATGAGCTTCTCCCTCCTGCTGCAAGTAATCCAGTTGAACAGAAGAAAGAGCTGGAACAACACAGCACCTTCTTCATGCTCCTTGCACTCTATGGCCTACCCCAGGAGTACTCTGCAACTCGTGATCAAATTCTGGGGTCTGTTACTGTTTCGGATATGTCTACTACCTCAGCGATCCTCCTTCGAGTACCAGCAAAGCATCCAGTTGAGCATTCTATTATTTCAGCTCCGGGTGACACTGTTGCCCTTGCATCTCAGAGACATAATCAGAATCGCTCTCGTGGAGGACCATCCAACTCTAAGCCTCGTCCCAAATGTGAGCATTGTCATCGGCTTGGACACACTATTGATCGCTGTTGGATGTTGCATGGTAAGCCTCTGCCTTCGATAAATGCAACTCAACTTGATCCTTCTGCCACTATTCAGACTACACCATCTCCACAAGGCTCCCCGGCAAATTATGAAGATTTCCTTCGATGGGTTCAGAATCCGAACTCTAGTTCTCCTACTTCGGTTGCACATACTGGTAACTCATCTGTTTACCTCTCTCACTCATCTTCTCTTGGCCCTTGGGTTCTTGATTCTGGTGCGTCTGATCATGTCACTGGTAATAAAGGTCTCTTTTCTTCACTCTCTACATCTGGTTTTTTACCTACTATAACTTCTGCCAATGGCACTCAAACCCGCTCTCAAGGAGTTGGCACTGTCCAAATTCTCCCTTCCATCTCAGTTGCATATGTTCTCTATGTACCTGGATGCCCTTTTAATTTACTTTCAGTTAGTCGATTGACTCGGTCCCATGACTGTATTATTACTTTCACTAATGATAATGTTACCTTGCAGGACCGGAGTTCGGGACGGACGATTGGCGTTGGATGTGAGTCTCAAGGCCTCTATTACCTTTCTACATCTTCCAAGACGTGTTCTGCAACAGAGTCCACTCATACTATCCACGCTCAGCTAGGACACCCAAGTCTTACCAAACTGCAAAAACTGGTGCCTAGTTTGTCTAAGTTGTCTATTTTACATTGTGAGTCGTGTCAGTTAGGGAAACACACCCGTAGTAATTTTCCTGATCGAGTCAATAAAAGAGTATCATCTCCCTTTGCTTTAGTTCACTCTGACGTTTGGGGTCCCTCTCGTATTGTGTCCACTTTAGAGTCTAGGTATTTTGTTACTTTTATTGATGATTACTCTCGTTGTACGTGGTTATTTTTAATGAAAAATAGAGCTGAACTGTTTTCCATTTTTGAGCAATTTTAGCAAGAAATTAAAACTCAATTTGGGGTTTCTATTCGTGCCTTAAGAAGTGATAATGATCGGGAATATTTGTCCCATCAATTTCAAAATTTTATGGCTTCCAATGGTATTCTACACCAAACATCATGTCCTCATACACCCCAGCAAAATGGGGTAGCTGAACGCAAAAATCGGCATCTCATTGAAACCACACGAACCTTACTTATCCATGGCAATGTTCCATTCTGTTTTTGGGGGGATGCAGTCATAACGGCATGCTACCTTATCAATCGTATGCCGTCTTCTGTCCTTGATGGCAATATCCCTCATTCGGTCCTCTTTCCCCATTCCCCTCTTCACCCACTACCACCTCGTGTCTTTGGGTCCACGTGTTTTGTCCATAATTTATCTCCTCGTTTGGACAAATTGTCAGCTCGATCACTCAAGTCTGTCTTTCTTGGTTATCATCGGTCCCAAAAGGGCTATCGTTGTTATTCTCCTACACTACACCGCTACGTTACATCAGCCGATGTTACCTTTTTCGAGTCTGTACCATATTTTAAATCTACCCATATAGCTACTGAGCCCCATCAGGACATTAATCCCGAACCTCCTCAGGTAGTTATCCATATTCCACCCACTCTTACTCCTATCGAACCTGTCGAGTCTGCCCCCTCAACCTCCACGACCACTACAAACATATCAGCGTCGTCGCCTACCCTCTGTTGTGCTTGTTCCTGTTCCCATTCCAGACTCTCCTCTGACGCCACCTCCAGATCCGGCCCTGCCACCTGAGCATGACCTTCCCATTGCACTTCGTAAGGATTATGTTATCATCGTCTTTCTCATTTGCATTACACTTGCTTGTCCTCTTTGTCTTCTGTTTCTATTCTTAAAACTACAAGTGAAGCACTATCACACCCTGAGTGGAGGCAAGCAATGCTTGATGAGATGTGTGCTTTACAAAGCAGTGGTACTTGGGAACTAGTTCCTTTACCTCATAGGAAGTCTTTAGTCGGGTGTCGTTGGCTATATACATTGAAGGTTGGCCCTGATTGTAAGATTGATCGATTTAAGGCTCGGTTGGTAGCCAAGGGATATACTCAGATTTTTGGGTTGGATTACAGCGATACATTCTCACCTGTTGCCAAAATGGCATCTATCAGACTGTTTTTCTCCATTGCAGCAATTCGACATTGGCCTCTCCATCAACTTGACATTAAAAATGCTTTTTTGCACGGTGATCTTGAAGAGAAAGTTTATATGGAGCAACCACCAGGGTTTGTTGCTCAGAGGGAGTCTTCCACCATGGTTTGTCGGCTGCACATGTCTCTTTATGGTCTTAAACAGTCTCCTAGAACTTGGTTTGGTAGATTCAGCTCAGTAGTACAAGAGTTTGGTATGATTCGTTGTGAAGCCGATCACTCTGTATTTTATCGTCACTCAACCCAAGGGTGCATCTATCTTATTGTTTATATGGATGACATTGTTATAACTGGTAGTGATCAGCAAGGAATACTCCAGTTGAAACAACATCTTTCAAATCATTCAGACTAAAGACCTTGGTAAACTCCGTTATTTTTTGGGTATTGAGGTAGCCCAATCCAAGGATGGCCTTGTAATTTCACAAAGAAAATATGTTATGGATATTCTTGAAGAAACAGGTCTGTTAAATGCCAAGCCAGTTGATACTCCTATGGATCCAAATGTCAAACTCCTACCTAATCAGGGGGAGTCTCTATCAGATTCAGGAAGATATAGGAGATTGGTTGGAAAATTAAACTATCTCACAGTTACTCGTCTTGACATTTCCTTTGCTGTCAGTGTGGTAAGGCAGTTCTTAAATACATCAAAAGTGCACCTGGAAAAGGTCTCATTTATGAAGATAGAGGACATACTCAGATAGTTGGCTACTCAGATGTCGATTGGGCAGCCTCACCCACAGATAGACGATCCACTTCCGGGTATTGTGTACTTGTCAAAAGAAATTTAATATCTTGGAAGAGTAAGAAACAAAATGTTGTTGCAAGATCCAGCACTGAGGCAGAATACAGGGTCATGGCACTAGTAACATGTGAACTCATCTGGTTGAAACAATTACTGAAAGAACTTCAATTTGAAGAGGCCAGCACAATGACACTAATATGTGATAATCAAGTTGCATTGCACATTGTCTCAAATCTTTTTTTTCATGAGAGGACCAAGCATATTGAGATAGACTGTCATTTTATTAAAGAAAAGATCGAATCGGGTGACATCATCACTAGCTTTGTCAATTCCAATGATTAGTTGGCAGATGTTTTTACAAAGTCATTGCGAGGTCCTAGAATTAGTTATATATGTAACAAGTTGGGTGCATTTGATTTATATGCTTCAGCTTGAGGGGGAGTGTTACAATATTATATTAGAATGTAAATAATTAGATTAGATGGGCTGTAAGTATTCTGGCCCGTTAGTATTACTGTCTATTTGTATTCCTGTTATTATGTTTGTCTATATAAAGAACTTCCACTGTGTAGTTGAAACACACGGGTTATTCAATATGTCTCTCAATACTCTTCGTATTTAACATGGTATCTAGAGTCTGTTGAGAGACAACCCTAATCGTCAACTACCCGGTGGACCCACTGTCTCCGGTGAATATTTTTTCCGGCAAACTGTGTTCTCAACTCCGGTTTCCTCCTCCCTGCCTTTGATACACTGATTTCTAAATTTGTTGTCCATCCGTCCACGCTCCGCCGCCACTGCCGTCACTGTTGCTGCTGTCAACCACGATTTTTTTCGACGAATGACCACGCCAGCAGTGTCGCACACCCCAGATCGGCCTACCCCTTCAGACGCGTCACCAGAATAGCCTCAACACGCCCCCAGCCTCCACTCGCGTGAGATCCACGCGTCGCCAGCAGCCACCGCGCGTGACGGCGCGTCCGGCAGCCTTTCACGGCGCCGCTTCTTCCGTGGCACTCGCCTCGGCCTCCTGCTTCCATATCTCTCGTACTGTGTCCACAAATTGAGTGTTTCCAACGTTAGTGCAAGCATGTATAAGGTGTCATGCACATAATCTGTGGTGGGACTCAAGAAAAACCTTTTGATTGCATTCTTCATAGCTAAATCACCATCGGTAATAACTAATATTAGACTTTTGCCTTCCATTGCAGCCAAAAATTGTTCTAACAACCAAACATATGTTGATTATGTTTCATCGCACACAATTGCATCGTTGAATAAAAAAATTTGGTTGTGATTGTTCACACCAGAAAATACAACCATTGGACACATATACTTGTTCCTTTTATAAGTGACATCAAATTCTAAAACATCGCTAAAAACCACATAATCCCTCTAAGTTACGCTATCACACCAAAACAAATGTGAAAGTCTTCCTTTACTATCAACTATGTCACTCCCAAACATAAATTCATCACTTGCACGCATGCTATCAAAATATTCACATGCAGGTTTCACATCAATTGATGAAGTTAGGCGTTGTCGCTATGGTTCATTGTACATGTCTCGCCTACAAAATCCAACTCTTTCAAACTCACCAGCTTCACTTGCAAATAATCCAAAAATATGGGTAGTCTTCAACCCAACTTGTCATATGTTGCGCATTCGCCAAATATCATAATATGTCATCTTTCTATCTGCCGGTAACATACCTATAAATTGGTCATCCAACAATTTATGGTTATGTGCATCATGCAAAAATTTCATGTACCAACTTCCACTTCTTGCTTCAACGTGGACACGACATTTTGCTTCACAAACACATCTTACGCGAGTTTTGGTACACGCTTTCGACTTGTAGACGCAATAGTTTTTTCTTCTCTTTGACCTTGTTTGTAACACACAAAGGTCTGTTGTGTTATTTCACCATTTTTGTTTCTCATAACTTTGCTTTTTCTTGCAGAAAAATCGTGGCAACTAGCATACCAATTGTAAAATGTGAACGCCACACCAACATCCAAAAAGTGGTGTCGCGGCCTAAAATTTCGAGTGTTTCTCGAATTCAATGGAGTCGCCACCAAAGTTTATTTTAAAATAGGGAAAATATTGGAAAACCCTTAAAAATAAAAATAAAATAAAAAATGGTCTTTGAAACCAAATTTTGAGTTCGGGAGTCGATTATGCGTAGGGAAGGTATTAGCACCCTACGACATCCGTTAAAAAAACGGTTACCTATAATTAATTGTGCAAAATTTATATTAACTTAAATATATTTATTTCTCTTTTTTAAAATGCAAATATTATATTTCTATGAAAATAATCTAATGATAAATATACGTTTAAAATATAGAGAAAAAAAAAATTTTTGTTATTATGCTTGGCAAGAATGTGATCTTGCTCCTACGTATCTCCGGTGCGATGGAGAAATCAAAGTTACGTAGTTATTGGATAGAGAAAGCAGATGTGTTGATTGCTTTTAAAGAAATTGTGTTTTGTTGTTGATAAAAAAAAAATGTTTTGAAAAAGAATTTGTTTGATTTGAATAATATTTTAAAATGCAAATTTTAAGACTATTTAGTCGTACAACTCGTGTCTCGAAAAATTTAAGGAGTAAAACGATGTCACATCTAATTTAATCCTTTTAAAAATATTTTATCATTTTTGGTTTTAAATATTAAGTTTTAAAATTGTCAAGTAGTATAACTGGTATCTCGAAAAGTTTAAGGAGTAAAAAGATGTCACATCTAATTTAATCCTTTTAAGAATATTTATTATTTTTTTGTTTTAAATATTAAGTTTTAAAATTGTCAAGTAGTACAATTTGTGTATTAAAATTTTAAGGGGTAAAAAGATGTCACATCTAATTTAACCCTTTTAAAAATATTTTATCATTGCTTTCTTTTTAAGAAAAAAAAAATAGATACTAAAGTTTAAGTGATTCTTCGAAATATTTTACAATTTAATAAGTGAGGAAACATAATTCGTTTTAAAATTAAATAGCACAACCCAAAAAGAAAAATATGTTATAATAAATGATATTTATCGCTAATTAATTATGTTCATAATTATTTACATTAAACAGAATTATTTATATTAAATGGAATAAATATGATTTATTAGTTAAATAAAATAAACATATGGAGCATTAATTATTAGCTAACGTAGGTACAGCGCTGGAAGTAAAGGATCTGACCAAGCAATTTTCCAATGTGAATATAGAAACAGCAAGAAAGCTATTATACTCTCTCAACAAGCAGTTTTACAACGCACAAGAAAACAAAAATCTCAAACAAAAAACCCCACCACACATAACACATTTTAACATTCATGCGAAGATCGAGGCGGTGGTTTGCGACGCTTTTCTGGATGCGTTTCCGGATGGCGGTGAAGATGGAGGCGGTTGTTAAAATCGGGTGTTGTTAAAATGGGTTTGAATATGTTTATGGCTATGGATTTTCTGCTATTTTGATTTTTTGTGTGAGTGTCCGTTGAAAAAACTCTCCCTGACTCTTGAATTTTCTCTCCCAACAAATCATGCCCCTTTACAACTGATTTTTGTGTCAATTTATAGATTAAAAGATTAATCCTTGTGTCCACAAGATAAACTCAAGCTCTGATTTATAGGATGCAGTGATCTTGAAATAGGCGTGTTGCTAAACTGGTTGAGTGTTTCAGAAAAGAGGCGTGTTATTGAAATGAAAACGGGCAGGGCGTGTTGCAGAAAAAAGGCGTGGTATTGAAATGAAAACGGGTAGGAAAATCATGAAAATAAAATGATTTTAAATAAAATGAATGAAAAATAATAAAATAAAATGAAAATAAAATTAAATTAAATAAAAATAAAATGAAATTAAATGAAAGTAAAATAAAATGAATGAAATAAAATAAAATGAAGTTAAACAGTACAATAAAATAAAAATAAAAATTATATGCATATTTTTATAGTTATTTTTAGTTAATCGGACAAAATTGAGGTACTACAAGTGGTATTTCATTAAATCTTCTGGAGTTAATTCTTGGAAAGTTAGGGCTGGAATGTCTTTCAAATAATTCATAGCAGTTGCCTTGTCAAAACTACATCCACCTACACCTCTGTTCGTACTTTCCTCTATACCTTCATCTATGATAGGGTCTTCACTATCATATCCAAGATTATCTTGTTCAAACTCATCCTCCGACAACAAAAGATTTTCCAATCCCTAAATAAAAATTAGTTAATGGTCATTTTAAAGACAACCCAATATCTAACATAATAAACACAATAATATACACACTTGTGTCGAATCGACTTTATCCACATTTGATTCGGACTTAACATTCACCATTTTTTTGGTTTTTAGGGACTTATAACTCCTTCACAATTAAACATGTTTCATAGAATCAATCAATTACTCAATATTTTTTATATAATTAAGAATTTATTAGCAAAGGTTCAGAATGGACAGAACGTCATACATCATTTTAATACAATCAAGAAGTCACATGGATCTCCTCCACACCAAAATATCTCAAGATTAACTAAAAATACCTAGATTAAATTTGCACAATTGCATACTACAAGGCTAGAGGAACTATGTACCAACACATAAATACCAAGTACAGATCAATTATAACTCAACCTTTACACCTATATATCCTAGCCATGAACAATTGCACCAAAGAATTTGCATCAGCACCAAATCTGATCTCATTGAATTGTTTCATCACCTAATAACCAATCATCTTTTTTCCTAAGAAAGCACCAAATCAGATATCCTATTTGAACACATCGTCAAAATAAATAAATGAATTAACCAAATACCATACCTTTCATTTTCGACCTTTGCTCCTGCGACTCAATCTGCATTTGCGATTCAACACACTTGAAATGGAAATGGAGAAGTAGGAAAATTTTCAAATAAGAATTTTATAACGTGAACCATTCACTTGCAAAGTCTCTTCAAGGAAAATCCCTTTCAATCTAACTCAAGTTTATCTTCAATTTACCAAAATGCATCGCAAAGAGAATCAATTGCTATTCATCCTACTTGTTGTTGATAAACTCTAATATGACTGAAAGAACCCATTTTTTTTGGAATAAATAAATCAACTCTTATTAACTTCATAAATGACTTCCACCGATCTACTCTATTATAACCTATTTTATTTTATTAAAAAATTTAATGTATTTATTTTATAATTTTTATAAGTACCGAAAATTATTATGTTTTTCATATATATTGTGGAGGAATATATAAACAATGAGATAATTGGATAAAATCTTCGATAGCAGATAAATTTAATAGGTCCAGCATGAACCAAAATTTCTATAAAAAATTTTGAACAAAGGAATTGTCGTTAATAAATATAAGCATTAGCTAGGAAAATTTTATTTGCTATTAAAGCACAGTTAATCAACCGCAGATGAACTAGAGAAAATATTGTAGCATGATTTTGGTAGCTAACTTGATAGTTTCTTGTTGTGAGTGTGGATTTAGTTTTTGTTACTAAGCTGAGAACCTAGTTGTTGGATATTCGATAAGTAAATCGGTTAAGGCTCTCTAAACCTTAAGATTCTAACCTTGATGAATTTCTGACATCCAATTTATCTAAAATTTCTGTCAAAAAAATTAATGTCGTAAAAAGACATTTAAATTTAGGAAAAAACTTAGGTGTGGCACTCAAATTACTCTAAAAAATCAAAATAACTACCTGATTTTATGGTAAAACTGATTCCGAATATTTTTATATATACCTAAGTTTGATTCTTAAATTTAATAAGCTATTGTATTTGGATATGGATAATGAATAAGTATTGCGTTTGACTACAAAAATTAATTTTGGGTAGATGAGAATTGAAGAAGTGACAAGAGCCCGCAAAACGAAAATTAGATTTTATATTCTCACACTTCTATCTTATAATTTTTGAAAAAATCAATTTTATCCTCGTTGAAAATTTTTGATCTCATTTTTTAAATCACACAAATATGAAATTTTATTGATGTAAAAACAGAAAAACATGTTTCACGTACTGAAAATTTCAAAAATAAGTTTTTTAGATATAAAAAAATTTTAAAATATATTATACCGGAGTATAAAACAGTTGTTTTTTCCAAAGTACAGCAGAAATCCTCTATCATATAACTCACCGTTGTTTTAAAGTATTTATTAACCACACCCATAAAGTACAAATAACACATTGCTCTTGCAGTCCTGCTTTACTAATGAGTGTTGCTAAATGTTGAAAGAGATATCCTACAAACGATAAAGTCCGGTTTCTGAATTTTGAGCTAAGTGAACAGTTTTAACAACTTTGTCTGTTCTATTCACCATAGTCTCATGTAATAAATATATATTAAATTCATGATATTATTCTTAAAATATTAAATTCATGTTATTATTCTTAAAAAAAGTTTGGTTTTTCATATATTCTTTCGATTGGAAGAAATTTTATTTGAGACGTATCAAACATTAAATGTGAATATCTCTTTTAACGGAGATTCAAATTAAAGTTTACACGTTGTAGAAGCCTAGTCTCTTCCATTAAATATAAATTTTATTAAGTCACATTACAATATTACATATCTTCCACTAAAATATCATGGATTTTATTTTTGGGTAGACTAAATATTCTCCATGCAAAGACTAATTCCTCGAATCATATAGAACCACAATAGATAGAAAAATCCTCCCTCAAATTTTTTAATGTTGTCCCATTCTTAAACTAGATTCGACCTCACTTAAAATACCATCTATCTATGATAAATATTTTGAATTTTTACCCAAAAGTAACTTTTTTTTTTCAAAGAAAAAAAAAGTATGTTTTCTTATTTAATTATCAATCAAATCAATTTTTTTTCATAATTCCTATAAAATATTTAATTTTTAATGAACATTAATATAATAGAACATTTATGAGTAATCATTTCAAACATTAGACTACTTTTATATTTTTTTGAATGAAAAGTTTTCAAATACTTGTACTTTTAAATTTTAATTTACTTCATTATCACACAAATAATTTTCTCTGAATTAAATTATTTTTTTCTAGTTCATATTTAATACTAATTTATTAGTAAGAGTTAAGTGCAGATTTTGGCCGGCAGAAGGAAAACCATTTTGAGGTATCAAGCAACTCTGAAGTTGCCAAATGCACCTGCAAATTTGGTTTGTTTTGAACAAGTCACCGTCAAATTTAAACATCACTAAATGTTGTTTTTACTTATTTGAAGGACAAATTGTCACATCATTAGCTAAAGCTAGATTAAATCATAACTTGCATTATACAAATGCACATTTAAAACCATATTTATATGATAACAATATCACTCATTCAGATCAACAAATCCGACTCAGAAAAGAATGGCTTCATTTTCAATAGAAGAATTCATAGGAAATGGAGTTTTGAAGGAGCTTATCCCAAAGTTGTTGGATGAAGGTTGGGATGACGTTCCAACGTTGAAGGTTATGAACTCGGACGATATGAATTCAATAAAAATGACACAACAGCAAAAGGTTAGCTATTCTTATCGTCAACTTTCATTAAACTCTAAACAAGTCTATATCAATGTATGTTATTACTATCTTTAGATGTAGGCTTTGTTAAGAATTTGATGAAAATCTACATCAAACTCGAAACAAGCTTACATCTAGCTTTAAACAACTATGACCAGATCTAACTCCTCTAAACACTCGCTCTAGAGCGTAAAGTATGTAATATCAACTCTACAAGTCAAGTCTCGAGTTCCGAGCTTTTGGGAATAGAAATGCTTTAAAACTAATGTATCTAAGTCTTTAATTTCTGATTGCATAGGACTCACTTGGAATAAGGTCATACCTACACGACCGTGGACTGATGCAATATGCAGAAAAGCTAGAGGCCAGTGGAAAAACTCTGACAGAGCTTATTAGTTTAAGCAGCATGGATCTTTCTGCACAGTTTGACATGAAGAGAGGCCATATTGTACGATTCGTAGACAGAACCAAATGTGACGATTCCTTTAAGTTACGGGGAATCATGGCTAGGAGAAGAAGCAGCATGATGTATAGACATGAAAGCATCCCGAAGAGTATTGCATTTAACGCCTCCAATAGCATGATGAGAATGCAAATTAGAAGTAATGCAACTTCTGATAGATCATTTGAACAATCACTTACTGAGCTAAAGATTAAAGAGGGATACGTCTTCAAAGGGATTGTGGCTTCTGAGCCAGCTGAGCCTAGAGCTTGTGGCTGTGTGCAACCTCCTCCAGTCAGTGACCAAGTTGCTCCTTATGCTGCTATTGAAAATATATCAGTTCAAAAAATAACTCCAGAGTATAAGATTGGCATGGAACCATTGATGAAAATGAAGACACCTCCGATGAAAGCTGCAGAACTGTGGCGAGACAAACCAGCTGTTTTCCTTTGTCTCCGACGACCAGGGTAAATTCTTATATTTTTGTGTTGCGTGCATGTCCTTGTGAGTTGTGACACATCTGTATGCACGAGTTTAGACACGTAAGCCAGTATCAGTTGTTATATGCTTAACAAGACAATAAATAAACATGGTATACAGCACACAAACAAACAAATAAGAAGTATAAGAACCAGTATACACAACAGGGATGAACATAATGCAAAACAAGAACAAAAATATAACTTTGAACATGAAAACAGGTGCATCATGTGCAGAGCAGAGGCACACAAGCTATTCTCCAGGAAACCGATATTTGATGCACTTGGGATTCAACTATTTGCAGTTGTTCACGAGCACATAGAGTCAGAGGTATTAGCAAACAACTTCAACTTCAATTATTTGTTCTCTCAATCAACTTATCTTAATTTGACTTATTATCATATTGGAGTAGGTCAAAGATTTCTGGCCTCGATACTGGGGTGGCATTGTACTTTTTGATCGGGGTAGAGATTTCTTCAAAGCTCTTGGAGGGGGATACTTGCTCAAGGAAAAGTTTTTCTCAGGATTTCTGCTGAACCCTCGAGCGATTTCGAATTACAAGCGTGCAAAAGCTACGGGATTTCAAAAAACCTTTAGAGGGGAAGGAGAAATAAAAGGTGGACTCTTCATAGTAGGGAGTGGAAAGAGTGGCATTGCTTACCAGTTTATTGAGAGGAACTTTGGTGATTGGGCACCTCTAGCTGAAGTCATCGAGATTTGTACCCAATTGCAAGTAATAGTTCTTTGAATCAGATTGTTTTTTACCTCAAAACCAATTCAAACCGCACCCAAATACCTCTAGCTCTTGTGTTTTCCTATCCCATATGATTATCGCACCTCTTTATTTGCCAGTCTTGAACCAAATTTTCTAAATCTCATGCAGAAACAACAGCAAGGTCAAAGTGAACTTGAGCAGCCTTGAAAGGAAACAGTGATTGCATTGCATATATTGCACATGTATCACTACAATTCTGTTCCTTAAAATAATTCCATCTCCATTACAATTTACAAGCATTGTACAACTTAGTAATACAGAAGTCATCAGTTGCTCATGCAGCCTAAATGGATCAACACTAATTGAATTCCAATGTAAATTGATGCTTTCTGTATGAAAGTACAACATATATACCTATAGAATGTAGTGAATATTAAAATACAGATTTGTTACGAGAAACAGTATAATGAATATGAAACACTGTCTGATTCAGAGGCAAAAAATCATATCTCCAAAGAAGCCTTTGATAATTGAAATTATTGGATCTGAAAAAGAGTCTATAAGGAATGGGTACCACTCACCTTCAAACTGGTTTTGTGGTGTTGAACTCAAATTTAAGATGGTATCAAAGTCAATACTAGATTCATCGGGTCACCCACTATATTATCTACGCACCAAGTCCAATGTGATGGGCATAAGGGTACATATTAGAAAAACTATAGTGCCACATTGATTAGGGATTCAGAGATAAAGCCTGAAAAAAGTGTTTATAAAGAATGGGCATCTCTCATCTTAAAAGCTGGTTTTGAGAGGTTAACTTAGGCCCAAATCTAAGAGAAATGAATAATTATTGGGGGATAGTGAAGAAGTTTAATAGATACAGAAGAACATAGATGCTCCCCTATATGCAATGACTTCAATACACAATCACCAAAAGTCTCCACATGAACACATTCCATCTTTAAACAAGTGGAACCGGGCTGCGTCTCTTACAAGAATCTCTCTCTGAGTTATCTTAGATATATATTTAGTTGCATTGTGACAATCCCCACAAACCCTCAGATTTTTAACTATTCGTATGGGCAGACCAGGAGGAATAAATAACAACCCAAAGGCAATTGCAAGCTTTTCACTATGGTGATTAAGCATCTTTATTTTCTCCGAATCCTCAACATCATGCAGAACAGAATTCATATCAGGCACATAACCCTCTTTTATCATTTTGTAGTTCAACTTTTCAAGCTCGGAATATATCTGATTCGAAAATGGATTTGACTTATCATCAGCAGAGAAAACGTGCACTTGGTTCTTATATTTGATCCAACTACAACCTGGTTCCTTTCTCAGACCCTTATCTCTCATGCCTTTTCTCAATCTCGCGACTTCATCCCATTTTCCTTTAGCAGCGTAGACACTCGAAAGTAAGACGTAGCTAGCAGTGTTATACGGCTCTAATTCCATAAGAAATTCAGCTGCCCACTTTCCAATTTCCATGTTCCCATAGAATCTACATGAACTTAACAAGGTGGCCCAACCAATTGCATCAGGACTGAAAGGCATCTTGTTTATAAAGTTCCTTGCTTCTTCTAACTTCCCAGCTCGACTGAAGAGATCAATCATGCAGGTGTAATGATCGTGAATTGGTACAATCCCATGTTCCTTAATCATGGATTCAAATATCTGATTTCCTTTTTCCACTAACCCTGCTCTACTGCAAGCCGAAAGAACCCCAATAAACGTAACCTTGTCAGGTTTTAAACCATGTGCTAACATGCTTTCAAATAACCCAATTGTTTCATTGGCTTTACCAAACTTAGCATATCCTGAAACAAGTGCAGTCCATGTGACTTCATCCCTGAAGCTCATTTCACTAAAAAGTCTATGGGAGTCTTCAACGCTTCCACATTTACCATATAATGTAACCAGAGCATTGGAAACAGTGATAAAAGAAATTAGACCAGAAATCAGAGCTCTAGCATGAAATTGTGCACCCTCTTCTAAGCTTGCAAGGTTTGCACATGAGCTAATTACACTTCCGAGGGTCAAATCATCTGGCTCAACCCCATATTTTTGCATATCGCTAAAGGTTTTAACAGCTTCTTCACTATAACCATTTTGTCCATAACCCACTAACATTGCAGTCCAAGATACAACATTCTTGCAAGTCATCTTCTTGAAAACTGTTTCTGCTGATTTTACATTCTTACACTTGCAATACATGTCAACAAGAGCGCTTGCGACAAATATATTATCCTTATAATCTGTCGTAATAATATAACCATGAACTTGCTTGCCTTCTTGCAAAGCCATAACACCACCACAAGCAGTCAAAACACTTCCAAATGTGTACTGATCCATCTCAAGCTTTTCAAGCGTCATATCTCTAAACAAATCAATTGCCTCTCTGTCCAATCCATTCTGGGTAAACCCTGTAATCATTGATGTCCAAGAAATCGAATCCCTTTCTCGCATATCAAAAAACAACCGCTTCGAATCTTCAACTCTACCGCATCGCATCAATCCATTTATCAGTGTGTTATACATAACAACACTCTTCTCCGGCATCTCATCAAAAGCCTGCCTTGCACAAGATATCAGTCCCGTCTTCGAGTACATACTCACCAAAGGACTCCCGAGAAAAACATACGACTGGAAACCGAACTTCACTACATGCCCATGAATCTGCCTACCCAATTGAACACAACCTTGTTTGGATACAAGTATAAACAAAGTCGAAAACGTAATCCTATTTAAATTACACGACCCTTCACTCAACATCCAATTATAAGCCTTTACAGACCGAACAACAGAACCATAAGTAGCATAGCCCGAAATAAGCGAATTCCACGACACCCCGTCTCGGGTAGGCATTGAATTAAACAGATGTTCCATCTCATTAACACGACCCAATTTAGAATAAGAAGAAAGAATGGTGTTCCAGGAATATAAAGTTGGGTGAGGTATTTCATCAAACACCCTGCGGGCATAGGTGATGCTGCCGAGCTTTGAATAGGAGCTAATAAGGTTGTTTAAGAGAAATGTTTCTGGGTTTGGAATGGATTTGATAATGTGGGAATGGAGGTTCTTTGCGTTGGTGAAGTTGCGGGATTCGCAGCAAAGTTTGAGCAAGGTGCAGTAATGGTTAGAAGAAAAGTGTGACATGTATTTGAAACTATATTGAATGAGGGGATGGAGAGAGAGGGATGGCAGGGAATGGAAACGATGAAGGCAATGAAAGGGAGATTGGCATGCATGGATTGTTGAACATTCAACAATGCGAACAAGAATTCAATGGTTTTCTTTGCAGACAGGAACCAAACGAGATAGTATGATGACCATATGCCACCACCCGGTTAATTTAAATATTCAACTGTAGATTTTTTTAAAATTGATTTTAATTTTATATTTTATAAATTCTTTTTACGAGAATTTATTCAAAATCAGATTGTTGAGCTCATTTATTACATATTATAAAAGATAAAAAAAAATATTTTAATATTTAATAATTTAAAATTTGATTTTATACAATATTCAATAATTTAGATATTAATCTTTTGAAATTTTAACATAAAAAATCAAATTTTTTTTTAAAAAAATATATTATTCAAAAATATTTTTTATAAGAAGCTACTCAAAATAGTATTTTATTTTAATCAATTTTTAAAATTTTATTATTCAAAAAATAATATACCAAATACATGAAATACTTAATATTTTGTAATAAGCTAATTAAAATTATTTTTTATTTTTTATTTATTTTTTTAAATTATAACAAAAAAATAAAATACTATAAAAAAAATTTAAAATTATAACAAACGATTCTGATATAAAAATTTATTAAATATAAGC
>JBBPBQ010000002.1:20657667-20680768 GCA_037974755.1 Cicer yamashitae
AAGTAATTTAGTAAACTAAGTTTATATAAATTGAATTCACGTAACCTATTTAGACATAATTAGAAGAAAAAAATAGGTGTAACTAAATCATTAAAATTTACTTCTCCATCTCAAATTCCATAAATTTGTTAAATTCACACAAATTAATAAGTGTAATTAATGTTATAAGAAAAAATAAATTATATTTATTTTATAAAAGTAGTCTTTATTAATTGTATGAGAAAGATAAATTAAAAGAATTGGAAAAATATAGAGTAGCAAATGGTAAAGAGCATAATAGAAAAAAAGAATTAATAAATTATTGATATTATAAAATGACATATAATTTTGGCTAAATACCATCGAGTCTTTTATCTGTTTTTCTTTTCGATTTAGTTCTTTATTTAATTTTAAGTAACGATTTGATCCTTTATGTCTTAAAATCTCAACAATGTTATATTTTTTTAAAGAAACTCAAAAATTTCGTCAAAAAATTCAAACAAAACGCATAAAATCCATTAGCAATTTCAAGAAAATTCATATATTCCTCAAATTCATAACTCAAATATTTAAATAAACTCATATCTTCATCTCTAACAATAATAACACCAAATCCATCAAATTTATTTTCTTTATTTGATGATGTTAGAAACAAAGATATGAGTTTATTTGAATATTTGAGTTATAAGTTTGATGAATATATGAATTTTCTTGAAATTGATAATGAATTTTATGGGTTTTGTTTGAAGATTTTGATGAATTTTTTTAATTTTTGTAAAAAATGATAACATTATTGACATTTTAAGACATAAAAGATCAAATCGTTATTTAAAATTAAATAAATGACCAAATCGAAAAGTAAAAAAATAAATAAATGACTGGATTGTTACTTGAAATTAAATTAAGGGACCGCAGAAGATATTTAGTCTAAAATTTTATACATACTCCTTCATATTTTGTTAGAATGACGTATAACGTAGGAGAGAAGGAGTGTGATCTTTCTCTTTCAAAAGTAAATAAAAATATATGGTCTTAATTGAATAAATATCCGAGTTAAATATTTATAATACAAGCGCATCTCGTATGAGTTATTTTTATAATAAAATATAAAAATATAATTAAATTATTTTCATATAAATTATAAATTATTTTCATAAATTATGATAAAGAATTTATAAACATTAGTTGAAAATAACTTACATATATATTATAAACAGTTTGCATAAATTCTTTCAAACTATACGACAAACGCTCGTGTAAGGAGATAAGTTTAAATTTAATTTTAAAAAAAACATATCTTTCAATGTTAGCAAACAACCTTAAATCACTATTTTAGTTTGTTTAGCACTTTTATTGTCAATTACAAATAGCTTCATGCCAAGGAAAATATAACCACTCATAAGAAGCTTCTAAAGCTTCTAAACAAAACTATTCAAGCTTACTCACATCATGATCAACAAATCTTCTTGGGTCAACTCAAGCTCACACTCTCAAGTAATTTCAACCATCTAAACACACTCATCCAATGTCAAAAGCTTAATAGTTGTAAATAACCCAAACAGTGTTAAATAAGTTTCAAAACCTATCCAACTAAAAATTGATAAAGACGTGTCACTAAGTGTAACTCGAGTTTTTTTTAGCTGCAACTAACATTTTGTCTCTAAAAAAATAAAAATTAAAGTTAGTTCTTATAAAATTTCAACATTTTGATTTTAATTTATGTAAAATAAAAATATAATTTTTAATTTTTATTAAATTATGATGCATGCAGATTTAATCTCTGTTATTAAATCAACATATATTTTTGAATGAATGTTTATAGACATATTAGCAACATTTTAAAAAGTTTCTCCACAAAAAATGAACTAAAAATTTGATTTTTAAGTCAATATATTCGTTACTTTTATCTTAAAATTTTTACATTTAAAAAAAATCATATTCAATATTCATCACAAGTTAAAATTAAATTTCATGGAAATTTTTTTTACAATATTATAAATATATTTGTAAAAAATCATTCAAAAAAATTGAAGTTAAAAATATTTAAACACGTTTCTTTTTAAAAGGGACTAAAAATTTTTGTTGAATAATTTTGTAAGAACTAAAAATTATATTTTTATTTTATATAAACTAAAATTGAAATGTTAAAATTTTATAAGGATTAAAAATATATTAAACTTAAAAATTTTGATAAAACAGAGCTATAACGACACAAGAACTTTTGCCGGGTCGGATTGATGAAATGAAATAGTGATCAATATTTGTGCAAAGTGTTGATCCCATTATCATCTTGCTTGCACTACTTCTTATTTTTATTGTCTTCTAAATTGAGTCTAAGGAGTGAATAAGTTAATCTATTGATTGAGTAGTTTAAAGTTGTAACAAAATCTGAAACTCTTTTGAGAGTTATAAAAGGACAAAGTTTAAATTTTGCTTTTCACTAACATATGTTATATTTTAGTTTCGAAAATTGTTTGAAAAAAATCAATTTATGTCACCGAAGATATTACTAGATTGAATCACGGACTATATCGCTCTCTTTAGGATAAAACATGTATCGGAGTTCTACTGCACCATAGAAAACCGTTCTAGAATTACACCCAATATGACAGTCAATAATGGTTACCACTCTTAATATACTAATATGACCACTCGAAAGAAAGAGAAGAAGAAAGAAAGGGGGAGAAGTATAGAAAAGTCTCAGATTTGAAGAGTTTTTATTGTGTTTTTCCAATTAAAGAGAACCATCTATTTATAAAGGAAATCTACAACTGGATCAGAGAAAAAAAATACAATCCATTAGGTCAGATCCACATAAACGTGTGCTCCTAATTTTACTAGGTTTTTGACCGGACAACAAACAGATGTGCGAGTCCACAAACATTAGGGTTTTGACCGGGCAAACAAATGCACAAATTCAAAAAGGAATACTGGATCAGATGTTGAATGTTGACTCAGTGAAGGGTAATTACGTAATCTTTTTGTTTTCCGAATGTTAAAAAATAATACACCACTTAACCCAAGCCCGGGCCTGATCGAGCCGAGCAGGCGGCACGTGTGTGGCGGTCAATTTTTCATACGTTCTTCCCCTTCACAAAATTGGGATACCCCTTGGAATATACAAGTTTCATACCTCCACCTTATAAACACTACTGGTGTGTGTTATCCCTCCTATATGGGATTTCCTTATTTTTCAATTCACACCAACACTAGCTCTCATTAATTTCATCATTATTTCCAACAATCTTCTATTAATATCATTATCATTTCCAACATCTAACAAATCCAACAATTTACAACATTTTCCCTTTCAAAAAAAAAACGTGATCATAATACAACACTTCTAAGTCTAATTAAAAATAGAGGGCACATTTAATGCTGAACAATCCATTAAAATTAGACTGGTAATGAGAAACAACTAATTTCTATGAGATAATAGATTAAAACATCTTTAGTAAAAGGCACACTGAACAAGCTTGAAATGTATTTCTAAGAATTCACCCAATTCCATCCATGAATACTTCTTAACTTCCTCTAACCTAGAGTCAATCCCTTCCTATGGTTAAATAACTGCTCTCCAAAGCCTTAACACTATAGAATTACCAACTAATATTTCATATATAGAAACTATAACAGTTTATATTAATATATAATACACAGGTTACTATTAGCATGCTGTATAACTGTGTTGAGGAAATGTCAGTGCTTGGCTGCTTGCAATGGATTAACCTGATTTGCCTCTTTAAATCCTCCCTGTTGTTGAACGTTCCGCTCAAGTATATTTGATGAATTTGCCATGTTAGGTAGAGTCAAATGAGTCAGTCCTGGTTGAGGCAGGTGTAATGATGAAGGAAAAGTCATTGGCATTCCTGTGAGAAACCCTAGTGCAGATGACGGACCAGGTCGATGTTGAAGAATCTGACAAAATATTCAATTGTATAAAAGGTCAGTCGGGAACATTTAGCTCATTGTAAGGTTTTAAACTTGTCTGGGATGCAAATTGACTAAAATCATACATCTTTTGGAAGCAGCCCTTCGAGATTAAAATCCACATGTGGATTTACTGATGCAAGTTTCATTGATAAAAACTGCCAAGAGGAAGAAAATGGTGTCAACTTCAACTGAACAAAAAAACGCATAGGTTTCTAGAAACATATATAGGTTATGTTTGGATAAACAACTTAATTAAGCACTTATTGCATAAGCACTTATCATATAAGAGCTTATGTATAAACCATTTCTATAACAGAAGATAAAATAAAGTCAAACTATTTTCATATGAGCTAGAAACTGTTTTTATAAGCTATCCTGGAGAACTTATAGAAATAAGCTGAAAACAACACATAGACATGTCATAAGCTGTTTCCAAATATTATACTGGCATACAAATCATCAGAAGTGATCATTCAAATTATAGCAATTTCAAACAGGGGGAATAACATTATAACAGTCAAAGGTGTTAATCAGAAATTCTACAGGAACATCTGCTGACGATATTCTACAGAAGCAAAATCCAAAAATAAGGGAAAATTAGTTGGATGATTTAATAATCACTAATTAGAAATATGCTTTTTCTCCATACCTCAACCTGTTGTTGAAGAGATTGTACATAGTTAATGATTTCATCTAGCATCACTGCCTTGCCAGTGACCTATAAACAAAAATAACTATGATATCAAAAGAAAACAATACTCTAAATCCTCAAATGAATATAAGGTAAAGATCTTATCTTCCAGTAACTAATTTTAAATGTACCTTGCTGCATCCGGGTACAAGATCTTGAAGAAACTTCATCCTTTCACTAATCTTTTCTCTCCTCACCTGCAGTTGAAATCTAAATAATTAGAAACCCTGCATCCAAATTCCAAACAATTTTTTTCTCATCACAGAAACTTTTTCTATAACATCTTACTCTCTCTGCAAGGCTATGACTATTTGTTGCTTGACCACGCCGAGCCCTAACATGTACGTATCCTTCGTCAGTCGGGACAGAAGCTTGAGACCCTTGTTTGGCATTCTTCTTAGAAGCCGCCTTAGTTGTTGAAGTTGGTTGCTGCTCTCCCTTCTGTCTACTCTCACAGTTTCCCTTCTGAGTGGCTTTATCACTATCATTATCCTAACACAAAATAAAACAAACTTACACAGACACCAGACACGAAACTGGCACACAAATACATTTTCAATCTGAAGTATAGCCACGTGTATCGGTGACGGACACCAGATACATCTTCATTCTGAAGTGTCGATGCTACATAGGGGAAAATAGAATCAGCAATACTAAAAATACAACTCAAAGAAATATACCTGCCCTTTTCTTTTCCTTTTCTTTGGGTTTAGACCTTTAATAGAAGGTTCCTCACTTGTACAATCCAACATTTGGGAATCATGATGGCTACCAACACCACCATCACCACTTGATTCTCCTCTATCACCCTCATTAGAACACCCTCCAAGAGCTTGTAGAGCCATAGATTGGGGAATCCCACACGAGTTCACCGTATCTCCGAAACCCCCGGCGGCACTAAAGCATGACATTCTTACAGCATCAATAAATCCAGAATCAGTTGGAAACTGTGACAAACTTCCATTTGGTAAAATACCATCCGTCTTCATCATCATAGAACTAGCAAGGTTTAGGTTCCAATCCATTCCTTGTGTTCTATTATCATCATGACCAACTCTTACAAAGCTAAATTCATCTTTTCTTATTCCATCTGTGATTGAAGAGCTCACATTGCTCTGATGAGCATTAACATCACAAAACCCTAAGTTTTCAGAATTTGGAAGAAGGTCCAAGAAGTTTGGACCATATGAATCAACCATAGAATTAGAACATGAAGAAGGACCAATTATATTCAAAGAATTTTCCATGGAAACCAAACCACCCGATGAATTTGCAAGGTTGGCACTCAAAAACCTCCAATCCAATGCCATAACCTCCTTTCTATCTAGCTCAAACTTTTCTCCTTCACTCATTTCCTAATCAAAGCAACCACTAGCAAAAAAAAAAAAAAACTTTAGTGACTTGTTTGAACTAATAAAACAAAGTAAATTCAAAAAAGTTGAGAGAAAACCAGACCATACAATAAAGTAGCTTCTACACTGACCAAATAGTAAATTATAGATAAAGAATAAATTATCAAAAGATGTGTTGACAACTTAACATTGAAGTAAGTAACTAAACAAACAAATCAAAATCTTCAAACCAAACTGAAGAAATGAAACTCTCGTGACATTACTTTTTTAAATTGAAGAAACTAGAGACAATGCCAACTCTTGAAAAATTGCATACTTACAAAAAAAGTTGAATTTTTAAAAATTTTGAAAAAATTAAAGTTCATAAAGATGTAATAGAGGTCACACAAGTTAGGGAGGTATTTTTCCAAAGGCAAAATTGTGAACATGCAGAGAGAAGAGGGTAAAAAATGGAAGTTCAAAGGAGTGTTGAAGAGAAAGTGTGGAGCCAATTGTGCAAAAGGGAGCATTGAATTGAGTATCATAAATAGCCCCAATTCAAAACCTAGGTCAGAATTTGCAGAAGGCAACAGAGAGTAATAAGAAAAAAAGGAAAACTGAACCAAAAGTGGGAAGAGAGAGAGACATATACCAATTTCTGATTGTGGGTTACTTTTGGCACCCTGTTCTTTCCTATGAACACTTTTTACTAAAAAAACAGGTTATTGATTTTGGGACCTCTCTTTCTGTTTTCTTGCTATGAACCTGCCATTTACTGCTGCAGGAGAGAGAGAGAGGATTAAAAGCTGAGATTTTGGGGGAGAGTGATAGGAGAAAGAGAAGAAAAATGTTTCATAGATACCCCATACATGCGTCCACTATACACCATGAAAGACAAATCAATCCTCTCAATTTTTTTTCCTCATTTCTTTGATGTTTTAATCTCATTTTTCTTTGATTTTCTTTCTCTCAGTTTTTCAATAGATGGTGGGGATCTAAAAGTGTTCCAAAAGTGCAGTTGCACAAGTTCTAAATTTTTAGCAGCACCAAACTTTTTTTTAAGTATTTATTTATTTATATATATATATATATATATATATAATAGATTCATTTTTTAAATTCAAGTATTTACTAAAAAATTATATTATTTTATTAAAATTATTTTAAATAAAATTATTTTTAACCTAAAAATTATATGGACCAAATAGAATATTTTTTATATTATTATTATTATTATTATTATGTTATGTTAAATTTAAATTATACATTTAGTTTTTTTATTCACCGTAAAGTTTTAATCTAAATTATAGATATTCTAAAGAAAATCTAAAGAAAAATAAAAGCACCTATTAAAAATCATTCATAAGCAAAAGACAAATTTGTTACTCACTTTTAACGAAATTTTTTTTATGTATAGACACATTTAAATCTTGAGCCACTAAATAGTCTTTTAGGATTTATTATTTTTTATATATCATAGCTCAAATAATTGACGCACTTAATAGAATATTCGAATAGTATAAAACATACGAGGATATTTTTGAATTTTTGTTTTGTATTGAAATATTTAGGTCATTTTTTATTAAAATAGGAAAGTATGTTGCAAAAGTCTTGAAACTTATTTGAAATATGGTGATTCTTATATTTTGAAAGTGAAATTCTATTTTAACAATTGAATCAAAATCAAATTTCTAATGATATTGAGTTATCTTAAAATATTTCATTATTTTTCTAATGTTTGTGTATCTTATAGAATAATATTAATTATCTCTGATAATGTTGTATCTACTAAGAGGAGTTTTTTTAAATTGAAATTGATAAAATCTTATTTACGATCTAAGTAAAATAAATTAAATAGTCTTGCATTGATTTCAATTGAAACTGATTTTTAAAGAATATTGATTTTAAACAAATTATTAATGATTTTGCAGCAAAAAAGTAAGAAGGGTGATATTCAAAAATTGTTAATGTTTTTGTCAGTGTTGGATTAGAATGTTACTATTATATGTCCGGGTGAATAAATATATGTATAACTAATTTTGCTATAATTTAATTTTAGTTTTGATTTGATATAAACTTTTTCAATGTTAATGTAACTTTTAGCTTTTATGTTAAAGATAATCTATATATATATATATATAGGACACCAAACTGATCACTCGAACAAGACACCTAAAATCTTAGGGAGGATCCTGATGGGGATTTAAGTGGACTTTCACGTGATATGAGAGAATTCATTCCCCATTAATGAAACAAAAAGAAATATAAAGTGGTGTGATAGATACGATATGTAAGTAATGTGATGGGGAGAGAGATAGAGAGAAAATATGTATTGAAAAATTGAGGGTGTCCAAACATCATCGTTGAAAAAAGAAAGAGCACACTCAACCTATACTCGTTCAACTACTATGACAAAGATCCCTCATTTTATATGTTTGATGAAATATGAGATTTTATTAAGAATAAACACTCATTTTAGTTTTTGAAAATAACACGTGGTGTCATGATAATTTTTAAAAGAAATAAAAACCATCTCACGTCTCTCAATGAATATTTTGTTAGTAATTTATCTATAAGTGGTCAACTTTATTTCTATTTTTTGTTTGTTTAGATTAGTTGTCAAGTTTTTTCAACATCGATCACACTAACGTGCATGAGAGATTACATTTATTTGGTCCTATTTGATATTCATGTCGACAAAGGCCAAAATCACATTTAATTAAGTTACACCGTGTTTCTGTTGGCTTTTAAAATGTAAGAATTAACCATAATTCAATCCTTACTCGCTATACTTACGCAAATTGAATCTTCTCAAAGTCACAATTAATTAAAACATAATTATTTATTCTCCTCCTTTGTCTCTTTCACACCATCACAAACAATCATTGTTATAGATTCGCTTCCTCCAACACAATTCATCTCATATTTTCAATGGTTGTAGCATTAGAGTGTTCGTCAACCCGCAACTCACAACACCACATTGAGGAAGACAGATGGAGCAACAATTCCTCATGAGACCCACCACAAGTTTTGAAGATGTTGCTACTACAGGTGATTTTCTTAAAGTTTTGTGGCTAATATTGTTATCAATGGTGATTTTCTTCAAGTTTATGTTGTTTGTTATCTCATAGCCTTCTAAGTTAGTTGCTTTGGACAATTTCTCCATTTGAAGAAAGATGGCACATACATTTGAGAAGAAATATTCCATCTTAAGAGTTGTTTCTCTTGTTTTTAAAAACAATGGTGATATTTTGTGATAGAAGGAAAAACTGAAAGGAGGAGAATAGATATATCATTTTGAGAAGATAACAACCAGGAGTAGAGTTAAGGTTCTTATATTTTAAAAGATATTGGAAAGATTATATTTTTAGTTACCTGTCATTTTGGTCCTTGTCAATATGGATATCAAATTTGGCTAAATATATGTCAGCTCTCATGCCACATAAGTGTGTGATATGTAAACAACTTGACAACTCAGTAAAATAAACGAAAAATAGGAATAAAGTTTATGACAAAGACATAAATAACTAACAAAATATTAACTAATGAACTTTAAAATATTTTTGTTTCATCTAGGGACTATTGTGAACCGCATAGTGAGGTTGGGAATGAGGTGGTGAGGAATTCGTCTAGGGCATCTAGTTGGTGTAAAGAACTAAATTTGGTGTGAGATGGAGTGGTCGTTGGGAGGGACAATTTTCTGGTGGATGGTGCTACTATTGCCGACTCTTCTATGGAATTTATTTTAAAATTTCTCTTTTTGATTGTCCTCTCCTAGTTAATCGACTACCAAACTAGGAAAAATTTTCTAGACGTGGAGTATTGAACGAGCGTAATTTATTGTGTAATGATGTTTGTTGAAACGAGGAATCTTTAGTGCATTTGTGTTTTCAATTTCAACTCTCCAACACATGTAGTCACATATCTTGACTTGGATGGGTGTTCAAAGTGGTTTACATTGTGATGCGGTTTCTCATGCTCAACAATATATTTGACGGTTTTCTCAATTTTAACAAAAAAAAATATCATGGCAAAAGTTTCAAGTTATTAATTTGGATGGTGTGTATGGTCACTTTGGATAGAAAGCAATCTTATGTCTTTAGTGAACAGGAAAATTTCTTGCGCCAAACTGTAGATTGAGTTAAACTCTTATCTTGATCTTGGATTAAAGCAAAGTAAAAGATGTTTGTGTTTGATTTAGGTTGTGACATTGTTTCTACGGACCTATTGTAATTTGTTTTCTTTATTACTCTCGACGCACCTTGTCCTTTGAGTAATGTATATTTAATATATATATATATATATATATATTGGCCTTTTGAAATTAAAATAAATTTGTGGCTAATTTATTTTGTGAAAATATTTTTCGTTTTTATTTCTTAAATTTTCTGTTCATTTTACCTTAGTGAGAGACTCTTTAAGTAAACTATTCATGGAGAGGAGATAAAATGCTAGTTAATCAAAACACATTTCTTAAACTATTGGAATTTTTTTTTGTTGACATTTTCATTGTTTTTGGAAATATAGACAATTGTTTACTTTAAAAGGTCTTTTACCTCTTTATTAACAAGTAAAATTTACACAAAAAAGAAATGAAAACAAAAAATGTTTTCACAAAGTAAATGAGTTAATTTGTGAAATTGTATCAAACTCAATGATGAACTTTTTTATCCAAATAACCTCATTTGTTTTGTTGCATGGAAGAAAAAAATATACTTAAGAGTATTCGAGAAAATGGTAGATTGTCTCATACTTTGAGCTTTTCCAACACACAACTAAACCATTTAAACAAAACACAAAATTGGACTATGATATTGAGTTGTGTTTATCAGTTTAGAAGTTAGCATAAGTGTAATATTTCACAATAAGTTCTTCACCATCATAGGCTAAGAATAAATTCATAGTTCTTCTAAGGTATTTAAGAGCATTCTGGTAGCACTCTAGTTATATTTAGTTTATAACATCACATGACATACATAATAGGTCCAATAGTATAATTATATTGAATCTAGTCATATGACCCATCTCTTCTTGGTATAAGGGGATAATGTCTCATATATGTATATACAATTTGACATAGACAATAAATATTTCTTAAAATCATGCATATTTAAGTGTCTCTAACACTTTGTCTATGTATGTAATCTAACTTAGGCCAAGAAACTTCAATGATCCATTTGTATAAATCTCAATTCATGGGTGGATTCATAATGTATTTCAGTAAGAATCATTTTGTAACCATGTCTATACATTTTACATGATAGGTATGTCATTGTCGATAAATAGAATGTCATCTACATGCCAAAGCAAAAATACACTTATGTTATCATCAATTTTCTTGTAGACACAAGATTCTTTTTGTAACTATGGTTTTATCTTATAATTGTTTATTTCAAAGAACCATTTTTAAACTTATATTGTGTTTGAAAAACAAAATCTCAAATGGATTTAACATAGCAAAAAGTTTTAAAACACAAAATTTTCTCTTTCTTGTGTTTTTCATTGCGTGTTTTTTCACTATATTCAATTGTCTAGAAGCCATTTCAAACACATCATGTCCTAAAATCAGTCACTCCGCATTCCGGATCACATGTTCTTCAACTTTAAGCCCTTCATAACCCTCACCATAATCATCATAACTCTCATTTTTTTCTTCCTCATAGTCATGATGTTATTTCAAATAGTTGTTTCCTTTCTCCATTCCTTTGGATCCCAACAAGGAATAACGATTAGATTGTGGTTCACTTTTTTCTACGTCCTTTGGGAATTTATCATACATGTATGAATAGTTAACTAGAGTTGCTATGAGAAGCCTTGATCCCCCTTTAGCCTTCTTCGTATTATGCTTCTTAACTCTTCTTCTTTTGTTTGGTTTTCATGGTCTCCTTGCAGAAACCTTAGCAGAGGACTTCTCATGTCAAAAGGCTAATTTTTTTACGTAATAGTGCAGAGGTTACTTTACACATACATAAATCAAATGTTAGTATATTAGTATTTATTTTCTCATTCACCGAAGTTTGAACTCTTATCTTTTACACCTCAAACTCCTTCCATTTTTGTCTTATTAATGGTTTGTGATATCTCTATTTTTAAATCTATAATTTTTATCCCTCAATTTTTAAATGACCAATTTTTCCCCAACCTACACAATTTTTAAATCTATTTCATGATGTGGCGAGTGAGATATTAACGTGACAGATAAATTGGTGATATGAAATTGTCTAAGGGGAATTTTACTTAACAACTCATTTCTATTTAATCAAAATACATTGATTATAAAATACTGATTATGTGAATTCTCACTTAACAACTCGTCTTTATTCATTACAAGAAAATATTGGTTGGACTTTTCGAGAGTCACAACTCGTCTTTATTCACTACAACTCGTCTAGGAAATTTGTTAGGACCATTTAGCTCTCATTAAAAAATTGGTCGGACTTTTCGAGAGTCACAACTCTAGCAAAGCAGTGAAGTTATTTTGCTAAAGGCAAAGCTCTAAGAAAATATTGGTTTTTTGAATCTGAGAGGGCCATAGCCATAGGAATTGCAACACAAAATATTTTCTAGGGCTAAAGTCCTTGAACAAAAACAAGGACAGAAGAACAAATTTTTTAATATCCCCATCACCTAGTGCCTAAGCTTTTAGTATGACAAATTTTACTGACCAAGGGTCCTAGCCCTCGCTATTTAGTCATGTGATATATATCGCTATCATTTCGTGTATTTAGAGACTAAAGTGAGATGTTGCCGAAATTTTGTCATAAATATATATATATAACGAGAAAATAATAAATAATTATTAATCTAAATGTATCTGAAAAGGCTGACACGATAGGTCTTACTAATCCTAATGTGGTATATGTTGACTGCCATGGTCGGATTGTCGTCACACCTATTGGTAACGGGTAAGTATTTAATTAATTACTTTTGTTAATTATTAAATATGATTTTTTCTTATATTTTTTATGTAATTTAATTAATTTAGTATTAATATGTGTATCCATACATGTTTATTCCTTCTACCGATTCTGCCACAACTATCACCAATGCACTTAAGCAAAGGTATCAAAAATCTTTTAAAATATGGAGAGAAGTTAGAAAGAGTAAAGAAAGTGATTGACTTCAATTTTTTGAAGCTTTTAAAGTAAGTAATATATTAATAAAATGTTTAGTTTTTTAATTTTACTTAAATTGTGTATTTTAAATATTATTTTAATGAAATATCTCTTTTCAATAGAATTTGTGTAGGTGGAAGACGGAGCATGAGCTTGTTGTGATGGACGTACTAGTACTGATGTTCTATCTTCTCATACTCGCATTTATTTATCTCTTTTCACTTTTTTCTCATAACCGGTCACACTCTTAGAGCATCTTCAACGGAAGTAAAATAAGTTCGTCCGCCAACTTGGAGTGACGTAAAAGTGAGTTTTTTTGGGAGTTCACCGTTGGAGTTGTGCCAAGTTGTAACCACGGTTCTCTTAGGTGAACGATACTTTCATATAACCGTTACCTTTTTTTATTAATTTATTAATAATAATAAATTTATATGTGTTACCTCTTTTTATTATTTTATTAATAATTTACCCTATTATTATTTACTTTTATCATTTTTAATTATTTATATCATGTATTTTAACATTTAATTTTTATTATTGTTATAAAAATTTTAAGTTCAATTTTATATTAAATTTAAATTAAAATAATGTATAATAATATTAATTGAAATATTTAAATTAATATTTTAAGTTGTAATAAAATTAAATATAATTAAAATATTAATGTATAAATTAAAGTTGTGGAACTTAACATGGTTTTGTTTGTGGTACAGTGGACTCTATTTAATGAACTCGTGTTGAGTTCACCGTTACCGTTGGAGTAAAAAATAAATGAGTTAGTTGGGGATAATCTGACACCGCAGACCCCATTTAATGAACCTATAAGATAAAGAGATATCTTAAAATAACACTTTCAATTTTACAAAAACAATAACCTTCCCTAATTTTAAGACCATTACCTTGCAGTTAGAAGTATTAAAGAATATATAACGAATATATAAAAATTTGAAGTATATGTATATTATCGTTGTATTTTCACTAAAGAAATGTAATCTAATTATTTTCTTTAACGGGTTTAACATATGGCAGACAATATTAATAGAGAAAGGAGATATTAATTTGTCGCTTGTAAAATTAAATAAGGGAGGTTAATGTTTGGTTTTATATTAAAGGGGTGTTTATGTTATGTGAATAAACCTTGAAGGAGGTGATTATAATTTTCCTTAAATTAAATTAGTGGATCCACCCGAATATAATATTCTATAGTAAAAAACATGAATCCCACACTATATAGTTGAATGATAAACGTTGAAACATTGAAAATTTCACGAAAGAAGAGATCCAAAATTAGTTCCCAAATTCTAAGATTTTTCTTTCTCCTAAGTAATTACTCTAATTACAAACCACTAGAGTAATATTTAGTGAATAAAAAAATTAGCAAAGCATTTTTGCAATAAATCCTAAATTAATTTACTGTCTTTGTGTACTTTTTCTCATTGGGTGGGAAGTGGGAACGGAATGATGCTTAAAGCAAAGTTTGTCATTTTTTATACGAAAAAAAAGTGAAACACATTTCGGTCACCGTCCAATGACGCATTCTCCCGCTGTCACTCGTATTATACTAATCACACGAGAACCACGACAGTGGCATTTCTGTAATATTTTAATATAACCAGTGGCATTTTTTCATCTTTACACACTCATCACCCCAATTGAAGAGTCAAAGGACGCTACCGCAAGCTATGCTTTCTTCTCTCTTTTTTCTTTTATTTATTTATTTTTTAAAAATAAAAATAAAAATCGTCCAACCAACGAAGTTGTCACAAACATTTACACTTGCGTGAATTCCCAGGTATCCTTTCTTCTCTGCTTTTCATGTTGTTTTTGTTCTATTTGAGTTCCGTACTTATATTTGTACTTGTTTATGCTTTCATTAATTTTTGTAAATTATGTTATATACTTTTGGTTTTTGTTTAATTATTATAAGGTACTGATTTTTTGAAACCAGCTTGAAACTTAAGCTATATGTATGTATGTTATTGCTGCTTATGATGGAGCTTCTTTCTTGAGTTGTTCTTCAATTATTGAAGTGTGTGTGTTTGTTTCTATTTGGATGATGTAAAATTGATTTTAGAAGTGTATAATTGATTTTGACATGTTTGGATGAGTTTGATTAGAATTGATTTTGACATGTTTGGATGAGTTTCATTAAAATTGATTTTGCATTAATAATTTTTCAAACTTGAAATCAGAATTTAAAGTTTTTGTCTCTAGAATTGATGTTTAGGCTCAAATCAATTGTTCAATTAACTTTTATGTGAACGTATCCAATCATAAATCACTTTGCATTCAACTTAGTTTTAAACAAAATCAATTTTCGTAACCTCATAAACCGAACACACGCTAACCTATTTTGAGGAGTAATAGCAGTATATTAGAGTGTGACTTTGTTATGTATTATGCTTTTTAAGGTTTTGACATTCACCAATTATATAAGTATGTATGTAGCACTTATACTTTAGATCGAAGACGTGTCTAGTGTTCGACATGTGTCGAAGATTGACACGGACACGACACATGTGGTTACATTAGTACTCAATTTTCTCAAATTATTATCAGTATCGACGAATCAATGTCAGTGTTCTGTCTGTCTCCGTGCTTCATATGACAAAATTTATTTAGACATCTGTTGGAAAAACATTGGTTAAAGTTGGATATGGTTTGATGCAGGTTAATTATTCTTTTCTAGAGGAAGACATATAATAAGAAGGGAAATTGTTAAATACAGTTTAACGAAAATTGGGAACTGCATTAGAATTCAGAACGAGGAAATGGGATCTGAAGGGTTAAAGGCCATAACAATTCATGTAACTGGGTTTAAGAAGTTTCAAGGAGTTTCTATAAACCCTACAGAAGCTATTGTTACTAATCTGAAGGATTATGTTGAAAGGAAAGGTCTTCCAGCTGGTGTTACTCTTGGAAGCTGCACTGTGCTTGATGTGGCTGGTGATGGTGCACTTCCTCAGTTATATCAGACCATGGAATCTGTTGTTTCTAAAACAGATTCAAAGAGCAATGAAAATGTTGTGTGGGTTAGTTTTCTCTAATTCAATTTAATTTCTTGTAATATATTTTTTCTTAGTTTAATTGTTGATATTTGATCATGATACTGCCTTTAAAATTGTAAATATATAAGTAGGGAATCAAACAAAGTTTTAATATCATGTCATATAGTATATCTTTATCCAACTCATTAATCTTATTTTTCACTGCATTAGTAGTGATGCAACGACTCTTGCTCATTTGATCCATGTCATAGATAGAGATTCGATTAAGTTTTACGTTGGCGATCAACTGCCTAACACAACCCTCTCCTTTTATCCGGTCTTTGGAAAGTAACTAACTAGCACAAGTTTTGGAAAACAAAAAGATTTGCTTTAGAATGTCATAATTATGTCTTAACATAAACTTAATAAAGTATGCATTTGCAGCACATTACCATCTATTAGACTTGAAGATTGTTTGTCACACCCACATTTTTTGTGGAAACATATTGAATTGCATTGGAAATTTAGTTTTCATGTCATGTAATCTGTAGCATTTTGTTTCCATTATCACATTAATATCCTGCAGTTGCTGCTAGACATTGTAACACATTATATGAATGAAGATTGAGAAGAAATAAACTCGCACCAAACAATTATGCAATCGACACTTTGTTTAGTGTTATTTTGTTTCTCTCCATTTTCTTTTTGTTTCTAGGTTCTCTTGTTATATGCTCCTTGTTAATTATGAGATAATTTTTATATATCAGTGTGGGAAACCAATGCTTGGTAGATATTGAATAAAAGATACTGTGAATCAGAAATGCATGTTAATGATATAATCATACTTCCTTGATGATTTTGATAACAGAACTTCTCCTGAATTTATTTTTCAGCTTCACTTAGGGGTGAATAGTGGAGCTGTAAGGTTTGCCATTGAACGGTTGGCAGCAAATGAAGCCACTTTCCGCTGTCCAGATGAATTAGGATGGCAACCACAGGTGAGTTATATGATCTTGCTTCTTGTTTATTTTTTATAGAGTAAATAGGAAAAGCTACAAGATTTTCTTTATTGGTTTGAAGAATACCATGTTTTGCATTTTTCTGAATTCCTTTTTCTTTGTTTTTCAATTTTCTTTTGCAGCAAGTTCCAATAGTCCTTGAAGATGGAGGAATTTCTCGAACAAGAGAGGTAAACTAAAGTTACTAGTAAAATTCTAACTTGTGATCCATTAACATGTTGGATTGCATTTCATAGGACAAGTTCTGTTTTGCACAAACTAGTTTTTCATTTTGTTTAGTGTATTGGGACAGTAAAGTCCAAACTGCACATTAGTTAGAAATAAGGCCTAAATAAAACTTATAAAGCTTAGGGGATCTTCACCTTACAAATTGATTTTGTGTGCTTGAGTTAGGTCTAAAATATTGATGTTGTACTAATCGGTTGAGCTGAAGAAAAATTATACTTTTCATTGATGTTATATTAGTCTGTTGAGAAAATGATAGAAAGAACAAATCAATAAGGAAAGAGACACAAAATATATTTTGTACTTGGTTATGTTTGCCTTAAATAATGTGCATAGTCATAATTATGTTGCAAAATCCAATACCATGGAAAGTGTAGGTGATTGCGTTTATGGTTATAGACTTGTAAGTTTGGAGCAGCTCAGTAATCATTTGAATGTTTAAATTGATGAAAAATATCTTCGGCCACATTTTACTTACCTTCCGACCGAATTTGGAGCAGCTCAGTAATCATTTGAATGTTTAAATTGATGAAAAATATCTTCGGCCACATTTTACTTACCTTCCGACCGAATTTTAGATTACCAAAACCCATTTCTTCTTAGAACTGGAGGGTTAAGACAAAACATTGATGGAAAAATAACTCGTTCCCATATTGAACATGCAAGGGAATGCCTTATTAGTTAATTATCGTCTCTCATATTTGCATGCTATTGTAGCTATGGTATGAGAATGTGTTTCTTATTTTCCTAATTGTTTATTTTGTTTTATGAAGACTTCTCTATCCGTCGATGCAATTTTGAAATTCTTGAAGAAGGGAAGAGAGTATGATGTAACGATATCAAATGATGCTGGACGATTTGTTTGCAATTATGTGTATTACCACTCTCTCCGGTTCGCAGAACAGAAGGGTAACAAGTCTCTCTTTGTCCATGTTCCCTTATTTTCGAGAATCGATGAAGAAACTCAGATGAGATTTACAGCCTCTCTTTTGGAGGCCATTGCTTCTGCATGTTAATGCAATTGATTGAAAATGTTCACAAGGACTGTCATGTCCACTTGTTGTTGTGCATGATGTAAATCATTTGTCTCAAATAGAAATGCAATTGTAAAACAATTATTGAGTGAACAACAAAGTTGTTCTTTGTTTTTTTTTCTTTGACAAGTTGTTGATGTATAATTCATGGATGTCTGCTCTTGGACTTTACACAGATATGCTGGTGATGGATGAAATTTTTTTTTGTTTAAACTTTTTGGGTGCTTCATGTTAATATTTCAAATGCTATGCAATTCCACACCATATTTTAGTTCTAAGTCCAACTAGTGATGGTTCTGAGCATGTTTAGGGTTTGTGACCGGATAGAGTGCTAAATTTTTAGGGGTGCCAAATTTCATAATATAAAAAAGTTATATATTAAAAAATGCAGGATCAAATTTATATAGTAAAAAAATATCAGAATTTGAGGGGTTAAAATTAGAACTCTAGAAAATTAAAATGTGGTCTTTTTCAATTCACATGCTCTTATTATTTCTTGGTCTCTCAAATTTGTGAAGAAAAATAAAAAAATCAAATTATTTTCTATAAGAATCTCTTTTACCAACAATTCTTCATTCCTACTATCATTTCAAAAGGTAAAATTAATCTTCTATGTTTATATGCGTATAAATTTATTAAAACAATAATAATGATTTTACTAGTATATAGGTATAGAATTGACATAACATTGAGATGTTCTGCCATTGAGATGTTCTGCCATTTTACTGACGTACTATGTATTATTCGAACAAATTCTCCTCCAACGTCATATAGTCCCTTTTTTATTTTCTATTTTGGAAACTTTGAATTATTCATTTTTAGTTTGAACTATATCCAATTCAAAATAAAGAGATTTTAATCTCGCAAGGCAACAACAGTTGCGGGTTTAAAATTCAGCATCAACAATCAGGTCTTATCTCTACTTGCTAAAATTATATTGTAGCTTTGATTTGAGTTTTTTTAATTTGAATCCGCATAAAAAAAAATAGGACACGGAGTTCAAATTTCACACAGAATACTCAAATTATGAGGAAAACCCTTAGTCTACAGCAAAAGAAATAATTTGCTATTAGTTCTTAGGTTTTTCTTTTTTTATTAAAAGAAACGATATTCATTTATTTAAATTGTAGAATACATATATGCAATATAAATTTGCTAAAAAAAACATCGCACAAAAACGAAAAAAAACACCGCCCCCAAGACAGAACAATCAAAAAGTATCACATTTAGATAACGAAATCACAATAAAAGATATAAAAGAAAAATTAAATTTATGTGAAAGCCACCTATTTAGATAAAAAAAAAATGAAAGAAAAGACAATTTGGAGGGGGTAATTCTAGATCAAAAAGTGGTTCTAAATCATCATCTCTAATGGAGGATGAACAAGAAGAAGAAAACCTTGGATTAATTAGGGTTTGGGAGAGGCGGCTACAACAATCGAGAAGAAAGAAGCTTAGTGTGGTGGGTTTAAATATATTAATACATTTAAATATATTAATATACAACTTTTTCTAATAGTACCGATACAAAAACTATTATTAATCCTCGCAAATATATTACTTTCTAGCCTTGCAAAACTGATCCAAGATAGAGGCGACTAAAGCCTTTCTTTTAGGTCTCCTCAAAAACAACTCATTTGTCATACTATCAATAGGAAAGATGAATTTTGTACTCCTTAATTTAACTTATACTCCCAAAATGTTAAAAATTCAAAAATGCCCCTTTAATTTTCATTAAATTAATGGTAAAAAAAAATTACTCCAAAATCTCACCCCTCACCAAAATTTCCGATAACTAATCTTTTTCTCTCAAATATCCGGTACAGACTTTATAACTACCGAAAATTTCAAGACACAAAATTTCCGGTAGTAAAAATTATTTATACTGGAAATTTTGTGTCTTGAAATTTCCGGTAATTAATTTTACTCTACCGGCATTTTTCTCTTTCCGGTCTTTATTATTTTTTTTGATTTTTTTATTTTTTATTTTAGGATATTTTTTTAACTTTTTTTAAGTAAGGATAAAAAACACCATTATGTATAGATTTGACTGAAGGATTCAAAATGATCAAATTTTTTAGTCACGAGAAGCTGTCATATCATGGACAAGAGAGGTTGACCGACAAAATCAAATAGCTGTTATCATTACTCGCTCTGACATAGAGACCGGAAAGAGAAAAATGAAGTCAAAATTAATTTTTGGTTGTGATAGAGGTGAAAAATATAAGTCAAATAAAAGTAATTCAAGAACTTCAACTAAAATGTGTGGTTGTCCGTTTAAACTTAGATCGACGACAACTCTACTATTAGATTGTGTAAGAGGTCAAACTCGAGAATGTTCAACGGTGTTTTTTGTTCCTCGTCTGGTCCTAACTGAAAATAAATTGAATATTAAATAAATGTAAAAGAAAAATTTAAACGGTAACGGAAATTTCAAGAAGGAATGAAATTCCGGTAGTTATTTTTCAATACTTAAAATTTTATTTTTGAAATTTCCGGGAGTTTAAACCGAAAATTTGACTATACATAATGGTGTTTTTTTTCATCCCTACTTCAAAAAAAAAGTTAATAAAAAGCCAAAAAATAAAAAAAATAAAAAAAAAAGTTAATATTAATAATAATAATACGTACCGGAAAAATTTCCGGTAATATATGTGGCAAAATTTCCGGTAAATAAGTTCTACTATCAGAAATCTCTGACAGTTATAAAGTATGTACCGGATATTTAAAAAAAAAAATTATTACCAAAAATTTTGGTGAGATGTGAGATTTTGGAGTAATTATTTTTTACTATTAATTTAATGAAAATTAAAGAGGCATATTTAAATTTTTAACATTTTAAAGTATAAATTAAATTAAGGGTACAAAATCTAACTTTGTATCGATAGACTCATTTTTATATAAAATATTATATATTAAATGTTTAATGCCACTTTTGTAAGGCCTCTTTTGCATTTTATTGTTAGACTATTGCACTAATTTATTTAGGAACTAATTATTAGACCATTCTTATGAGGAAAGCAAATAAGCATAAATACAAATCTACAATGTCTATATATTTGCGTTGAACTTTCTACTATTTATGTCAATTTATTTATTTAATTATATTATCTACTTTATTTAAAACAATATTTTAAACTTGAAATAAATTTTTTTTTATTTAATTATTTGTCTATAAAATATAATATAATTTCGTGACAAATTAGACTTCTACAACAAATGTTTGCTTTAAACCTCACGTTGTATTGTAGCTTTATTTTAGTCTTTGAAAATTTTATTCATCTTAGAATTAGTTCATGTATTAAAGATAGATTATTTGATTTTAGTTCCTCTAATACTAATTATAGAAAGATTAACATGAATATTAGATACATATTATAGAGACTAATTCCAACACAAATAAACTTTCCAAGGACGAAAACAAAACAATAAGAATTAAAGCAAAATACTGCATATAATTTACAAGAAACAAAAACTATTTTTTCATGGGAATTAAAATAAAAAGTTATATTGACGAAAAACATGTTTAAGACCAGTTTTTTATACTAAAAACAAAAGCACACACATGTTGGTCAAAACTCGAAACACACAGAAAAAAGGTCACACATACTAGCAAAAAGACTAAAATCTCCCAAAAGTTTGCTTTAAGCATCACCACCGCCGTTGAGTCAACCCTATATATTCAATGCAGTTTTAAACAATAAATTTTCATCCGAGGAATTTGAATGGCTAAATTTGTGTATGACTAGGATGGTGTGTTTTGTATTTTCTTCAATTGGAAGCAAGTAGAATGAGGTTATTATGTTTGGCCCTTTACATGTGAATGACATGATATAGTTGGTGGTAAAGTTACTATAAGCAAGTGGGATTATCTTCCAAGAATGGTAAAGGATGATAAGCTTTTATGTGTAATGTTTTGAAGCTTAATCGAGTTTTAAGGTTTTCAAAGAATGCAACTTGCAAGCCAAATTGGATATCCTCTTGACATGTGAATATATTGGAGTAGAAGGGAAAATGGTTAATTAAGTTATATAATTAATGTCCTTGAATCCTAATTAATTAAATTCGAATAAGAGATTTAATTTTTTTAGTTCTTATAAATTTTTTAAGGGTTAAATATGTTTCTAGTCCTTATAAATTTTTTAAGGGTTAAATATGTTTCTAGTCCTTATAAATTTTTTACTTTTCACTTTTAGTCTTTGTAAAATAAACCTTTTCTAAAAAATTATTATGCATGCAGTTCTAGTCTCTGTTGTTAAGTCAACATATATTTTTAAATAAATTTTTGTAAACATGTTTACAACAATATAAAAGTACTTCCACAAAAAATGAGTTGAAAATTTGATTTATAAATTCATATTTTTATTACTTTTATCTTTAGTTGTACATTTAAAAGATTCATATTTAACTCATCTCAAGTAAAAAAACTCTAAACTTTTGTGGATGAGTTTTCTATAATGTTCTAAATATGTTTGCAAAAACACATTCAAAAATTTTAAAATTGAAAGACAATTAAATATATTTCATTTCAGTAGGAACTAATAGTGTTTGTTGGATATTTTATAAGGACTAAAAATTATATTTTTATTTATAGAGACTAAAATTGATTAATATAAATTTTATAGAGACTAAAAACATATTTAACTGCTCAATACAATTTTACAACATTGTCCATGTATTGGTAGTTTAAAATTAGGATAATATTTAGGTGCATTTACTTAGTTGATTTTTGTATAGTTTTTAACATAAATATAATTTTGTTATTATAACAAATTTTGAGAAAATTA
>JBBPBQ010000002.1:20688571-20738513 GCA_037974755.1 Cicer yamashitae
AAAAAAAAAGGGTCATTTTATGTCTTTTTTGGTGATAAGTCATTTTATGTTTTTAATATAACAATAATTATTTTATTTCTCCTATAAAAAAAACATATTTTATTCCTATTATACCCAAATTAATACTATGCGTCAATTATACTTTACTACGAGTACTTATGACAGTGATTAATATCCAACCATTAATAAGAATAATTTTGTAAATTACTACATGTTTTTCGACACTTAATACGAGACAAAAGGAGTCTAGTTCCAATCATTTAATTTAAAGGAGTAATAATCATCCAACCACAAAAAAAATTAAAAAAGAAAAACAAATTCTATCTCATTTAATTGGACATTTCATAATTCTAGAATTATTTTCACTTACATTTGAAAACTGTGGGAATTGATGATATATTTGAGAATGACAAGGAATGTTTTGTTAATGGCATGTAGGGAGGTTCTGGATATGTTCGAGGGGTACGGTTTCAGAATGTGAGGGTTGAAAATGTATCAAATCCCATTATTATAGATCAATTTTACTGTGATTCGCCAACCTCATGTCAAGACCAGGTATATATCATTTCAAATATTTGAGTTCTTTAATCTTTAAATTATTATTATTATAGACTTTATTTATTGTGTTTTTAGTGATGTGTGATTTTTGTCCTATATTTTTTTATTAATATTCTATTCAATTCTAACAAAATTTTCTGAATTGAATCATGATTTTTATTGTGGTAAAAGAAACATATAACATAGATTGTCAAGAGAAAGAAAAATCATAATAAACATTAGTTTATTGATGAAATTTATGTCTTAAAAAAAAATTACAGTTGTAATAGATTATTGTCATTTGATATGCTCATTGAAAAATGTGGCTTAGATCAACACTTCAAATATCAATTAAATAGAATATTAATATTGAGACCAAATTTGCTTGATTAGAATTCTATGAAGAATTGATTTAAGCAATTGAATAAACAAAAATCACTAATCAATGAAACCACACAGATAAAAAAATAATAATAATTAAGCCTATTATATCACTCATTTCAAAAGGATTGCCTACGGTAACATAGAGTATAGTTGTCAATTTTGGCCTGACCCACATTTTGGGCTGGGCTGCCTTCTTAGTTACATTTCCAAAAATATTGGGTCATTTGGTCTAGCCCATTGGGCCAGACTGACCACGTTTTTATGCAATATTTTGAAAAATTTAAAGAAGATTGTTTATCCGCCTCTTAAGTTGGCTCACACGCCTCCAAATAGACTACTGAAAGTTAGGATCCGGTAGTATATTTTATTCAAGTTTGCACTACTAGGATTTGGTAAAATGAACAAACATAGAGGCTGGGTGAGCAATCACCAAATTAAAATAGTTTACTTATTAAATATCATTGGCCCAACCCGATTTTGTTTAAGGCTGGGCTGGTCTGGACCAATATAATTATGAGCCGACCAACCTGTGCCGCACCGCCGAATTTGACAACTCTAGTATTGAACAACTTTTTGTTGTGACAATAATTTTATGCAAATAAAATTTAGTGATAAAAGTTTAGTCTTGTAATTTGAAGGGACATATTTCGAATCCCTGTCCGAAACAATTGAAAATGGTCATTAGTGTTACTAATTAATAATAATATTCCTCTTCCCCAATTTAAAAAAAACAAAATTTATATGATTGAACTCTTACACTTGTATATGGTATGATTTAATTTCAGTCATCAGCTTTGGAGATAAGTGAGATAATGTATCAAAACATAAGTGGGACTACAAATAGTGCCAAAGCCATTAAATTTGACTGCAGTGACACTGTTCCATGTAGCAGCTTAGTCCTTAGCAATGTTGATTTGGAGAAACAAGATGGCACAGTTGAAACATATTGCCATTCAGCTCAAGGATTTGGATATGGAATTGTTCATCCTTCTGCTGATTGCCTTAATTCAAATGATAAAATCTCTCAAGTTGTTCAATCTCCTCAATCAATTACTTATGAGGATGATATTCGTCACATTGAACTATGATATAAAAAATTGCCTCTCTATTATACACATGCATTATACAATTAATCTAAAATATAACAAAAGAGGGTGTAGCTATAGTAGTTGTATGTTTGAGGTGAGGTCATAGACATTTATTTCAAGGGATGTAATATTAAATAATTAGAAGTTATATGGATTTTCATTTCAGAAAATAGATAAACATTGGATCATAAGTGATTCCATATACATTGGAGATTAAGATGAAGATAAGAATTGAAGACAACAACTTTAGAATATTGATTGAGATTTTTATTTTAATTACTATTACTATTGTGTTTCCAAGTTTGCATAGTGATATTTTATGGACTTTGTGTTTAATATTCGTGTAACTACTCACCTTCTTGGTTGATATATATATTTTTTTTTGTAACTAGTCACCTTCTTGGTTGATTTGTGTTTATATAAGATCTTAGTTAAAGTTTGACTTGACATTGAAATGAAATATTTCCTTCTTTTGACCTCTTTTTCATATGCGAGAGAGTATATTTTTTTTTATTAAATAAATTAAGGTGCGAAGATTGTGCTTCAGTCCATGGCATGGCAGAATTACTCTTTTTTTATTAAATAAATTAAGGTGCGAAGATTGTGCTTCAGTCCATGGCATGGCAGAAGACATTGTAGAGTTCATTAAACATTTATAAAATGATTTATATTTGTGTTTCTCCTATGGTAGCAGATAATATATTTTTTTAATGAAGTAAAGAGAGTATATTAATGTTAAAAAGAACATAACATTGATGTCCAAAAGCTAACTAGTATTGGTTTTTATTACAAAATTGTTACCTAGTGGTGGGATTGCCTTTGTGGTTCATATAATTAGATTGGACTGAGTTGGACCTAATATTGGGAAAGTTGCAAAAATAAAAACTAGTTTCTTTTGTTTTTATTACATACAATTTTTTTTTTCTTTGAGTTTTTCTTTAATTTTAGTTTGTGCGAGTGGGATTGATGGACGCTAATAATTTTGTACGTATGCAAATATTTCTCTCGTGTCTAAATCTTAATTGTTGAATTAATCTAACTTTTGAGAAAATTAACAACTTATTTGTTAAATGAATTCAAAGATTAAAATTTAACTAAAGAGTTGGGAAAAGTGGTAAAAGATCTAGTACAACAGATATGACCAATAAAATAATACTCTAGTCTAGTTCATAATTAGCATTGAAATCTATTACTTCATGGCAAAATAAATGAATAAATAAAAAGTTGTAGAATCACTAACATCAACAAATGTGAACTAAAAAAAAACTAATCTTGTTGTAAAGTGACAAACATATTTATTAATTCTACAAAAAAGTTTATGTGCCTGCAAGTGCAAGGCATTGACAATGTGGTCCAAAACAAAACATGCAATTAATTGGGACCAATTGATTGGCCATTTTATTCAATTAACATTTTCTTCTTGCTTACACTGAAAAGGAAATATATATCTCTAATAAAAAAAAAGAGATGAAATTATTTCTTCAGTTGTCTATGTTGCATAGCTTTATTAATTTGTATGTCGATTGCTATAATGTTGGATCTTGTAGTATTTGTTTCTTTCAATTGGTTATTACAACACTACAAGTCTACAATTATTGCACCAAAACTAAATTTTGGTCTTACAATTTTGGCTTGTAAGAAACTCAAAGCAACAGACTTGTCAGGCCTGCATTGTCCATGCTCCATGCCACATGGGTTTCAATTCAACAAGAATTTAATCTATGCTACATAAAAAAAAAAAAAAAATCTACGCTACTTTAGCGATTTGGGTTGTGTACAGTGTGACCGCATGCACTTACACTCACTAAGACCACTCAATTAAAATCAGACAATTCATATTTTAATTCAAATTTTGATTATTTTTTAATTTAAAATTCATACTTAAATCTGAACCATTCGATCTTAATCGACGATCCTAAGAAGTGTAATTGCATGTAATCACGAAGTTGTGACCGCACACAAAGACCCCTGATCTATCTTAGCATCTTCGGTTAAAATCATATTGGATAGACATTACTACAAAGACAAAACTATATATTGATTATATTCGATGTGTGGATGTAAGAGTCCAATTTTGTGTAGTTGTTATCTAACATGTGGCTTTCACATAGTTTTTTTTGAATTCTACTATAGGGTCTTCTTCTCTGGCTTTTGGACCATTTTATTTCATTCTCTTAATTTTGTACAACAAGACCAATCACCTCAGCACATGTTTGTCCAGGTTGTAGGAAAGCAAAAAACTCACAAGTTAAATTAAATGCAACATTATAAAAATGTAAAAAAAAATGATTTTGGTGATGCATGTTTAATTGAATTAAAACTAGTAATACCAAATGCTAAATAAAACCAAACTATAGAGAAAGTATACCTAATTTGATTAATTTTGTAAAATTTTCTTATTTTTAATGTTTCACTTTCAAAACTTATGGTCCCCTGCTTTTCCCCTTTATATGCACAACTCATTACAGCAAGAAATGTATCAATGATATGTATGTACAATTTTTTTAAAGAACTTTGTACCAAGAACTATGGATTAAACAATTTAAACCGACATGGTGGGCAAAAAGTCATATGTCATGTAAGAAATGTTGTTTATCAGGACAAAATTAAGTCTCTATAGTTTAGGAATATATACTATGAAACTACATTGATATTAAACTACGAATTATGTAATTTTTAAAAATATTGTATTTGATTTGAGTATGGTTGTTGAAAGAGTGAAAATTTTTGTCATGGTTGAAAGTCAAAAGTAAAAGATTTAATGTTGAGTTATGTCAATGATAAGTTTCATTGTGTAAGAGTTCTTGGTTTCTGCCCCACTTCCTGTTGGATATTTATGTGGTGTAGGGGTTTGATGATAAGAGACTCATTATATGTGATGTGATATCTCTTATATTTTTGCCCCTCTTTTTGACATATCTTGTGCTCATATTAGGGATATTAATATTTTTTTTTGACTTGTTTAATTCAAAAACTGTTAATTTAATTATAAAAAGAATTAATGAAGTCATATGTGATTTTATTTTTGATGTGTGAAATGTGATCTACAACTGGTTCAATTGATTGGAAATAGTGATAGTCATGTTGAATAATATTTTCTCTCTTCTTTATGTTTATTTCTTGTTTGTGAGGCTTAAGAAAGAGATAAAATGAGATGATGTCGACTAATTTGACATTCTATTCTTTTTGAGCTTTGAAATCAGAAAAATGTGTATTTTTTAATAAGTTGCCTAATTATTAGTTGATGGTGGATTATATTAAGGTGTTGGCTTGAAAATGGTTGTTAGCAAAATCTAACTTATTAACTGGCTATTTTATGAGTGGTGTGTAGATCCACTAAAATGTATATCATAGAAATAGTTAGAAGCCTCTCTTATTTATGATTTTAGTTGATATTTCCCTCCATTTTGTTGTTATAATTCAGTTTTGAAATATCATTTGTCCTGGTTTTTTAATATTCATTCTTTTGTGTTAATTAGTAAAAAAAATCTTTGTTGTTTTTAAAAAACTAATATGTTAATTTTAAGAAAAAGTATTTTTTTTTAAATGCTTTGCTTTGCAACTTATTTACTACATCCACTAATAGAAATTCGATATAGCGAAAAATATTAGATTTTCACGATATGATAAATTTAAATTCGAATGATTTTTGAGATATATATATATATATATATTTTGTCAAAGCGTCTCAAATTGCTGCATAAATATTGTACATATTCCCTATCATTTATTCCTTATTATGGAAGTTGTGATCTAAATGACAAAAATGAACCTTCCATAGAAACATAAACCAAAAGGGCACATGTGAATGTGTCTTGTTAAAAAAATAAAATAAATAAAATTGTGTGATTGTGCTTCATTTTCAACCGTGGGATAAGGGTCATTCAAATTCATTATAGACCAAGAATTAACAGATAAAGGTGTATGCATTTTTCATCCAATGAAATTGTTGATGAGCCAAAGTGATCCGTGAATATATATTGCTAATATGACTTATTTTGTATTTCATTACCAACATAAGGAATTGCAAGGACCATGAGATATAAACAAAATAATAGAGACAAAAAAACTTTGTTTTTAGCTTTTAAATAATTTAATACAAATTGGAAGATTACTCACATGAGCAAATGGATCTTGTTTCAACTAAAAATTCACATGCACCACAAACTATAACAATAGCATCATAGAAACAAAATAGGAAATCTCAAATGGAATAAATTTAAGTTAGATTGCATCTAAATTCTTATATGTTAATTCATTTGCAATTTTTTATAAATGTGTTTTTGTTGCATTCTAAGCTTCAAATTCTAGAAATATCCGTGAACAAAAAGTTGTGACTAGCAAGAAATATCACTACCTCTACTCTAGCACATTTTCTATAAACTTTTGCATTCATTATTGAAGCTAATTAAGAGGAATTTATTTGGTGTTGAAATGAACTAATTCCTTCAGGTGTTTTTTTTTTTTTTGGTTTTAAGTATCTAGACAAGATGATATAAATACCAATAAGAAATTCAAATACAAGTGTGATGTACTATGTTAAAATCTAAAACATAATATTTAATCTCACAATATCGACATTTGTCAATTAAACTATAAATTATCTCATAGATTTACTTTTTAACTTAACAACCAAAACACACATGTACGTTATTTTAAAAAAAAAGTCAAAAGATATATAAAACAATAAGTTTCAATGCACAAGAAGTGTCAAGAACCAAAAACAAATACAATCAAAGAGTGTGACAACAAAAACCCCAAAACACAAACATCAACAAAACCCAAAACAAAAGCCAAAACACGAAAATGTCCCACAATGTTCAAATTAAAAACACAAAGTGAAAAAGTTCTACCACTGATCAATGAAGTTTGTACCGAAAATCTTTGACATGAGTTTAAGTCACTGCTAAAATGAAATTTAATATTTTCTTCAAACATTCATTTGATTAAAAGGAATAAAAGTACTTTGGGCTAAGTTGAAAATTTAAGTTAATTTTTGCAGCAAAATATGCTTTTGAAGTAAATAAATTATTTTATCTCAAACCCAATTATGATCAAATTAATTTTATGTAATCAATTGTATTCATAATAATCACATTTACAAAGCACCCTCCAAAACATTTGCAAAAGAGGTAATTGTAGTTAAAACAGATACTTGAATTTTCTGGTGACACATTGTAACTTGAATTTGACCATGATATCTTTCATAATCTAAATTTTTATAATTATATAAAAAAAAAACATTTGCAATGCTTATATTTTACAATAATGAAAACATTTAAATAATGTTCTTAAAAAAGATCTTAGGCAAAAGTATATTAAAAACAAGATCTTAAATACCCAAAAAAAACAAAAGAAGAAGAATAAGAATAATAAGTAGAAGCAATGTAGAGTGTCGTGTAATGGCTACCATGTAGAATTTACCACTCCCATGATTTTTTATTTGCGAATGGACACCTGCAAAGATTCCAACCATCTTTGTGTTGGTCAGCACTCAACAACCCTTTTTGAAATCTTTTGCTCAAGCTATCTAGAATTTTTGTATAATTCCTTTGAGTCAGTTACCAAAACCGTGTATCAAAGAATCTACACTCGCTATCAAAATTCTAGAAGACGAATACCAACTAGGTTTGGCGAACTGTATAAATAACCTTCATAATAAAGTCACCATGTCTAAAGAAGGTACACCGGCCACGTTGTCAACTTTTAAAAGTTTGTAAATCGATTGGTTCATGGAAAGATGTTTCCATCGGAAAAATATTTTATGAGTTCTCATTTGCTTTTCCTATTGATTAGCAAAGTGTTCTAACGGCTGGAACTTGAAATTTGAAACTAGTTCTTTTTCGCATTTTCTCTTAGACAAATCATTCCAATCCTGAGTGAGTAAGAAACACATAGGCACAATGTTAGATTCGTATCTACAATTTTCCTCATGAATATTGAGGCCAAAAATCATTTTCACAATCCCTTCTAGTATGTCAGTCCTTTATCTCTTGATGAAGCAACCAACTCAAAAAAGTTAGACATTTTGCTTGGGTTTAAGTTGAATTGAATATGACACAAGAGTTGAGAGATCGCATTTTTGTTGAACATGAAGGATATGCATTTTTTTGTTTATATTGATTAAGAAAAGTTACCACTATTTTGTGAATTTTGTAAAATTGTAGGGTATTCCATGGATAAATGTCAAAAAAATATTCTAATGGTCATGGAATAGCTCAATTTTCCGCAAATGTTCTAGTGGTAAAGAAGTTGGTTATGTGTCCCTAAAAACATTGTTGTTCCAAACAAGTTAGGAATTGAAGGTACAAAACAACGAAAGTCACGGTGTTAGTTCTCATCGTGTTATTAACTCTTCTTTTTATTGATAACTTCCACAACATTGAATTAAGAGGTAACACAGCTATTCAAGAATTTTCTCCCTCTGATCAAGAAAGATTTGGTAAGAATCGGGATGAAGTATCTGATTTTCATTAAGTTGTACTTCCAATTCTAAGAAAGATCGTGGAGACAATACAACATTTTTAACTTTTGGCCACACTTATCTTGGCAACGGCTAAAAAACTGTGGCTTGAAGGTTTTAAAAGCAACATATTATAAATGTGGCCTCAGTATAAAAAATGTTGTTTGTACCATGTTTAAACCACAATACATAATTGTGGGATAAAATAGAAAAAAGTGTTGGCTAAACCAAAACCCTTAATTATTTGCCTGAACCTAATTTCCCAAATTTAATTTTCCCAAATTACATGAGTTCCGTACACCAAAACCCTTAGTGCTTGAACCAAAACCCTTATTGCCTAAACCAAAATCCTTCACGACCGCATCTGTACCTCTCGCCTGAAACAAAACCCTTCTCCCGTGTTGCACAACGTCGCTGTCTTGTCTTTGTCTTGCCTTCGTTTTCGTGTCCGTCTCCATGTCTTTCGCCTGAACCAAAACCATTCTCGCCTTCGTCTTGCACTACGACATTCTCCGTCTTGTGCTCCGAAAGCTCTCGCATACGTCTTGTCCCGATGCCTATCACCTTCATCGCAATGCTCAACCTCACCAATAAGCTTGTGTTTGCCTTAACCCTCACTGGAAGGTCACACACATGTAAGAATATGCTTCATCCATCTTCTTCTTTATGCTTCGATTTGTGTTTTGATGTGTTTCAGTTTCATGTCCGACAATACTGTATTATGTGTGGTGTGGGCGGCCAGTACTGTATTTTCAGTTTCAAGTGTTTAAAGTTAATAGAACTCCAAATTCCAATTATGGATCTTGTGTGGTATATCATAAACCATATTATTATTAATTCATATGTTAAATGCATCGTAGATAGAACTTAATTCCTTTGAAGTACTAGTATTCATGTTAATTTGTTCATATCACATATTTCAAATTAAGGAATAGTGTTAACTTAGAAAATAAATTGAATGGAAAATAAATGTTTTTGTAATTGATTCAAAATGAAAAGGTCAAGTTTATAAACTTAGCACTATAATTGACTTGGGCAAAATGATAGGAACTAAACGTGGGCAAAATGATAATCCACACACTAACATATTCTAAACGTGGGCAAAATGATAGGAACAACTAGGTAATTTAAATAAACAAAATAGTCAGAAAAATAGTTTAATAAAAAAGACAAATTGACTCATTCAACAATCTTTCCCTTAACTTACATGTTCCTTGCAACAATTTATGTAGACTCCTCAAGCATTCCTAAAGCACTTAGTAGATGTTGAAAGTCTTAAACTTTAAGTGGCTTTGTCATGATGTCTACTAATTGATCTCCTGTACTGCAATAATTCAAGTCAATAACACTATCATTACTGCAATATGTTCACTTCTTCCATGTAAAATTGGATTTTTAGATAATTCAATTGTAGTAACATTATCGCAAAACACCACCACAATAGCTCTCTGACTTAGATCTGGATGCTCCAAAGTTCTTCATTTTCTCCAGTTTTGTCGAAAATTCCTAGATTTTGAGTGCATCGTAAATATCTTAAAATTCGCTTTCCCGCCAAAAAATTACTCTCTTTTGGATTCTCCATAAAGCAACTTATCAAACTGGCAAAATATGCAATATCTAGTCTTGTAGCTGTAAGATACATAAGACTTCTAAATAGAGTGCTATCAACTTCCACTCCTTTGTTTGCTTTTAGCAACCTACTGTCCAGAACAATAGGATTCTTCATTGGATTTCAATTAGACATATAATTGAGTTGAATTCAATTGATTGAATATTTGTTGTTTGTTTTTTCCTTTTAGATTGAAATAATTAAATTAAAGCTTATGTTGTTTAATTGGTCAAATTTGGTAATTAAGTATGATCTGCTTGGTTAAAATTTGGGTTTGTATTTAAAATTGCATGTCTAATCCTAGCTAGCATAACTTGTAAGCTCACCTATTATCCATAGTGATCAATCTATATTGTTGATCCCAGAATCCCGGTGCGGTGGGCGGACTTACTACGAAGATACCGACCGTGGAAAAGCCTTCGACGGGTACGGCGCTCGCGACCGCGAATTGCGCCCTAATCGCAGACCACTGTCGCGACCCGACCCGTGATACGATCTGTTCCTGTGTTTTCTGGAAAACGCAACTTTTTTTCTAAATTTTTTATTTATTCATTAAGGTATTTGGGTTACTGTTACTACTATCACGCAGGTTTAATGCAACTTCTTTTTTATTGTTAAGTTTATCAAGATAGGCCAAATTGAGTTACTGTTAATTAACTATCAACAAAAGCATAAACAGAAAAACTATTTATAAAATACTATTTGTTAAATCAATTTGGTCAATCCATTTTTTGTGTGTCTGGTTGCGTTATCTTGCTGGTCTTAAGCTAAATTGGATGGCTTATATTGAATTTGTTAGTGCAAGAGTTAGCAATTGTATTGAATTCAATATCTGTTAGTGCAAGAGTTAGCAATTCTACATCTAATTGAATTGAATTCAATTGATTCAATATCTGTTGTTTGTTTTTTTCCTTTTAGATTGAAATAATTAAACTTCAATCTATATGGTATTATTTTTGTTATTTAGAGTGATGGACAAAAAGTGGACTACACTTCATAGACTTAATTAAGAGTATCAAAAAGATGTAAAATCTTTTTTAGATTTTTCCTTCACCAAAGGAGAACCTCAAGGCCGCACGACTTTATGTCCTTGTGCCAAGTGTAGAAATCGTTGTTGGAGAAGAAGAAAAGTGGTCAGTGGTCATCTAATAGGATTCGGTTTTGTACAAGGCTACGATGTTTGGGTAAACCACATAGAGCAAATATCATTGCCTAACGAAATTGATGATCATGTGGAAGATCAAGAGGACTCATGTGATGACATCAATGGCTTACTTCATGACACATTTAGGCACGTTGAAAAAGTAGAGGGAGGCAACAATGGACCCAATGAGGATGCTAAGAAGTTTTATAATTTGATTAATGAGGCGAAGCAAGAGTTGTATCTGGGATGTGAAAACTTCACTACTTTATCATTTATAATTCGACTTTACTTGTTAAAGTGTCTGAATGAGTGGAGTAATGTATTGTTCAATGCTCTTTTAGAGTTATTGAAAGAAGTCAGGCCTAATTTGAACATTCCCGAATCTTTTAACAAAATGAAAGCCATAATCAAGGATTTAGGCCTTGATTATAAATAAATTCATGCATGTCCAAATGATCCAAATGATTGTATGTTGTATTGGAAAGAGCATGAAAATGACGATACCTGCAGCACTTGTAAAGCTTCATGATGGAAGGAATTTACTCAAGTAGATTTAGAGTTTGAGGATCCAAAGTATGATCATAAAGTTCTTACAAAAGTTTTAGGGCATTTTCCACTGATTCCAAGACTTCAGAGACTATTTATGTGTTCGAAAACAGTTGAGTTGATGAGATGGCATGAAGAAGGTCAATTAGAGGATGGTAAATTAAGGCATCTTGCTGATGGCCAAGCATGGAAGGACTTTGACATGCCTCATCCCGATTTTGCTTCTGAGCGTCGTAATGTAAGGCTTGGCTTATCAAGTGATGGTTTCAAACAGTTTAGAACTATGAGCATATCACGCAATACATGGCTTGTCGTGATGGTGGTATACAATTATCCACCTTAGATGTCCATGAAATCCGAGTATACAATGTTTTCATTATTGATTCCTGGATCACAATCACTAGGAAATGATATTGATGTGTACCTTCAGCCGTTGATTGAGGAGCTAAAGGAATTGTGAGAATTTGGAGTAGAAATATATGATGCCTCAAAAGATCAAATATTTCAATTGCGAGCATACCTACTATGGACTATTAGTGACTACCATGGGTATGCTATGTTGTCAGGTTGGAGCACCAAAGGAAAGTTGGCATGTGCATGTTGCAATTATAACAATAATTCAACCTAATTGAGACACAGTCACCAAATGTGTTATACGGATCATCGTGTTTTTTTACTGGCTAGTCGTGCTTGGAGGGCCAATAAAAGGTCGTTCAATGGAAAGAAAGAAAACATAGGTCTGCACCACATATGTTAGAAGGTATAGAAATCGTGGAAAACTTAAACGATTTTGAGAATGAATTTGGAAAGAAGAATAAGAAGAAAAAAAATGATGGTCTATGGAAGAAGTCAATATTTTTTGAGTTGTCGTACTGGGCTCAAAATACTTTACGTCATAATCTTGATGTAATGCATATCGAGAAAAACATATGTGATAGGAGTTATGGGACTCTTTTGGACATATCAGGAAAGACAAAAGATCATGTTAATGCTTGTTATGATCTGCAAGATATGGTAATTAGAAAAGAACTTCATCCAATAGAGATTGGCGGAGGTCGGACAAAGTTTGCAAAGGCATCTTTCTCAATGAATTCCCAAGAGAAGTGTACTTTTTGTGGTGTTTTGAAGGCTGCCAAGTTACCCGGTAGGAGTGCTTCTAACATTTCAAAATGTGTGCATGTTGGCGATAAAAAGATATTTGGTTACAAGAGTCATGATGCACATTTCATGTCACACTACTAATTACAAGTAGCAATAAAGATCACAATGCCAAATCTAGTGGCTGGATCTTTAATTTGTCTTGGGTCCATTTTCCGCTCTTTGTCTCAAAAAGTTTGTGAGGCTGAAATACTTTGTCAATTGGAGATGGTTTTTCCTCCAAGTTTTTTTTTTGATGTAATGGTTCATTTGCCTATTCATCTTGTACATGAAGTTAGTTTGTGATAAGGACTTCAAGAGCATGAAGATGATCCATATTTTAATAAATTAGGATGAACTTTATTTATTTTAATTTGATTTGTAATAATTCTTAGTTTGCTTTGATTTGGAATTTTAATAGTTATATTATAGATTAAATTTATGTTATGTGTAAGTGAAGATACTTTACTTCCTTACATTTAGTTTATTTATAAAAAAAAAAATGATGTAAGTCCAATATTGGCCTAGAGAATGGTGTCACTTATGACCCATTTAGGTTTAGAGATAGTCTTACTTTAAATATGCATTCATAACCTCATTGAGGGAGATTTTGGGAACATTATTTTTGTCAGGCTTTGCTCTCTAGAGTTCTTGAAAGAATTCATTTTGAACTTATCAAAGTTGTTAATCCTTGTGGCGTTCTTTTGGCTTATCAATCCCTAGATTGTGGCACCATTCAGTTCTTGGTTCGTTTATTGAATAATAAATTTGAGTTTCCGTTACATCAAACCCTAATACACAAATTCTACCAATTTCCGTGTTCAGCAACCTGCGATCATATCATTTGGTACGAGAGCTTGTCTCTAGGTTTGGAATTGAATAAAATTCTGTTTATGCATTTTTTTTGGTGAAACATAAATTGATAGTTGTGTTGCTTTTGTTTGAATTGATATCCTTACTTAATTTGTGTGTTGCTACTACTTGAATAAAAAAAAAAGAATATACAAAAAAAAATTGTGTTGTTAAAAGTATTGCACACTACCTGTTTGACAAAATTCCTAAGTATGTCATATCATCAATATATTCGAGATTTTGTATTGCATCCGGAGTATGTGAAATATCTGTACGAAAATGGATGTGCAAAACAAGCAAGAAAAGTAGAGAAGCTAGCCTTGAGAGAGAAAGAGAAAATCAAAGAAAATAAAGTAGAAGAGGAGAAACATTTGAGAGACAAAGGGGAAGAAATTGACTCCAACTATTTGTCTAATTTTGATAATTATCTATTACAAGCACTTGAAGAAGTGTCTCTAAAGGAGGAATGTCATCAATATACTGACATTGAAAGCAAAGAGAAAGATGATGGTAAAATTGAAAGTCTCTTTAATCAAGAGAGGGAGGTGAACGAAGCAATGTTAGTGCTTGAAGGTGATTATTCAAAGGTTCCTCAAAAGGATGCTCACAAGGAAATTATTGAGTCACCATTTTTTTGTGATGAAGAAAATGTCCATGAGACTCAACTTGCTTTGAAGCCTTTGCAAATACAAAGTAACATATTGTTTGCCACAAATTTCAATCCAAAGAAGGAAAATTTGGTCATGAATATCAACTTCAAAAGGTATAACATTACCCCCATCTTTAGAATTTCTTACCTTTACCATAAATGTACTAAGATGTTAATTGTTCAAGATGGAGATGTGTTTCACCGACTTATCACATTTGGTGACTTTCCAAGTTTCCATTTGACCCCGGTGGATATGATGAGCTTGTAGTTTATTTGGATTATTTCTTCATGTACGATATAATCGAGCTTAAATTCATTGCCGAATTTCGTCAAGAAGGAGAGAATGATAAGGACCTCAAGAGCATGAAGATGATCCCTATTTTAATAAATTAGGATGAATTTTATTTATTTTAATTTGGTTTGTAATAACTCTTAGTTTGCTTTGATTTGGAATTATAATAGTTTTATTATAGATTAAGTTTATGTTATGTGTAAGTGAAGATACTTTACTTCCTTATATTTAGTTTATTTAAAAAAAAAATGATGTAAGTTTAATATGGGCCTACAGAATTGTAAGACCCATTATCATTTGTCTAAAATATGATAATTAGACTCATACACCTTAATAAAACAGAGGTAACTAATAATGAATAATAAATTAGAATCACCATCATAACAGAAAACTACATTCAAAAATATAGTTTACAACTTGTTTAGTAGATTCATAAAATATTACATCTTGAAGACAAACTACGATTGACTGATTACATCATAAAGAAAAATATTAAATTCTAATTCCACGAGTTTGGAACTGATCTTCTTTTGCTAAATTCATGACTCATGTTCCTCCAGCTGCTAAATAAAAAAAATAAAAGGGGTGACAATAAATCTCAATGAGTTCTAAAAATAAGGGAGGGGAAGTTTGAAATTATTCTCTTAAATAAATATAAAAAAAATGCAGACAACATGAAATTCTGATATATCTCAAGCTGAAGCTCTCAACTTCACTTTTTTATTTATAATTGAACCGAAATCATTCTTTTAGAATGATTTTGGAAAAACTATACATAACCTCTGAAATCCTTTCCTTGTAAACAAAGAAAGGTCGCCCAATTATCTCGATGTGGGTCACCAAGATAATTGAGACCTGAGCGGTAAAGATGGTCTGGCCAAACCCCAATCAGCGTCCTGATTGTGCTCCTTTACCTGTTATTCCATGCCTAGAATAACCTAAATATCCCACCGTGAATAATGCCATGCATGATCTGATTAATGATATTGTACAAAACTTGAGATGTTTTGTATAAAACGTCTTTACTATGCCATATATCAAATGTGTCATTCACCCACAACAGTTATCAATAACTTAGGCGAGATAATAAACCCATAATAATTTAATCCTAAGTCCTTAATTCAAAACAAAAATCATAGTTAGAAAAATAGAAACAACATTGGAGTCATGAAGATAGTAACAAATCAAAGTCATGAAAATAGTAAAAATATCAAAGTCATGAAATTAATAACAATATAAAAGTCATGAAATTAATAACAACATGAAAATCATGAACATTCATTTGGATGCAACTTTAAAATACCTATATGCAAAAATTCAATTTCATGACACTCTAATTCTCCTAATCCATACTAACCCAAAACAATATTATTCGAAGAATTTTAGCGTCCAAAATCCTCATACTAAAAAATTTAATTTAACATAACACAATTTTACTTACACATCCGAGACAACAACAACATCAGAGACAACAGCAGTAACGAGCAGAAATCGTGCTCGACAAGCATACTCACCTTAAATCTAGTTATACACATCGAATTTAATTTTTCCTAACATATAATTCATTCACAAACATCACAACCATAAATACCGTGCACATTCTAAATTACTGAAATTTTCAACGAAATTCCTATGACTAATTTCCATTTTTTTTTTCCGCAATGTTAGTTGTTTTCTTCCATTCCTCTTTTTCACAAGCAACTTCAGAAAAGTAAATCCCTAATCATAAAAAAAAAAACTTTAATAAAAAGAACTCACAGTTTGTGATGACGGAGAAGATGATGTTCTGATTAAATTGGTTTTTGAGCTCCCCTTTTTCTTGAATTGCAACTTTGACTCAAGTTTAGGTTATTATCCCCTCCTTCATTGATTGAGTCAGATCAGGGAAACATGCAAGGTTTAAAAATGGGTTTGAGTTAGATCAGGGAAGGATTGAAGATTGGGAGGACGAAGGAGTTGCTCACGGTAACGAGGAAGAAGGAGAAGGGAGGCTTTGTCTGAAGGAAGGAAAAGAAAAAAAATGATATTCAAGACGGTACGATGGAAATTATGTCATTGTTCTGTCCAAAAATTACAATAGTGCCATTTTCTTAAATAATCAAATTTTAAATTAATTATTTTATTATTATTATTTTTTTAAATGAACAGTTTTAATAATTAAAAAAAAATAGGTTGTTACATCCTCCACCACTTAATAAAAATTTTGCCCCCAAAATTCAGATAATTAGCTATTGGAAAAGGTAAGGATACTCCCTTTGCATGTCTCTCACTGCTTCCCATGTTGCTTCTTCCACAGAAGATCCTTCCCAAACAACCTTCACTAGGGGAATTTCTTTGTTTCTCAATGCTTTTACACTTTTAGCTATAATTTGGACTGGCATTGGGTCATAAGTAAGGTTTCACTTGAGTTGGAGAGACTCATGACTCAAAATTTGATGAGGGTTAGGAATGTATTTCTTTAATTGGGAGACGTGAAAAACATTGTGTAGATTGGATAAATTGGGTGGCAAAACTATTCTATATGCAGAGGGACCTATCCTCTGCAATATTTGAAAGGGTCCAACAAAACGAGGGTTTAGCTTCTTGACCTTTAGCACTCTTCCAATGCCAATAGTGGGGGTAACTCTCAATAAACATGATCGCCCTCCTCAAACTCCAAAGGCATTCTCCTGATATCAGCATAGCTTTTTTGCCTACTTTGGGCTATCTTTAGTTTATCCTTAATGACCTTAATTTTTTCAGTGGTGTCGTGGATAACTTCAGGACCTAAGATCCCCGTATCCCCTACTTCTGACCAACATAACGGTGTCCTACATTTTCTTCCATATAAAGCCTCATAAGGTGCCATACCAATGTTGGTATGGTAACTGTTGTTGCAGGCTCTTCGCATATCCTCTAGAGTCTGAATGGTTCTTTCAGTTTCGGGATGGTAGGCAGTACGAAGGTGTAGTCTAGTTCCTAGAGACTTTTGAAAGGCCTTCCAAAACATGGAGGTAAACTTAGGGTCCCTATCTGATATGATACTAAGAGGCACCCCATGCAACCTCACTATTTCCTTAATGAATAACTTGGCTAGTTTGAGGGTTTTGTAGTTTGACTTTACTGGTAAGAAATGGGATGACTTAGTTAATCTGTCCACAATCACCCAAATGGAATCATACCCATTGTGGGTATGTGGCAAACCTACAACAAAATCCATGGAAATTGAGTCCCATTTCCATTCAGGTATTTCCAGAGGCTGTAGCAATCCTGTTGGCCTATGATGTTCTATTTTCACCTTTTGGCAAGTCAGGCATTGACCCACAAAAGTAGCCACATCAACCTTCATACTTGGCCACCAATAATTTTTCTTAAGGTCTTGGTAGATCCAGGATGGACAGTGAGGTTACTTTTGTGAGCTTCCTCTAGTATCAGTCTCTTTAATTATGAATCCTTAGGTACCCAAATTCTGCCCTGAAATAGGATTGTTCCATCTCTTGCCCATGTAAATATTTCTTGGTCCTTTCTAAGTTGCAACTCCTCATCCATCCCTTGGGATTGCCTAATTTGGTCTCTAAGGCTACTAGTTATTTCTAGTTTATTTAAAAGAATTCCCCCTTGGAGGATTGTCATATTTAGGTTCAAGTCTCTAAGGTTTTCTAGCAGTGCAAGTTCTTGGATCAACATATGAGACATATGTAGGAATTTTCTGCCTAATGCATCGGCCACTACATTGGCCTTGCTTGGGTGGTATTTTAGTTCAAATTCATAATCTTTCAAAAACTCCACCCACCTTCTCTGCCTCATGTTAAGTTCCCTCTGGTCAAAGAGATACTTTAGGCTCTTATGGTCACTGAAAACATCAAACTGTCCTCCATACAGATGATGCCTCCAGATCTTCAAGGCGAACACTATGGCAGCCAATTCTAGGTCATGAGTGGGATAATTCCCCTCATGAGGCTTTAGTTGTCTTGAAGCATAAGCCACTACTTGGTTGTTTTGCATCAATACACAACCTAAACCTTTTAGGGATGCATCACAATACACTTCAAATCTTAAAGTTGGATCTGGTATGGCGGACACAAGAGCATTGGTTAACTTGGTCTTAAGAGTGTGAAAACTCTTTTCACATTTTTGATCCCACACAAAGGGTTGGTCCTTCCTAGTCAGTCTGGTCAAAGGCAGGGCAATTTAAGAGAATTTCCTAATGAATCTCCTATAATACCCCGCCAGTCCTAAGAAACTCCTAACCTCTGTCACATTCCTAGGATGTTCCCATTTCAGCACTGCCTCTACTTTGGAGGGATCCACTGCCACTCCTTTCTTATTGATCACATGGCCTAGAAACTTTACTTATGACATCCAAAACTCATATTTGCTTGGTTTGGCATAAAGTTTTCTATCCCTTAGTACTTGCAACACTATTTGAAGATGACTTGCATGTTCTTATAGGGTCTTAGAATATATTAGTATGTCATCTATAAATACAATCACAAACTTATCTAAGTATGGCCTAAAAATTCTATTCATGTAATCCATGAACACAGCTGGGGAATTGGTTACACCAAAAGGCATAACCAAAAATTCATAGTGCTCATACCTAGTTCTAAAGGCTGTTTTTGGTACATCTTCTGATTTTATTCTGATTTGGTGGTACCCTGATCTCAAGTCAATTTTGGAGAACACAGTAGCTCCCCCTAATTGGTCTAAAAGATCATCAATTCTGGGTAGAGGGTACTTATTCTTGATGGTCACTTTATTTAATTTTCTATAATCTATGCATAACCTCATACTGCCATCCTTCTTCTTTACCAAGAGCACAGGGGCTCCCCAAGGAGACACACTTGGTCTGATAAACTGCTTGGTTATCAGGTCCTCTAATTGGTTTTTCAACTCACTCAATTCTAAAGGAGACATCCTGTAGAGGGCAATGGAGATTGGCTCAGTTCCAGGAACCAAATCTATTGAGAACTCTATTTCTCTTTCAGGAGGCAATGATGTCACATCCTCTGGAAAGACATCCTCAAACTCACTGACTACAGGAATATTGGACAAGCCCATTTCAGACCCTGAGTTAGAGGATAGTAATAATAGTACGCCTTGAACCCCACTGGTCAGACATTGGAAGAGTAGAGAACTGTTGGTCAAGGAGGGGTATTTGGTTTCCTCTGGTTGGGAAATTCCTGGAGGAATTATGACTTTCCTACCATGGAAAATCAAGGTTACTGAATGGTCGGACATCCAATCCATTCCTAATATGATGTCCAAGCCCTTAAGGGACAAATATACTAGGTTTATTAGATAAACTCTATCATACAGGGTGATTGGACACTGGTGACATACTAAGGAGGTCTCTATTGAATTTTTAGATGCAGTGCTTACAACTAAGGGATAAGACATTTCAAGTACAGGGAGATTATGTTGCAAAACAAAATCAGAAGACATGAAAGAATGGGATGCACTAGTGTCAAACATGAAGATTAAAGGGATTTCATTTATGAATCCAGTGCCAGTTATTAGATTATGATTCATACCTTTCTTTGCACTGAGAGCAAAGACCCTTCCAGTGTTAGGCTTGTTTGGGTTGGACTCTGCTTGTTTTTGGCGTACTGGACAAAAGGGAGCCATATGACTAGGCTGTTTACAGTAATAGCACACTTGCTTTCCAACCAAGCACTCTCCTCCATGATCTCCGCCACACTTAGGACATTTCTTTGCTCTTGGAGAACTAGAGGTTTGTACTTTTTTTTCCCTTCCCTTGGGGAGTCTTTACCTTCAATTGTTGGCCAAATTTTCCGGACTCTTTCTTTTGTTGCCACTTAGCCTGTCTCTCCTCTTGTACCTTCTTTAAATTGTCTTCAACAATGTAACTCTTGTGTACAAGAGTAGAATAGTTAGTAAGCTCCATATGGCCTATGTTCCCTCTGATTTCAGGCCTCAATCCCTATTCAAACTGATTTATCTTCCACTCTTCTGTGGGTGCATACTGGGCATGTGGGGAATATCTGGCCAATTCTTCAAACTTAGCAACATACTCTGCAACTGACATGTCTCCTTGTTGCAGGTGTACAAACTCCAACTCCTTTTGTCTTCTGCCACTTTTTGGATAATACTTGTCTAAAAAGGCCACCTCAAAGTGTTCCCAATTCATATGGGTTCCTTGAGTCTGAAGATAAGCCTTTGCACTCCTCCACCAATACTCTGCCCCACCTTTTAGTAGATAGGCAGCAAATGCCACTTTTTGTTCTTAAGTACAAGGCACTACTTCAAATGCCCTTTTAATCTCATCCAGCCAAGCTTGGGCCTCTGAGGGATTATGGCTGCCCTGGAATGTTCGAGGCTGCAACTTACGAAAATCATAAAACACCCTATTGGCATTTGGAGCGCCATCTCTTTGCATTGCCATTTGTTGTACCACATTATGGGTAGCCGTTGCTTGCATTTGAATAGCTTCCATAACCCTTTCCCATGGTTCAGCAGTGGGTGATGGAGTCATACTATCTTTAGGGGCACGATTCCTCCTAGATCCTTCAGCCATAATTCTGCATACCATACACAAAATATTAAGTTGATCAGACTTATTTTAGGTGAAATGATAATTAGAATGTATAGTAAAAGCAAGTTATTCTAATTCCTAACACATAACCCATAGTCCTAATGAATCGACATGGCTCTGATACCAAAATGTAAGACCCATTATCATTTGTCTAGAATATAATAATTAGACCCATACACCTTAATAAAATAGAGGTAACTAATAATGAATAATAAATTAGAATCACCATCATAACTGAAAACTACATTCATAAATATAGTTTACAACTTGTTTAGGAGATTCATAAAATATTACATCTTGAAGACAAACTACGATTGACTGATTACATCATAAAGCAAAATATTAAATTCTAATTCCACGAGTTTGGAACTGATCTTCTTTTGCTAAATTCATGACTCATGTTCCTCTAACTGCTAAATAAAAAAAATAAAAGGGGTGAGAATAAATCTCAGTGAGTTCTAAAAAAACGGGAGGGGAAGTTTGAAATTATTCTCTAAAATAAATATAAAAAAAAATGCAGACAACATGAAATTCTGATATATCTCAAGCTGAAGCTCTCAACTTCACATTTTTATTTATAATTGAACCGAAATCATTCTTTTAGAATGATTCTGGAAAAACTATACATAACCTCTGAAATCCTTTCCTTGTAAACAAAGAAAGGTCGCCCAATTATCTCGATGTGGGTCACCAAGATAATTGAGACCTGAGCGGTAAAGGTGGTCTGGCCAAACCCCAATCAGCGTCCTGATTGTTATCCTTTACCTGTTATTCCATGCCTAGAATAACCTAAATGTCCCACCGTGAATAAGGCCATGCATGATCTGATTAATGATATTGTACAAAACCTGAGATGTTTTGTATAAAATGTCTTTACTATGCCATATATCAAATGCGTCATTCACCCACAACAGTTATCAATAACTTAGGCGAGATAATAAACCCATAATAATTTAATCCTAAGTCCTTAATTCAAAACAGAAATCATAGTTAGAAAAATAGAAACAACATTGGAGTCATGAAGATAGTAACAAATCAAAGTCATGAAAATAGTAAAAATATCAAAGTTATGAAATTAATAACAATATAAAAGTCATGAAATTAATAACAACATGAAAATCATGAACATTCATTTGGATGCAGCTTTAAAATACCTATATGCAAAAATTCAATTTCATGACACTCTAATTCTCCTAATCCATACTAACCCAAAACAGTATTATTCGAAGAATTTCAGCGTAAAAAATCCTCATACTAAAAAATTTAATTTAACATAACACAATTCCACTTACACATCAGAGACAACAACAACAACATCAGAGACAACTGCAGTAACGAGCAGAAATCGTGCTCGACAAGCATACTCACCTTAAATCTAGTTATACACATATAATTAAATTTTTCCTAACATATAATTCATTCACAAACATCACAACCATAAACAGCGTGCACGTTCTAAATTACTGAAATTTTCAACGAAATTCCTATGACTAATTTCCATTTTTTTTTCCGCATTGTTAGTTGTTTTCTTCCATTCCTCTTTTTCACAAACAACTTCAGAAAATTAAATCCCTAATCATAAAAAAAAAAAAACTTTAATAAAAAGAACTCACAGTTTGTGATGACGGAGAAGATGATGTTCTGATTAAATAGGTTTTTGAGCTCCCCTTTTTCTTGAATTGCAACTTTGACTCAAGTTTATGTTATTATCCCCTCCTTCATTGATTGAGTCAGATCAGGGAAACATGCAAGGTTTAAAAATGGGTTTGAGTCAGATCAAGGAAGGATTGAAGATTGGGAGGACGAAGGAGTTGCTCACGGTAACGAGGAAGAAGGAGAAGGGAAGGCTTTGTCTGAAGGAAGGAAAAGAAAAAAAATGATATTCAAGACGGTACGATGGAAATTATGTCATTGTCCTGTCCAAAAATTACAATAGTGCCATTTTCTTAAATAATCAAATTTTAAATTAATTATTTTATTATTATTATTATTATTTTTAAATTAACAGTTTTAATAATTAAAAAAAAATAGGTTGTTACTAGAATGGTGTCACTTATGACCCATTTAGGTTTAGAGATAATCTTACTTTAAATATGCATTCGTAACCTCATTGAGGGAGATTTTGGGAACATTATTTTTGTGAGGCTTTGCTCTCTAGAGTTCTTGAAAGAATTCATTTTGAACTTATCAAGGTTGTTAATCATTGTGGCGTTATTTTGGCTTATCAATCCCTAGATTGTGGCGCCATTCAGTTCTTTGTTCGTTTATTGAATAATAAATTTGAGTTTCCGTTACATCAAACCCTAATACACAAATTCTACCAATTTTTGTGTTCACTAACCTGCGGTCATATCTCGAATTCTACATACTTGTTTTCGGTGATTTAACTGCCTAACTTGCGTTTCAGAACGTCATCTTTCACCTCGTTTTGGAATCGTCCGATTCGGAGTTTCATAGCTTTGTTTATCGCATTCTCCAGCAATACGCGATTTTTGACTCAAATATGTAAGTTTCCAACCTACAACGATCCATAAAGTAAATCATGACAAATAGGACCACATCATTTGGTATCAGAGCAAACTAAGAGACCTCAAGAGCATGAAGATGATCCATATTTTAATAAATTAGGATGAACTTTATTTATTTTAATTTGGTTTGTAATAATTCTTAGTTTGCTTTGATTTGGAATTGTAATAGTTTTATTATAGATTAAGTTTATGTTATGTTTAAGTGAAGATACTTTACTTCCTTACATTTAGATTATTTAAAAAAAAATGATATAAGTCCAATATGGGACTAGAGAATGGTGTCACTTTTGACCCATTTAGGTTTAGAGATAGTCTTACTTTAAATATGCATTTGTAACCTCATTGAGGGAAATTCTGGGAACATTATTTTTGTGAGGCTTTGCTCTCTAGAGTTCTTGAAAGAATTCATTTTGAACTTATCAAGGTTGTTAATCTTTGTGGCGTTCTTTTGGCTTATCAATCCCTAGATTGTGGCGCCATTCAGTTCTTGGTTCGTTTATTGAATAATAAGTTTGAGTTTCCATTACATCAAACCCTAATACACAAATTCTACCAATTTTCGTGTTCAGTAACTTGCGATCATATCTCGAGTTATACATACTTGTAATCATCCGATTTGGAGTTTTGTAGCAATACACGATTTTTGACTCAAATATGTAAGTTTACAACCTAGAATGATCCTTAAAGTGAATCATGACAAATAGGATCATATCAGATTGGGCGGTCTCGTTCAATTCCGATGGATGTATCCCACATAAATAACTTATGTAGACTTAAAAGTTATGTTCATAATATAGCTCGTCAAGATGGTTCTATTGTTGAGGGACACTTGGCTGAAGAAGCTTTGACTCTTTGCTCAAGATATTTGCATAAAAATGTAGATACAAGGTTGAATAGAATGAGTAGAAACTATGATAACAATGATTCTTGCAAAGTAGATTCAGATGATTACTTTTCATGTATTTATCGACCTTTAGGAGGGAAGCAAAATGGTAAAGTATTTTCAATAGACTCAACATCAAAAGCTTAAGCCCATCAATAAATATTGTTCAATTGCGATTATATTCAAACATACATAAGTTACCATAATAGCTTATTGTTTATTCCCTACTTGTATACAAAACATATCTTAGAGTTATTTTTAACAACTAATAGTGTTACCTTTGTAAAGAGTACGATGAATGTGTTATCAGTCACGCTAAAGGAGGAAAGTGCATCAAGGCCAAAAGACAAGGTCAAGATTTTCGTAAATGGTTTAAAATTTGAGCCTTGGAAAATGATGTGTCAAAGCATTATCTAGAGGTCCAAATGTTGCTGCAAAGAGATTTTCAAGTTACCTCATCAATGGTTATAGATTTGACACAATGAAACATGATGCAAGGCGCAAAACTCAAAATTCTGGTGTAACTTTGGTTTCTTTGACCAAAAGTTTTGCATGTTCTAAGGATGAAAATCCTAAAACAGATCTTGTCACTTACTATGGAGCAATTAATGACATAATTGAGCTAGACTATTATAGCCAACTCAAATTTGTGTTGTTTAAGTGTGATTGGTTTGAGGCTAAAGAAGACAAATATGGGCTCACATGTGTACATTTCAACAAAAACTATAACCAAAATGATTCATTTGTCCTAGTGTCTCAAGTCCACCAATGTTTTTATGTGCAAGATCATTTCGATGCAAATAAACATTATGTTATGAAAACCGTTCCTAGAGATCTGTTTAACATGGGCGATCAATCAAATGCTACAGCTCAAGAAGAATATTTGGATGATCCATTTTATGATATTGGAAATCTAAATGCATCAAATGATGAAAAAGACCTCAATTAAGTTAGGGAAGATATTCCAACAACAATAGTTGAAAAGCCTGCATATGTTATGAAGGAATTTGAAGACAAAGATGATTATGATTTGGACGATGAAGAGCTATTAATTTGTATATTTGATTTGTCCTTTTCAAAAAATTGTTCTATTGGGTTATTTTTATATTCTTTTTATATTATTTTGTTTATACTTTAAGTCTCAATACATTAAACCGGTATTAATATATTGACTAAAAAGTGTTTTGTTTTTTGTCCTCTTACTAACATTTCATATATATTTTTTCTACAGAAAATGAATAAGGAAGCAAGGTTAAAACAAAATATGAAAACTCATGACCAAGTTGAAAGAAGTACTTCCAAATTTGAGCTAGTTAAAGCAAGATCAAGCAATGAATTACTAAGGAGATTCAAAATCAAGCGTCAAAAGATAATGAGAGGCATTGGAGTAACTAATGAAGATATCGTTGGAACTAAAGAACCCGTTAGCAAGCAAAACAATTCCTCAACTAATAAAATAGTTAGTTCCAAGGTTACAGAGTTAGACAAGCAAATTCAAGGAGTCAACCATCCTTCAATTAAGATTGAACCTCAAGCACAATTCAAGTCATCAAATTTTGCAGCAATTGGTCAAACAAATATATCTTCAAATAGGGATCTTTGTTCAACAAGAAAGTTTCAAATGAAGCATCAATGACTAACAATCAAGGATCAAGACAAAACCAAGATCCAAGTCCCATTATGAATCAAAGAAAATCACCTATGCAGAATCAAAAAACCAAAAAAAGTGTGGAGAATGAAGAAGTTCAGTCACCAATGAGAAAGGCATCGGGAGAAAATGACATATCAAGAACAAAACAAAAGGCCGAAAATAGGGTGGAGAATGAAGATGACGAGGTAATGACAAGTCAACAAAGTGCAACAAAGAAAACCAAAAGAATGCCCTTGTGCAAATCAATGTTAATTGAAGATTTTCTTAAGGAAATAATGAACTTAATGATGATGAAGAGTTGGGAAATGATATAGAAAGTGAAAAGGAAGAATATGTCATGGAAGAAGAAAATGAAGACCAAGATGAAGATCACGAATGTAATGGTAATAGTCAAATATTAATTTGTCATATATATTTGTGACTCATCTTTAGGATTTTATCTTATATAAGCTTAATGTCAAAATAGGGACAACTAAGAAAAAAAAACAAGGGGACCAACTCAATGCTTGAAAATACATGGAAGAAAATTCCGTATAGAAGTCATCTTAGACAATGATGGAGAAGTGATAGGACCTGACGACAAAGTTGTAACTGACTTGGGTTATTTCGTTGGCACTATCGGAAGGAACTCAACTTTTTGTCCCTTGATTTATACAAACTTTAAGAAACTGTACAAAAATCACGAGGAACTTATATGACCTTATATTCAAGTTTAAGAGTTTAATTTTCATATTTTATTTGATCGTCAAATAGTTGTCACCTGTTGATCACAATAATGTTTTTCAGAGTAAATTTATTATTCCGGAGAAAGGAAAGAAAACTTTTTTATCTCGAATAAATGATGCATGGAGACGTTACAAATGTTATATCAAGAGGACACATTTTTTGAAATACTTAACCTTAAAGGAAAGGTTAAAAAACAGGCCTAAAAGCATACCAAAACCTCATTTCAAGAAATTGTTGAACTATTGGAATAATAGTACAATCCAAGTAAGTGTGTACATACTTTACATTATTTTTAGTCGCTCTGTGTTGTATAGAATATTTGGTGTATATATATATATATCCTACTTTAATTTTTTTCACTTACATTGTAGAACATTAGCAAGAAAAATATTGTTAATAGGGCTAAATAGAAGTTTATGCATTGAATGGGAACGACAAATTTTGCTAGAATTCGGGCAAAAGAGGTACAATATTTATTCTTATTTATGTGTCTTTGTTATATATAAATAACAAGTTGTCCTAATAAATTTTTATTACTCTATTTTCAATTTTTTACCAATAAAGCGGGCAAAGAAGGAAAATGGGGAAGAAGTCACCCAAGCTGAAATGTTTGTCAAAACTCGTCAGCGAATAAAAGGAAAAATTGATGAAGAAACAGAGAATGTCATTGTACGTTTTTCTTCTCATTATATACTTTTAATGTCTAAATTTTGAACTGTTAACATTGATTTTTTTCCTATCAGGCTAAACTTCAAGATTCAATTCAAAACTCTAGTGAGCCTCCTGACCAAGCCTTTCAATCATTGTTCGGTAAAGAAAAGCCCGGTAGAGTTGGTTGTTATGGAAGAACAACTACACCAACAATGTTAAAAAAAATTAAGAGATTGCTAACATTAAGAAACATTATGAAGGTGAAATTAGTAGCATGAAGAAAATGATGGAAGAATATGAGTCATTTACAAAGAAAATGATGGAAGCATATGAGGAACTTCTAAAATGTGTGTTGAAGCAGCAAAACCCAAGTTTAAGTGAAATTGTTGTTGATAACATGATGGGACATGCTTTAGGCATTGTAAATAGTGCGACACTCCATTCTTCTACATCAACCCATGTTCCTGAAAAGGTATAAGTATATTAGTTTGACTTACTTAACTATGAGATTAGATAAGTTAATTTATTGCTATGATTAAGTATATTCTAGACTTATAACTTGTTGGTAGTTAGTACTTGTGATATGTTGCTAGTCTTTTCATGCTATAGGTAGTTTAACATACCAAAATAAAGTAAGTTTAGATAATGCGTAGTTGATTTCTCCTAGATTCAATATATATCAAACATTCTAAAATCTTAGTTCCTTTGTGTTAAAACACTAGTTTTGTTGTTGCGATGAAAAATTATGATTCATTTTTTTTTAATATTCATAACTATAATTGTATATTTTCTCTTTATTTATATTAATATAATAACTTTTCAGGTTGGACTTAAAGATCATCGCCAAGATACATGAAGCTAGAGGAATGTATCGAAGACTTGGTTGTTTTTTAGCAATGCAAATTTTGGTTGTTGCATTTTAGGAATAAAAAACTTGTTGGTTTTTACAACTATGGTAACAATTGATCTAATCATGTATTGGTTTTTTTTTTTTTGGATGCCTAGTAATATTTGTGTTAAAATATTTTGATAAGACAATTGTTTTTCTTGGTAACATATACTTTAATTAAGACTTGATTATGTTTAATTCTTTTGTGTTTTGTTCAATAACGATATAACGTTCAATTATGAGCTACAATCAATAATGATTAATTATCAATGTTTGCCTAAATGATGAAAGTGCATGATCGTGGCCTAAAGGTATAGGTAACACAGAGAAAAATATAGACTAAAGAAGTATGTAACATTTGAATGTTTGTGGTTGAAAAGTATAGACAACATATAGACAGTGTGGTTTAAAATATTATCATCACCATGGCCTAAACAAATAGGCAACATCTAAAAAAGTGTGGGCTAAACGTGTTACCAACGTTTCGATAACGTGGTATAAAATTATATGCAACACATACAAACCGTTGCCAAACCAAAGTAAAAAATCGTTGCCTTAGAGAATAGGAAACAACCACTTACACCACACTTTATAAACCATTGCCAAACAGTTGCCTAACCTTTAGGCCACAGTTTTTTGGTTTACGCCACACTTTTTTATTGTTGCCGCAACTCAAAAATGTTGTAGTGAGACGTGGTAACATATTCACTCCCTTTAGGATAAGATGATCTCGAGTTACTCCAGGAAATAAATATAATTCACGAGGTTTTTGGATTCAACATATCGAATCTAGATAACACATAACAACAAAGACAATATTTTCATTATTTAGATATGTGTATCATAAGTTGTTGGAGTTACGCAGTATCAAAGGAGAAGATTGTTCAAAATCATCAAATTCATTTAGGTTTAGAAGCAAATTTACATTCAAGAGATTTGGTGGATGATGTGATCATATGACATATCCAAATGTTATTGTCACTAATGATAATATACATCACATGATTGCTCATGATTTGAAGATTTTGCATTATTTTTTAAAAGATAATGATACTAATGATTTACAGAATCATTCTATTTTCTGTGAAGAACCTTATACAGAGAATTGTCTTACTACAAGTGAAGAGTCTTTTACTGAAGTAAATTATAAGGCAAAGAAAAAATACGCAGAATAGAAACTATAATATATAATTTTCATCGAAGAGATATAAAATCTGCATGATTTGAACAACATATTGTTTTGACTTTTTTTTTTATTGGGGTAGATTTATGTCTCTCAATTTTTGTATTTTGTTTTTAATAAATTTTTTAGTTTAAAAAAAAGTAGAAGCGATGTATTTGAAAAATGATTATACGAAATTAAAACGGCCAACAATTTGTCATATTAAGCTTTTCCCATCCCAAAATTAATTATTACTCACCAGAAAACAAAAAGGAAGTTGGTAAATGCATATCAATAATCCATAACATTTCGTCAAAAAAAAAAGAATCCATAACATAAACCTTAAATAACTAGTTGCCTTTTGATGTTTTAGTGCAATTGGATTACTATACTATATGAAAATCTGACCCCACAACTAACGGGTTCCAAGTATCTAATATTATATTAAATTCTTAATAGAAGATGTAAATATATATTTACACCAATTTGTTGTAAGGGAAAACAATCAACAAAAATTTCATATAGGAAGCTGTCTAACCAATTATTTAGTGGATATAATATGGATGATTCTAACTTGAAATTGTTTAATATTTACCTTTTATTTGGTAGCTGAAACTATATTCACAAATGATGGATGAGAAGCAAACCCAATCATCTTTGTGTGCATCACGATGAAGTTCACGAGGGACTTCATAGTTCACGAGCACATAACACACAAAAAGACGGCTAAGAATCTGTGGTACCAAATTGTTTAGAAAAAATAATGCAATTGAAAATAATAATAATAGTAATTTAATTAATACATTATGCTCCACCAAAACATTTCTTATTACTTGAAAATTAAGATTTAAGAGTAGTTTATAAATAGAGACCAAAAGTTTTTTTGTTTTGTTAGGAATATAGTACCAAAGTTGATAAGTGTACGTGTTGGTTTCTTGTGGTGTGGTAAGATGATAGCGTGTGCATATATAGCTTGTAATAGTTATACCTCTCGTGAGAGACATATCCTAAGGACACTTGAATACTTTTGTTATATTTTATTTTTTATTTTTTTGAATTAACATTGATATTTATTTATATTATAATAATGAAACAAATAATAGTATTTTATTACATCTGTCTTTATATATAATATTCTTTTATAAAAAAATATGACATTTTATATAAAATTCTCTTCAAATTACAAGATGCATTAAATAGTTTTTCGCTAAAATATCTCTAACTAAATGTAAATAATTAAAAGATTAATTGATTCTTTTTCTTAATAATTGAAAGATAATGTAACCAATTTAATATGAAATTTTGTATTAATTAAAAAAGTCTTACCTATAAAAAGAAAGTAGTATATAAGTGATGACTTGAAAGATGTGAGTTCATGACAACATGTCTGCTTTCAATTAGTTCCCAACACAAAGAATAAAAAAATGTACATTTGTGAAAGTAATAAAACTTGTCACCAATGAAAACAAACAGACTCACAGGAATGTGTACAAAGGTACCAATTGGAAATGGATAAAAATTATTATAATATTTGAAAAGAGGGCATGTTATTACCTCTGCCTTCTAAAAATGGAGCAAAAATATGGGTGATTGATTGGGAATGAAAAACTTCCCATAATAAACTACCAATTTTATCTTTAATTCTAGCATCAGCTTATTTTATTTTTTGGATAATAACATTATCCAATAGGACTAGTGAATTATTAAGTTATAAATGCTATGATAAGAATAATGAGAATAAAGCATTAATATAAAATGGTTTTAAATTTAATTTATATATATCATCAACGTAAAAAAAAAATTAAATTATTAATAATATTTAACTTTTATTATAATTATTTATAAAATCATTTACATAATTGATCGATTATGTTAAATTTTATAGTATATACAAATTAAATTTAATGAAATTACATCCGTTTAATTATATCTCAGAGTAACTATATATATATATATATATATATATATATATATATATATATATATATATATATATAATTGTAGAGATATTTTACGGTAAATTTTATAACAAATGACATAATAATAAGATATAATTGAAAATATCTCTAAGATTTTTTTACTCTAACGATACATATCAATTAAATTAATACCTTAGAATGATTACCCGAATCTACGTCCTTAGTTTGTTTCTTGGAAAATAGTATTGCAACTCATAACCAACCATCAACCAAATGCATTCCCTACCTATATTAGGATTTTGACATATGAATCATGATGAGATAAGTTGAAATTTCTACAATTTTGAATTCCTTGAACCTTTTTTTTTCTTTGCAAAATATAACTTTTTCCTGTTTTGGGGCCTCAATTAGATTTGAAAACCTTATGCACAGAAATGTGCTCCAAGAGGAGCATAATATAGTACTTTTTATTTTTTGTTTTTATTCATTCATATGTACAATAAATATTTTGTCTAGCATATAATCATGTAAAAATGCTGCAATCAATGGGCGAGAGAATTATTTTCAAAAACCCCTCTTGGAAGTACAGCAAATTGATTTTTTGTATTCTTTTTTTTTTCCAATTTCACATTTAATTTTATTACTACCGGGAAATTTTCACTTCCAGATTAATTAATATAAGAGTGGATATAAAAATAAAGAGTGGTTCATATAGCTTAGAGGACAAATTAAGTGACAAAAACATTGGCCCGTGAAGATCGCACGTGATCATAAAACCTGTTTAATAGTTAATTAGGGGTGCCCTTGACATCAGACTCACTCACGTGGATTTACATTTTCCACTTTCTTATTGGTACCAAATCTTGATTAATCACTTTACTAATATAATAAATAGTTTTCTGTTTTATTTTATTTATCATTCATACCTCTTATCGTCGACAAAAATGAGGAAGATTGGGACAGAAATCTTAAAATCTACTTCTAATTAAACTTTTTATTGGTTAGTCTTAATTTTTTATTATATGTTAGTAAGGTTAATAATTGTTAATAATCAACCTCTAAATTCTTATTATTCCGCGCTCTAACTCATCTATTTTATCCACCAAACCAACCATATATTCCCCTTAGTTAGTTTCAAACTATGTGGGTAATATTTGTGTGAAGCTCTTTTCTATCTTTTACATGTGTTGTTTTACAATAATATTTGTTTTGTCACCCTTCACTTTTAAGCAGAGATCACAATGAGTATTACTATTTTGTTACCTTATTTATTAGATAAAAATAATAATAGTATTCTATCCATATATGTGTGAGTATTCGATTAACTGATAATTGACGGATTTTTAATTATCTATGGGTATTAGTAGATATTCATAGATATCATCTTTTAAATAAAAAAGATATTTATGCAAAAAAAAAATTGCATTATGTATAATTTTTCTTCCTATTTTGTCAAAAAAAAAATAGTAAGACATAAAAACATTAATACATTAACACACAAACAAAATATATAATAAAATTTTGTCATAAAAACTATTAATACATGAACAAAAAACATACAACATATCAATTTTATTAATTTACTATCAAAGTACGAATATTTGCCAATGCAGATACATTTAAATTTGCCTCTATATCCATTAACTAATGAGTCGTCAAAGTATTTGTTTATTTTATCTATAGATACCTGTTATACTTCTTGTTTAATAATACTAGTTGCAGATTTTATATGTGGGTACAAATTTTTTTTGTCATCTATACTTTTAAATTATTTACTATAATTTAAAATTCACATCAAGTAAATAAATCATACAGTTAGCATTCAATTAAGCTAGGTAACAAATTTTTATTACGGTTAAGATTATGATGCTTTTGAAAGTTTATTTTATTATTATGACATATAAGTATTTTTGAAAATTTGAAGAGCTTTATAAAACATACATTGTTTGTCTATAAACTATTCTCATCTTATATTTTTATAATCTCCTCTACATAGTATAAATTCATAATAAATATGTTTTCATCTTAAGCGATGTATCTTTATTCTTCTAAGTATATATTTGATATTACAATTAATTGGCCACAATATGATCTACAAAATTACGGTGATTCTCCGAAATTCTAACAAATTCATCATAATAGCAATTTACATATAAACTCTTATACATAGAGTTGGCCGTAAGACTTAAAATAATTTTTGAGATAAACCTTTGTGCTTTTAAGTGAGGGTTGGTCTAATAGTAACCAAGACTTGAAACAAACTTTGCGAAAGACATTTATGCTTGTAGTGAGAGAATCATAATTGAATCATTTGCTTAACATGTGAGGTTTTAATTTAATTTTTTCTTAAAATAAAATAATCAATCACACCAATACCAACCTAAGTAATTTTTTAAGCCTAAATCATTTTTTAAGCCTAAGTCATTCCATCATTTGCCTAAATCTTGGGCTCGCATAACTATTTCTGTCTCCAATTATAAACATTCATGGATAAAAAAATATGTCCTTAAATATAAGTTTATTTATAATTTATTAAATTTATTTATTTATTTATTAAACATAACTTTAATTAATACTACTAATTTGTCTTGAAACATAAAAAAGTTATTATTAAATACGTTAATATACAAAAGACATTTTAATCATTTTTTTATATAATATGAATACAATAACACACTATCCAACTTTTTTTTTAGTAAGAATGAAATTTTTTTTAATGAGAATGAAATTTACAATAAAAGTTTATATTTAGATACGAATGTAGTATTTGATATGCGGTTGAATTGAATATCCAAAAAAATCCCCTGTATCCATTAATAAAAATTTAGTTGCTGCCATGAGAATCACAAAATAATTTGATGCTTTGATTCCAATTGATTATATATTACCAAAGTTTGAAATCCTGCTAGGAGAAGAAAAGAAAGTTGGAAAAGACAGAAGGTAGATTTAGCTTCTGCTTTTGACCAATGAGACAATTATAACTTGAGTATGGTTAAAAAATATAATAGTATAAAAAAAATATAATAGTAGCACCCCAACTGTCGCTTAGTTTGGTCACATGTAATGACTTTTGATATGTGGCAAGAGAAATAGTAGCCCAACTTTTGCTCACTAAAAATATTCTAACCAAAATTCACATAAAGGAAAACAAACTAATTAATGAAATTGAAAAGATGAGAAGAAGAAAGAGAATGAATCATTAATGCTTGGCATTATCAAGAATATTGTTGTGTTTGCATAAATAGTACTCAATACTTACTCAATCTCACGATATTCCACCATTTCATATAAATTAAAATAATTATAAACAAAAAATAGAATATTAATTTTATAAATTTAATTTTATTAAATAATGATGTATTTATCATTTTCAAATGTAAAATAAAAAAATTGATTTGAGAGTAGTATATATAATATTAATTAAATGATACGATACAAAAATTATAATTTATATTATATTAAAAATCGAAACAATTAATTATTTTGTGATAGTTGTTTTTGTAAATAGATTAATTATTATGAGACAAATGAATTTTATTTTTTAAGCATTTGAATATACAATTTCTTTAATGAAAACAGAAACAATTATTATTAGTCCTCAAGTTCTCTCCTTATAAAAACACATAACTGTCACTTGTTTTTTTAGCAACACAAAGAAACTCTCAAATTTATCTCTTCTCTCCCTCTCTCTCTCTTGAACTTCTACTCACATTTCCATATACACTTCTAAAAATGAGTGGTTTGAGCTTAAAGAGGTTCACATACATGTTTCTCATTGCATTTATTATTTGGTCTTCAAATTTTGAAGAGTGTATTGCAAGAAGAGGTAAGCATTGGAGACAAAACAGAGAAGAGATAGCTTCTTTGTTGAAGAAGAAAGGAAAGAATTATCATGGCAATGGACATAACAACCACAATGGTGGTGGAAGATCAAAATCAAAGACTTCTCCACCACCACCGCCACATAAAACCACTCCCTCACTCTCACCACCACCACCACAAGATGAAGATACACCCTCAACTCCACCACCACAAACTTACATTGGTGGGTCCTCTACCACCTTCAATGTGTTAGATTTTGGAGCTAAAGGAGATGGAAAAAGTGATGATACAAAGGTATATAAAATTTTAATCTTGTTAATGATATTCAACAAATTGTTTAAGGTAGTTTTTTATTACAATTCTATTTACACTAAATTTTATAGTAACACAATGCACCACCGCGATTTTATTAAAAATTATACTTTAAAGTTTCAGTAAAATTACGGTGCCATTGATATGTTATCAAATTAATTATCAATCAAAACATATACTAAGATTTTTTAGGAAATTAGTAAACGGAATATGCATAATTAAAATTATGTTGCCATTTCAATAATAATTTTTACAATTAAGCTAACATTCAACACTTTAAACGAATTTAAGTTATCTTAAAAATTAGTCTCCATGATTGCATGTGAAAAGATGCTTGGCTTACCCAAAAAAGAAAACTAACCTTACAAAATATTATAATTATGATTATGAATTTGTAAAATTTTTATGTTTTGGTAATGCCGTCCGTGTTTGAAATATTTTTTTCACATATAACATCTAATCATTTAAGTTCAACTACCAAAGTTTATAGTATAACAATATAATATGCAATTAGGAGTATAAATAATTTTTTTTCCCTCTCTCTTTTCTATTTGGAATATAATCTCGTGTTAGTAATATATCGTTAAATAAAGTTCACAATGAAATTGATTGAAAGCTAAGTCGTGAGAAATACAAAAAGTGGAAACAGTAAAACAGAACAAACCAAAGAGGTGAGACCTATTGATAAATGATTCTCGTTAAGACAGTTAGGTCACGATTCCAACAGTAAATTAATTTATTCTTCAAAAACAAAATCTGTAATTTAATTTCTATAGGACACTTGAGTCGTATGTGCACTCCAACACCAAGGAAGGAAACTCTGTACTCTGTCTCAAATTAATTACTTAATTACTCCATTGACTAATTTATTAATAAGAACATTTTTATCAACAATAAAGTTCATTTCATCATAAAAATTAGTATACTGTATCATTTTTGTTTAAAAATGTGCATTACTTTAAAAACACTTAATAAGAGACGGTGAGATTATGACTTATAGGTAAGATAATATTTTAGGTTTTATTTTCTTATTTTATTGAAACAACATATTTTTTATTTTTTAAATTTAGAATATGTTCACATATATAATAGTGAAATCAATAAAAAATTACTTTTACTTTAAATTAAAAAAATTCAAATAAAAAATAACAAAATTTTAAAATAAAAAATAAGGTGACATTAAAGTACAATCATCAACATCCTAATATTTTAACTTATTTCTCTACTTCTTCGATCACTCAAATAATATTATTTGATAAAACTTTTAATATGCAAATAAATGACTAGTCAAGATAAATTATTTAATTCAATAAACAAAATCAAATTATTTAATATTTCTTTGATTAACAAAAATTTTGGATTACATATCTCCTGTCAAAAGACAACTTAGAATTACTTGACAAAAATTTATTCCTATTCTACTTATAATAACTATAATAACTATGGATCGACGATGTAAAACTATTTTACACCTACTTAAATAAAGTCTATTATTTTATCACACCACATCACTTTTAAAAAGCCATTTTAAAATTTTTTGTCATGACATGGAAAAATGATATCTCTCATTGAGTTACTAAAGTCCATTCAACTCAATAATCATTTTATATTCTTTTGACAATAATACCTCATTTGTTATATACCCCACACATTGGACGGTTACTTATTGAAGTAGTACTTACCTGTTTTTCCTTTTGGGTTGAAATGCGATGCAGGCATTTGAAGCCACGTGGGCTGAAGCATGTAAGGTAGAAGCCTCAACCATGCTCATTCCAGCAGATTACGTCTTCTACGTGGGGCCCACTGCATTCTCTGGCCCGTACTGTAAACCCAATATCGTTTTCCAGGTAACTTTTTTTAATTTACGTTAAGAGAAAAGGTGCAACTATTTACACCTCCCAATTTGCTACTACACCAAGCTGTTGGAAAAAAAAATTGAGGAGTATTTTTTCGTAAACATCTTTTTGTTATAAAATAAATTTCAAGACATTTTTTACTGGCTAGAAATACATTTTCAATAAACCTAGGTGCAGAAAATTAATAAGTATATTTTTCATCATATAATATTTTAGAATTGGACAAGTTTTTTGTTTTTTTAATAGGTATACATAATATAATAAAATAAATTAAATTAAATTAAAAATTCTAAAAATATATGAGCACCTTATTTAAAAAATTAATAAGAGGAAGCTTAATAATATTATTGAAATCTAAATTTATACCACATACATGTATTGTAAATATATATTCTTTTTAACGTTTACTTGTCAAAACATATCCACTTTTATATTAACAAGGTTATATTTTTTCAGGTTGATGGCACCATTATTGCACCAACAAACCCAAATGTTTGGGGCAGAGGAATACTACAGTGGTTGGACTTTACAAAACTGGTTGGATTTACCATTCAAGGAAATGGCATCGTTGATGGAAGAGGCTCAGTATGGTGGCAAGATACAACTCCATATAATAATCCTATAGATGATGAAGAAAAACTCTTGGTCCCTTTAAACAACACAGTTGGAAGGCCACCAATGCAGGTATTTTTTATTTCATTTTCGCCACGCAATTTCACAAAGTGTGTAACTCATTTTAGAATATAAAACAAATAATATCAACAGTTGATATTACATGCAAATACTTAATAAACTATGAAGTACTTACACAAACTTGGACACCGTACTAATATTGACATGTAGATACTAATAATAATTTAAGAAAATAGGCCTTGAAAGATTAGCTTAGAAGTTTGAGTTAGAACACCGAATGAGTTTTAAAAAAGAGGTCAGGAGTTTGTTTGATCACTGCTACTAACCTTTCTCCCTCCCCTAACAAACTACTAACATTTGTCTACTAAAGAATTTAAAAAAATAGAAGTGATTAAACATAATTACATTTATCAATGATGTGTCGATGATAGACACCAAACACACATTCCATCTAAAGTAAATCATAAGCCTGTTGAAGTACTAACTTTTGATTTTGTCATTAACGGTTGAAGGTTACTCACTTTACTCTCTATTGACTTTAGAAGAGTCAAAACCTACTTTAACGTAGCAATAAAGTTCCACACATGAGGCTAATCATTTATACCTTTGCAATTGTACTAGATTGAAAGTGAGCTGGGAGGAAAAATGCCAGGCATCAAACCAACTGTAAGGAACATTTGAAACCTTTTCAAAACCAATTTGATTTATGTTTAAGAGATATATGGGAACATAATAATGAAAGTAATATTTTTTGTTGTTAATTTACAGGCACTGAGGTTCTATGGAAGTATTAATCCAACAGTAACAGGCATAACAATTCAGAATAGCCCACAATGTCACCTCAAGTTTGACAACTGTAATGGAGTCTTGGTCCATGATGTGAACATATCATCCCCTGGTGATAGCCCTAACACTGATGGAATTCATTTACAGAACTCCAAAGATGTGTTGATATACAAAAGCACTTTAGCTTGTGGTAATATTTCAATTTCAATTATGGATAAATTTATTGCACATTTCTATTTATTGGATAAACATATGGTATTAGTTTGAGGACTATATATTGAAAAATGACTTTTGTGAGTAGATATGACCACAACAAAATGAAAATAAAATCTAAACAAAAGAAGAAAGCAGAAAAACAAGACTTAGATGCATGTTACACAGGGCCGGCCTGATAATTCTCAAAAGCCAGTGAACCATAAAACAAGTTTTAGGATATGTTTTGTTCTTAAGGTGAGAAAGTATTAAGATGAGTCTCCTTTTTGTTTATAAACATTAAAGAAAAATAAATTTTTATTGATAGAACTAAAGTTAGAGTTTTAGTAACTTCGCCTTTGGGCTGACCCTGATGTTACATAATCCTAAAAAGAGCATGACATTACCTAATTCTTATCCTATCTAGAGCCAAATTGGACACATGGAAACAAACAATCTCTAATGCTTTGAAAATTAGCCATAAGTTACATGGCACTTGTCAAGCTCAAAATCCACACTGCATCATCCAATTATAAACTATACTACTCTTTTAACTTTGCATTTTCTCTGTACTTTTTAGAAAATAGAACCTCCAGGAAATAATCCAAATACTAGAAAAAAAAAGCATAATATATAGACTAACATGATGCATAAATAGTCCAAGTTGGCTAAGTGTTGGTTTAAATTTTAACTGTTTGCACAGTGAGACAGTTTAAATTTCCCTAAAGACAGTTGTAAAATGATTATTAGTGTCACTTCAATTAATAGTAATTTTAATTGTTGTGCAGGAGATGACTGTATTTCAATACAAACTGGATGTTCAAATGTATATGTACACAATGTCAATTGCGGACCAGGGCATGGAATTAGCATTGGAAGTCTAGGAAAGGATAATACCAGAGCTTGTGTCTCAAACATTACTATCAGGGATGTCAACATGCACAACACAATGAATGGAGTCAGAATCAAAACATGGCAGGTAAAAATAATTCCTAAATTGAAAGTTTATAAAACAAAATATCTGTTCCACAAGCTGATTAGAAAATTTGACTTCAAAAAAATTTCATACTGCTAAATGAATTTTATTTCTTCTTAAGTACAATGATTAGCCATTACAATGACATTGGTAATCATTTAATTGGACATTTATGTGTTGTTTCCAATGCCATATAAATATGATTCAATCAAAAAGCTGCAAATTTTTCATTCAATCCAAGTTCCAAAATTAGAGCATGAAGGAAAAAGTTGATCCTTACAAATTAAGTAACATTTTATGCAGGGTGGATCAGGCTCAGTACAAGGAGTACTATTCTCAAACATACAAGTTTCCGAAGTTCAACTCCCAATCGTAATTGACCAATTCTACTGCGATAAAAGAAGCTGTAAAAACCAAACATCAGCAGTATCACTCTCAGGAATCAACTATGAAAACATAAAGGGAACATACACAGTTAAACCAGTTCACTTTGCATGCAGTGATAGCTTGCCTTGTGTAGATGTTTCATTAACAAGTGTTGAGTTAGAACCTATTCAAGAAAAGTATCACCTTTATGATCCTTTCTGTTGGAAGACTTATGGTGAATTGAAAACTCCAACAGTTCCACCAATTGATTGTCTGGAAATTGGGAAGCCGCCAAATAATCGGATTCAGACAGCTCATGATTTGTGTTGATCATTGGAATGTTTAGCTAGCTAGTTAGATAAATTATTATGTATATTATTATATATATAAGTTTTATATTTAATAGGAAATTTTTCTTCATTAGTATACTGGCCCTGCAATTAGCAAGAGGTCAATAATAGTGTGATAGGAGAAGGTTTGTTAGCTAATATGGTTTTGTGTGAGTGTGAGGTATTATTATACGAGTGATAGCATTATAGCATAATATATATATAGATGGAAATATTATCCTTAATACAATTTCAGATTTAAGGTACTTAAATCAAAAGAGCATACTATACTGATGTATGATGTCTCATTAGTATACTGATCACTCTCTTGCATATTTTTTTGGGTCTCAAAATAATTATCACTTATTACCAATACAACATTTATTATTATTTTTCACTAATATACCGTTATTTATTGAATTTCACTCCACTTAACAACTCCCTTAACTACAATTAATAAGGGTGTTTTAGTAAATGTATTAATTTTATCTTTGAAATCAACCTAACTAATCATTTCTTTAGATATGAACCTAATAATTACTTCTAATCCCTTCAACTAATCAACCTGAATACAACTTGTGTGCATTGTATATAGTGTCCAATCTAATTATATACAAAGCTTCACTAGGCTAACAATTAAGATAGAGTAAAGCTTCAAATGAAATGATAACTAACTCTGATATGAGAGGATATACGATAAAGAAACGGATGAACAGATTTGGCAAAAAATAGATAGAGTTTGTTTGACCTGTTTTGGATTGTAGAGATGATGAGGGTGCAGCTGATTCTCCACCTCTCTTCTCTGCTCGATCTGGACATAACAGGGGTGTAAGCGTGCGTGCTCAACCTTTTTTAGGGTGAACTTCACTTTTTGAGCACAATCTAATTTATCAAAAGTTTTTTATGGTAACTCAATTTTTCTTTTTACAGAAAATTTTCATTCAAAATGTTTAAAATAAGAAAAGTATTGATTAAAAGAACGTATATTCAAATTTATCATGAATTGAGATATTCTATATCTACAATATATATTAATTAGTTTTAATAAAAAAATATTAATTAGTTGGAATAATAAATTTAACAATTTTGTTAGTTATATTTAAGTCGGTTCAACACTTATTTATTCAATCATAAAGCAAATTTTAAAGTACAATATTAATAAAAATAAAAAATGAAACAAAAAATAAAAAAAAGATGTTTTCTAATACTAATAACAATATTTCATTATAAATTTATTTAATTTAAATTTTATATATTTTTTTATGAGATACAAAATATTTTAATTAAATATGTCAATGATTCTATCCTTTTATAATTGTGAGATTTTTACTTACGATTTTTATTTTTTTAGGGCTTAAATATACATGAAAAATTAATTATTTTTCGGAGGCCTAAAACCTTAACTTTATTAGCTTCGGGCTACCCTGGTTGCACCCTCTTATTTGCTAGTTACACCCTATTAATATTTAAAAAAAATAAATAAATACTTAAAATATCCTTTCATCATTCACTTTATATCTCACACCTCATATTTCATATGTAAGAAAAAAAATAGATAGAAGATTGAAGGAACTTGTACAAGGCAATTCCCGCCAAGGTACGTTATATGTCTAAATGCATTATAGGTTCGTGTTTTTTTTTCTTTTTAAATTTTAAAAATCGTACGTGAACTCAATTCAGTTACGTTTTAATAAAATAGAATTCACATAAACTAAGTTTACATAAATGTACACGATATGAGTTCACTTACAACTTATAATTTGATAATTTAGTTTGCATAAAATGTATGCAATATATGTTTACTTACCACCTATAGTTTAAGAATTTACAAGTAGTACACATACGCAAATTGAAACTGCACAAATATACGTAAATTGAGATTGCGTACACATACACAAAATGAAATTGCGTAAACATATGCCAAACCACTTCATGTAGGATTTCTATTTTTCTATTACAATCTCAAATTATGTACTTATACATGAATCTAGTTCGTGTGTGTGATTCTAAATCACGTTTCGAACACAAATTTTGAAGACTTACGTGAACTCAATTCACGTAAGGTTACACAAATTCAGTTTAGGTACATTCCTAACAACACGATTCATAATGCTCTAAAAATCAAAAAATGGCCATACACATGAAACCCATGAACAAAAATGCATAAAAGAAAAATGACATCCACAAATTAACATATACAACCAGGAATTAACATAAACACGTGATATAAAAACATTAAAAAGAAAAAGAGAAGAAAGAAGAAGAGGAGAGAAATGATAAAAATGAGAGAAAAAAAGGTTTTGGTAGAATGGGTAAATTTAATTTTATAACAAGTGTAATTTGGTCATTTTAATTCTATAAGAGGTATAACTAACAAAAGTATAAATTTAAAGGATTTTCGAAAGGAAGGAATTTTACAAATTATTAAAGCTAAGTTTAAGGATTATAAAATACAATCTAAAAACTAAAAATTTAAATTCTCTCTCTATCTGTCTAATAATATATGAACCCTACAATTTTCTTTTTCCAAAATTCACAATACTCTATATATTTTAAATTTTGAATATATATATATATATATATATATATATATATATAGTTCCCATGATTTATTTAATTTTTCTAAAATTTTAGTTTGACTCAATTTTTAATTGTCCCAAAGTTTTTGAAACTTATAAAAATTATTAAACTTTAAATAAACAATTATTTAATCCAAAAAAAATTTATAAAATGAAGGAAATGTAATTGAAATATTTTGGTGGAGCACCTAAATTGATTGACTTTCATTAATTTATGGACTAATGTTTTGTTTTGTAAATTTAAAAGATTGCATTACTTGTCATGTAAATACAATTTAGTTAATTGGGTAAAGACCTTGACATATCCTCATATTTTCTAAATCAATAAATTGAGTTTGCATAAACATCAATAAAAGGAGCTAATGTAAACGTCACGTATTCATGTAATCATGTGTAAATTTTGTAAATCTCTAAATTTGTATCTGCATAAAACATCCACAAATTGAATTTAAGTAAATTTTTGTAAACTAAGTTTTTTTAGTTGCAGTAAATAGGGATAGCAATATAACCCGCACCTGCAGGTACCCATCTAAATCCGCTTGATTTGGACGGAAAAAATCCCTTTAATTGGGTGCGGGTGTTGATTTTTCCCAAAATTAAAATTCATGGGCGGGGACAGGTTTTGGGTGGTGATATCCACCCCGCATCCGCACCCGTACTCGTTCCGCAAGTAATATTAATGTAATTTTTAAATTTTATATACATATATACATTGAATATACTTAATATTTTTTTAAATATTAAAAATTATAATCTTATCTCTATAGAAAATATTTTTTTATTTTATAATTTCTAATAACAATTATTTTATTATATTAATTATAATAAATATAATTTTTAAATTTATAATTATATATATATATATAAATGGGTGCGGGTGTGGGCGGGAAAACTCAAACCTCGTTGCGGACGGGGATGAAGGTCTAAATTCTACACCCGAAACGGGGGCGGATGCAGGTTTTCTCCCATTAGTCGGGTGCGGGGTGGAGGAGGCAAAATCCGCCCCCGCCCCGCCCCGTTGCCATGCCTAGCCGTAAACAACACACATTCACTCTGCAATTTTAATTTCTCTATTTTTATCGATTTACGAAATTGATTTACTTATTTTAAAAGTTGATAATTTTGGTCTATTTCTCGTATTTTTGAAATAAAAAATTTTGATTTGACATATTTTAAATGACATGACATACGATTTCAAAATATAGAACCATCTAAATGCATCAATTATTCATATGATATTAATTAAATTGCAAAAATGAAAAATTTCTGAAGTTAAAAATGAAGTTTTTAGAGAATTTTACTGCGATTTAATGAATGTTAATTATTTTAAATCATGGTATTATATTATATTATTTAAAACATATCACATTGTCAATTTTTAATTAAAAAATCATAATAAATGACACAAAATATTATATTTTGAAATAAAAGAATCAATTTTGTAAAATAATAAAAATAACGGAACTGAAGTTGCAAATAACGAAAATCAATTTTGTTTTAAATGGACTACCTAGAGAAAACAGAGATAATATCCTCTTCATTTGTTTCTAATGTATTTATGATCAATTTAAAGAAAGATAAATATAAGAAAGTTAACAAAAAAAGAAATTTAATGATAGTTAGACTCACTTCATAATTAAATCTACTTTTTAATTTCTTTGTATCTATAAAGAAGAAAGAAATTAAGAAAATCTTTTCTGGGAAAAAGGTGATGTAACTTCAGTAAAAAAAGGTGATGTAAACAGCAAAAATCTATTTTTAACGGTTAATTCAACTTTAGTCATTAACAAGTACTATTTCACCTTATCTTATCCAAATCCTACAACACAAGTGAATTGCAGCAACAATTCCCTCCGATGAATGAATAAAAAAAAAAAGCAAAAGGAATCACCACCATCTTCAATGCCATTGGTGCATAAACTCATAGCTCCAATGGCAGACAACAAAGACATTGAAACCGCGACTAGGAGATTCGCCTCACTAACCAACCACCTCGTTTCCTCTCCAACAACATCACCACATCAACTAATTGCTTTATCGAACACTTCTGGTTCTAGGAATCATAATGATAGCTACCAACGTGTTCATGGTGATGTTTCCTCTCACGACGTCGTTTGGAAGGTTGCTTTTGATGAGTTTGGAAAGGACTTCACTGATATTGTTTACGAGAAAGCTGTTGGTGAAGGAATAGCCAAGGTTCTTTCATTTTCCTTTTTCTTTCACCCTCATTTTTTTTTTGTATATCTTGAAGAATGTATTTTCAATTTCGTCAATATGTGTTGCATGTTGCATAAGATATAAACTAGTGTATAGTTTAGGGGCTATTTAATTACATTTTTATAGTTCACATGGCAAATGGAAAAGAGTCTCGTAGTTTAGAAACTAAATTGAATGATTACTCTATTGAATTTAGTTTAGTTTAAATGCTACTTCTTCTATTTAGTCGTTTGTTCCTAAATAAAGTATTTAAAAAATGACTGTAGTCTCTAAAGTATAGGCAAATATATTCTGTTATAAAAATTAGTTGTGTTAGTACTTAACATTTTCATAGCACAGACTTAAGAGACAAATTTTTGTTTAATATAGGATTGAAGGTCCGTTATGATTGACCTATTTGAGTTTATCTACTAACACAAGTATTTGTGAAACTGTTTGAGATAGTTTATAGAAACAACTTATAGTATAACATGTCCATAAGTATTTTTCAGCTTATTTACATAAGGCCTCCATAATAGCTTATATGAAAACAAATTGAATTTATCGTATCTTTTGTTATAAATATATTAAGTACTTAAATAGTAAATGCTTAATTAAGTTGTTTATTTAAATGGTGACTAAGTTGAAGAAATATTGAATTATTTTTTTACTCAAAATATTGATAAACTATGGGTTTACCCTTTCTTTTTTCCCAATTTTGAAAATGTTGCAGATTAGTATTAATAGACCAGAGAGAAGGAATGCCTTTAGGCCTCACACGGTAAAGGAGCTTATCCGTGCCTTTAATGATGCTAGGGATGATCCCTCTGTTGGTGTCATCATTCTCACTGGAAAGGTATACTTGTGTATCTACCACCCTTTTTTTCTATTGTTTTGTAAAATTTATTGAAGGGAATGTTGATGCAATATATCAGAGTCAGAAGGAGTGGATTAATTGCAACTTGTTAATCAAATCATCATCATACAACTATTTCACCATTCACTTGTTATGTGACTTAAAACATTCCTTTAACTGATTATTACAATGTTTGGTTCAAGTGAATTTGGATTTTCCATTGGTTTTATTTTATCAGCAATTGACTCAACTTGATGGAAACAATTATTGTTTCTTAATCGTGATGCTTTCAGTATGGTTATAAACATATATTTGTGATTTGACCATGTAGTTGTCACTAACTCACAACTTATCCCTAGTGAGAATTGATTGATTTTATTGAATATTGATGATGTAGGGAACCAAGGCATTTTGTAGTGGTGGTGATCAGGCCTTGAGGACTGAAGATGGTTATTCTGATCATGAAAATATTGGTCGCCTTAATGTGTTAGACTTGCAGGTATATATCAATTCATTCTCGATTTTTATGTAGTATCCACACTTCAGATTGAAAGCCATGTTCAATGTCTGACATGTATGTGTCACTGTTTGTCACAGGCACATATAGTTTACATTCAATCACTTTCATATTCTTAAATTATTATCGGTGTTAGTGTCGTATCTGGTGTCCATGTCTGTGTCAATGCTTCATAGCCTGGTTGTTTTTATTTGGGTGAATTGAAGTGATCTCCATTGTTGGAACTATCTTTTTTTTGGGGGGGTGAGGCATTCATTTCAATGGAGCATGAATCTTCTATGTTTTCCAATATAATGTTGTTTCCATGATTTGTAATGAGAAAATTTTCAATTCAAGTTGTCGAAAAAACCACTTGTCCCTTTGTTATTCTTCTACTTTTAATCTTCATTGTTTTCTCTTATTGCAGGTGCAGATTCGCCGCCTTCCAAAACCAGTAATTGCAATGGTACTCTCCTTACCTCTTTATAGTTTACATCTTCGTTTTTCTTATTGTTAAATGTTAGTAAGTTAATAGTTATGTTAGTTTCCAGGGTTAAAACTCTAGACCTCCTACTTATAACTTCTTTGGTATCTCTTAGCTTAGTAACCGAGCTACGGACTTGAGATTTTGGGCTAACGTTAAAACAGGTAGCAGGGTATGCTGTTGGAGGAGGGCATGTATTGCATATGGTTTGCGATCTAACAATCGCAGCAGATAATGCTATCTTTGGCCAAACTGGTCCTAAGGTGCTTCAATCATTTTGCCTTTTTCATTTTAACATTTGTACTCGGATCAAACATGTAATCAATAAGATATGTCATTATAAATGTGATAGTCATTTGCAACCTCTCTTCCTCTTTTGTAATGCCTTATGTCTTTGTACCTATAAAGGTTGGGAGCTTTGATGCTGGTTATGGAAGTTCAATCATGTCACGTTTGGTAAGAATTAAACTAAAATCCTATATATTTTGTAACATTTTGATGTTTTCATTTTCAATCCAAAAGATAAAAATCATCCTTCTTTTATACAGGTAGGTCCGAAAAAAGCACGCGAAATGTGGTTCCTAACAAGGTTCTATACTGCTGTTGAAGCAGAGAAAATGGGCCTTATCAATACTGTTGTACCAGTAAGCTATTTTCATTTCATGGAATTCTCATATCTTTAATTTTAGTTTCTCTTTTTGCTTCATTCTGCATTCATTATAATATACTGCATGGAATTTGAAATGTAATTAATGTCATACATTTTTTTTACTACTCACTTAAAAAATGTAACAAGTTACTAAAAACATTAGCAGAATTACACATGTTGTAACATCAAGCTCATACTTATTATAATTAATTTAATGTTTTGATTTGATCTAGCTAGAGAATTTAGAGAAAGAAACAATGAAATGGTGTCGAGAGATACTCCGGAACAGCCCGACTGCGATTCGGGTTCTCAAGGCTGCTCTTAATGCAGTGGATGATGGGCATGCTGGACTTCAGGTATATCACTATTCATTTTTTTTATATAAACAAATGTTAGTAAGTTAGTAGTTATTTTCGACAATTAATTTGTGTTGCTATATATTTTTGCAACTAGAAAGATAATTATTCTGACTATACCAAATGATTTGCAATGATATATATATATTTTCCTACATACCAATGTGATGTTGATCCAACTTGCTATTTTATTTTAACCCTTCCCTTGTTGGTCCATATGTGTGCATACTTTAATTTTTATTTATCTCAATTATAGGATATTGGTGGAAATGCAACCTTAATATTTTATGGCACTGAGGAAGCAAATGAAGGAAAAGCTGCATATATGCAGCGTAGGCCCCCAGATTTTTCTAAGTTTAATCGAAGACCATAAATTCAATTCAAATGTATTTATATTTATTTATAAATGTTAATTGTTGTTATCAATTTGGGGCATGGATTTTTTGACTGTCCAATATTCTATAGGGAAGAAAACTAATTTGGTTCTGTTAGTTCTTGTCTTTAATTTATTAATTTTGAATGTATATGAGGCTGGTAATAAATTGATTTGCTAGATCCAAACTGATTGTACTAGTTGCAAATACTTTTAATTATTTAATTTGTATACATCATTAATAATTTGTATACAGCAGAACAATGTGTTTTTTGTGGGTACAGACAGCAAAATGCAACAGTGTAAAAAAAATAATTGCTTCCATGATTTAATTTAAATTAAAGGACTAAATTAAAAGAAATCACTCTTTAAAGACCTTAGGAATAATTAATCATGGTATTAGAGCCTGGTTAATCATGTACTTGATTTGGGAGTAGAACTCAAGACCACTTGATGAAGCAGGACCTGATACCATGAAGGAAACCAACCGGCCCATAAGTTCAGTTTGCTATTTCTGTTCGAACTTCATTATATAATTAAAATAATGTGAAATAATGCAACGTGCTGTGCTTTGTCGTTTGACACATTTTTAATTATTTCAAATTGTCTATGACAAAATATAAATGTTAAGTCTAATGTTCAACATGTAAATGTCGTACAGAAAAACATGTAAATAGTTACTTTTTTAAGGGAAGGGTACAACCAACTAATGTTCACCATGTATATCTCCTCCGGTATTCAACTAGTGTAAGATCCCTTGCATGGGATACATATTATTATTATTATTATTATTATTATTATTATTATTATTATTATTATTATTATTATTATTATTATTATTATTATTATTATTATTATTATTATTATTATTATTATTATTATTATTATTATTATTATTATTATTATTATTATTATTATTATTATTATTATTATTATTATTATTATTATTATTATTATTATTATTATTATTATTATTATTATTATTATTATTATTATTATTATTATTATTATTATTATTATTATTATTATTATTATT
>JBBPBQ010000002.1:20745335-20768767 GCA_037974755.1 Cicer yamashitae
TTTTTTTTTTTTTTTTTTAATGTAAAATTTAACATCTTTACTTTGTGAATTTTCTTGGTGTGTATTCATAAAGTCTTAATCTTGATTTGTGGTATTGTTCTTCGTTTTTGTTGTTATCTGTTAATGTGTTCTTGATTTGTGGCATTGTTCCTGATTTGAATTGAAGATTACCCACTTTTGGTTGAGGTTGGTGGTTTTTCTTTTCACTCCAGCTTGTTGTTCAAATTTTAATACATGAATTAAGTTTCAGAATTAGGCTGCGTTTAGGTGAACAACTTAGTTGAACACTAATTAAGAGTATGTTTGAATTTAATTATTTGAGTTTATTTAAGTATAAGCAGTTAAGCACTTGTGACTTTGTTTGCGAGAGGTCGTAGAAACAACTTATGACATGTTTGAGAGTTGTTTTTCAGCTTATTTACATAAACTATCCAGAATAGCTTATAATTTATATGAAAACAATTTGATTGTATTTTATCTTTTATCATAAAAATAGCTTATACATAATATAATAAGTGCTTAATTGAGTTGTTTATCCAAACAGAGTCTAAATAAGACTAGTGCTTAATTCCTTACATGCAGTCAAATAGTTTTCATAATTTATACTGAAGTGCTTATGTTTTTTGAATAAATACTGAAGTGCTTATGATTTTTGAATAAATACTGAAGTGCTTATTGACAAAAGCTTAAAACAACTTATGGCAGATGTTATAAGCTATTTTTATAAATTCTCACAATTCTCAAACAAACATTTATATCATAAGATAAGCCAAAATAAGGTGTAAACAAGCTCTTCCAAACACACTCTTGGAACTTTAACAATGGTATTAACTGCTACATGTAACTGACTCCACCTAATTGGATAAGGTTTGGTTCTTGTTGTTGTTGGAAGGATCATGGTTATGTAGTTGAATTGCTAACTTTGGTTGATCAAAGTTTCTTGTTGGGAATTGGTTTGACAATGGAACTTCTTAACATCTACTCTTTTGATTAGAATAGCTTATAACCCTTCTTAACACTAATGGTTCTAGGATAATGTTATTGTTTTATGACTGTGAGAAGCATATACTTCTTGGACTAGAACTATTGGAATTTTAATGAGTACAATTTTATTTGGGTTTCTTGGTGGTTAATATTTTTCTTGGAATTTTCAGCACAACATTCTCTATGTGCTGTATTTCTGAAGGTGAATTCTTGAATGTTATGTTGTTGGCCATATTTTTTAATATTGCCATAATTTTTCTTGTACCAACTTGCATATTGATAATGTGGATGATGCTTGCTCTTGGTAACATATTTGCATTTGTTAGAAAAAATTAAATCATGAGTATTTGTTAAGAAACTTTCTTTGTGCAAGAAAGAATTCATAGCTAGAATAATGGTGTAAAAATCCAGATTCAAATGAATAAAGATAAAGATTGTAAACAAAAGGATGATTTTTTATTCATATAGGAAAGTGGAAAGAGAAGATACAGGATATTGACAATGAAGATGATAACCTTGCACTCAAGGCTACCCTAAAAGGAGCACTCTCCTTTCTCACTAGAGCACTCTCTAGTTTACAAGTTAATTACTCAAAGCTATCTAAGAAAAATAAAAAAAACAACTCTTAACAACCACCTAATAAACGCATCAACTTACTAACTTTTACCAACTAACTCTAATTATCCTATATTCTATATCCTAACAGTATTTCTTTTCTGTGCAACTATTTTTGTCAAAATTCAGCCCGATTTTGCTGAACTATGAAGGAGATTTCTTTTTCTACATCCTTCCTCAGAATAATGTTGTCTATCTGTTGTTGACAGGATCTCTTAACAAGCTAGTATACTTCACAAAAGACGACGATCATTCAGATGACGGTGAGGTGGGTATATCTCCTAGAAATACTTTGGAGAAATCAAAAGCCAGTAGGAACCATCCTGTTCTTAAAGGAAAGCTCAATTTTAAGAAGTTTGAAACAAGCAAGATAAATGATTGTATAGATTTTATCAAGACCATGAAACTTCATCTTGGAGGTGTGTACAAAATCTTGTTTCTTCATTATTGCAACTCTTGATACTTAGTTGATGGTGTTTGTCCTTGTGTAATTAAATGCATTTAACTACCATCGTACATTTCATGATGACAAAATCATTTTTGAGTTCATTCAGAAATTCTTATTACTGACATTCTTATTTCCTTCAATTAATTGTGACTGGTGATGAATTCAGATAGACAGCAGCAAGAAAGTCCTGGAAGTCATCCAATATCTATTAAGGTAATTAAAATTTAAAAGTTTGAATTGTTATATTGTGAACAATTTGTTCCTATTGCCCCTATAGTTGTGCAGATATGTGTTTCAACTTTCGAGAAAATATAAGAGATTCTGTCTAAACTACCAACCAACTCGAGTCGTCTGCGCACATATATTCTTGGAATATTAGTTAAAATTGAAAGAGTATTAATAGATTCATAAGGTAAAATACATGCACATGCACATGCACATGTAGAAGCTTGGAAAGACATTTCAAATGAAAAATGTTCCATTCAATAAAATATAATATATATTTAGTCTTGAGGCACTTGGATCTATGTTACATATACTTATTGAGAATGAAAACTATTGGTGAGAAGGCCACAGGTGGCGGTTCGTACAAATATGCAGACCTTTTCAAGGAAAGGCTAGGGATAACTCTTGACAAGGAAGATGAAATGGATTGTCTTGTTGCAGGAGCAAATTTTCTTCTCGAGGTAGGATCCTAATTTCCCATTTTTAAATATCAAATTAAAATTATTGTGATTCATATTCATTTTTCCTCCATTCATTCAATAAATATTTTTTGATAAACTACTAATCACAAGTCAACTTCAACTATTATGCTAAGGCTCTCTTCTTGTTAATGAATTACACATTTCAGATAATTCATTAAAATGGTCACTTACATGATGTTTAAAATTAAGGCTATCATGCCGTCAATATGAGCTAAACATTCGAGTTAGAAGACTTGAACGGTTTTTTATTATGCTTCTATATGATTCTTTTTGGCTACTAAAAACATATGTTTATATTACCTTTCAATGATTGCCTCTACTTTGTAGTTTTTCTTTTTTCATGAACTTAGAAATCTTTGTGTATCAGCTGTGGACTGCTTTGTCACTCAAATTCAAATCTTAGCTCCTATTGCCTTAATTCCACAGAAATTTTATGTTTCATTATGTCAAGTATACGAGTATATGCAAAGCCCTAATCATCCTGTTTGGTGTTTATGAGTTTGAGTTTCATTATCTTTATCATTATCACTGCTTGTAAGGAAATAACACAAGATCTAATCTCTTTCGCGCTCTTCTTTCAATAGGTGGTCGACCGGGAAGCCTTCACCTACATGGCTGATCATAAGCAATTTGTGCACATTGATAAAAATGATTTGTATCCCTATCTTCTTGTTAATATTGGATCTGGTGTTGGCATGATCAAGGTTGTTATCATACAAGATACATAATTTCTATATTCTTACAATTTTGGAAATTTTAATCTTTTTTAAGCATTTCAAAAAAATCTTTTAATGTTTTCATATAGGTTGAAGGAGACGGAGAGTTTGAGCGAGTTAGTGGAACGAGTATAGGTGGAGGCACTTTCTGGGGTTTAGGAAAGCTTTTAACTAAATGCAAAAGGTTATTTATTTATTCATTTTATAGACTAATTCATTGTTGATTTTATATAGACTCATAGGATTAATCACCATTAATGTACTTTGTGGTTCAGTTTTGATGAGTTGCTGGAATTAAGTTATCAGGGCAACAACAGAGCGGTAGATATGCTCGTCGGAGATATTTATGGTGGAATGGATTATTCAAAGGTACGACTAGTGAATGTTTCTGTCATCTTTTCCTGTTTAATAGGATAATACAATTACTCTTGTGTTACCAATTTTAAAAGTGTTTTCGTATACAGCTAATCTTTTAAATGGAGAATAATATTATCTACGGGTTATTCGTTTTACTGAAATATATTTTTCTTTGTTTGATAACAGATAGGTCTTTCATCAACCGCAATTGCCTCTAGTTTTGGAAAGGCGATTTCAGATAAAAAGGAGCGTGAAGATTACAAACCCGAAGATATTGCTCGATCTCTTCTAAGAATGATCTCAAATAATATTGGACAGGTTAGTTTTGTACTGTAGATTTGTAGTATTAAGATGAACGCAAATGCACACTACTCAATTAAGTAGGAAAATGTTTATTGTTACGAGAGATGTTTGACAAGAAACACAAGAATCTTATGTGAAAGCATGTAACACTTACAACTAATAATCACCCACTCTCCCATGTATGGTCAGCCATAATTTGATTGATTAAATCTCTTAATTTTATGCATTCTTCTCTTTCTTGTAAAAATCTTTATTAAGAAATAATAGGGCTCTATTAAGTAATGCCACCTCGTAAGCATATCCATTTGTATAATGTATCTAGTGAAGTAAAACTTTTTAGCATGCCTCCAAACCAGCAATTTTATTTTATTTTTTGCAATTTGTTTTTTCCCAGTATTCTTTCTCATTTGCATTTCGCAAAAAAAAAAAAAAAGATTGATTATTGGAACATTATAGCTACTAAATCAAGGGTAGAAGCCAAATGCTACTTTACATGTTATAGATATTTGTTTAACGGCCAAATTAGAATATTGGTGTAACAAGGGCAAATCAAAGCATATTTTGCACTGATTTCAATCTATAGCCACGGAATTAAAGATGATCAGATGATCGTGTCGTGTATATAAACTTTTACATACATACACATGGATAGATATTCCTTCACCGTCTCATATTATGTGTATCATTTGAAATGTGCAGACTTAAAAAATGATTATTTATACCAATTTTCAAAGCAAAAGTAATATTTTAAGACTAATATATCCATATTCTTCATTTATTATTTGTCCACCATATACTTGCAAGTTGCAACTCAAAAATGGATTCCGGCTTATATTTGTTTCCTTTTGTTGTTTGCCTTCAGATCTCTTACTTAAATGCCCTTCGATTCGGGCTGAAGAGGATTTTCTTTGGTGGATTTTTTATTCGGAGGCATCCTTTTACAATGGATACACTATCTGTCGCTGTTAATTTCTGGTAGGTAACAAGGAAGATCCTCCATCCAACTTCCAATCCGATGCTTCATAACTAATATGGTTTAAGTCAGTGTGTCAATCACAGATCGCGAAAATTAGCGATTTGCTCAAATTCTGCTATACAATAGTTTTTTATTACCGTTTTTAAACAACATTTTATACTAAAGAGTGTATCGCGAAACAATAGCCGATTTGTTCAATTTTCGCTATACTATGGTGCTGTTACAACCGCTATTTAACAACATTGATTTATGTCAAGGGACATGGACTAATCTCTACCAATAACAGCTCATATAAAATTTAGAATGTAAAGTTTTCGTCGATTTGCTTATCACAATAATGCATGGAAGGTTTGATACGACTTCTAAGCCCACTTGGCACTTGCTTCTAAGTCCTGACATGATTTTAATCTGAAAAACAAAAACTATTGAATCTTCTGTTTGCTTTTTTAGGTCTAAAGGTGAGGCGAAAGCAATGTTCTTGCGGCATGAAGGATTTCTTGGAGCTGTGGGTGCCTTCATGAGTTCTGATAAACATGGACTCAAGGAATTATTGATCAAACAAGTGGCACAACAAAGTCCTACCAAGTTATCCTTTTCTGTTGATAAAATGCGTTGTCCATTGGATGGAGAGTTAAATGAAGATGAAAGTATAGAATGCAGTGTATATGCAGCTTAGTTGAAGCAATCAGTGGTTTCTTGCATTATTAGTAGTTGTAACTTAGTTTGATTATGCAAAATAGTCATAATGTCAACTTTAAATTAAAGGAAATAAAGAAAATCATGATGTCCATTTAAGTCCATGAATATTATTGTTTCATACTTTCACTCTGAGGCATCATTATTATATATTGTACAATAGCTAATAATTTTAAAGAATACATAAACCCTAACCTTGTTGCTCATTTAGTGAGATCTCTTTTGTTATCTTAACTGTTTAGTTGGCAATTTTAACCTGAAATGTATCATAACTTGGACTATTTATGGGTATCAAAACATGTAATAGAAAAACGGAGACAGCTTGCTTGTAATGATGAAAATAATACGATTGTATAACATCCCAAGTTTCAAGAAATACAAAAAGAATATAGAAAGCAAAAAGAAAAGATAACTCGGGCAATAAGAGAGTCTCTCACCCCAACTATATACCGCATTCACATATGATACCCCATCCACGAGGCAGTTAGCGATTTTCGTGTGTATTGATAATCTACAACTGTTGTACAGTACAGCAACCTGGTTGTAGAGGATCCAAATTAAATTCTACAACTGTTGTACAGTACAACAGCCTGGTTGTAGAGGATCCAAGTTTAATTCGCTTCTCTTCTAATTCGACATGGTGCATAACTTTCTGTGTTCCTATAAATTTCATTCTAAAACATTAACTAATCCACTGAATATCAACAAATAACAATATTGAGTCACCCCCTTCTCGGTAACAGCTTTCATTTTTCGAATCTTTGAGAAATCTAAAGTCTGAACAATCCAAAACTGCAGTGTCATGCCTTGATGTGATATATTGGATGCATCAACAACAGTTAATCAAACTGGAATGCAACGCAATGAGCCAAAAATTAGTGACCTCAACATTACGTAATATGATGCATACACTGGAATCCTTTAAAGTGAACTGAACTACTATGGAGTAATCTAGACAGATTGCTTAAATTAAAATCATTAAAAATACACATAGGAGAATCATTTAGCAGTCAACAGTCTCTTCTATGACTCTGCTTTGCATTTTTTCTGCGTAAAATCCATCTCTCTTTAATGTTATTCATGTTAGCAACCATGTCCAAATTTTTACCATGCTTTCCTTGAATCTCTTCCTTGGACTTTTCATCCTCATACCCTCCCCTGATTCTGGCAGTTTCTGCTAGTAGATCATTTATAAGCATTTCGGTGGTCCGGGTTGTGATTCCCCTTAAATACCATGATATTGGAGGTGGAGGAACAATGGCTGGCTGAAGTATTTGTTGTAGGGAAACTTTAGAACCAATTCTTCCTTTGCCTCTTGTACATTTGTTATAATCTTCCTTTGTCTTGGGTTTAAAGGGATAGCAGGTTGCTTCATCGACAAATAAAGGCTCTACTCTCCAGCAGCCCTCAAATTTTTTCATGAATCCTGTCTTGGTTTGCTTGAACTTCATCTGACACAAAAATTAGGTTGCAGTATGTAAGATTTACATCCTTTTTTTGTTGGACGAAAAGTAAAACTATGAGAGTCTATTGACATATTAATTAGTTCAGCAAGACACACCCAAGTAACCTTCAATATATGTGTATGATTAGGAGCGATAATGTGATTTATGTCATTTAATATTTTATCAGTTAGTTCAACCGCTAATTTTACTGAACACTTCAAATTCAATCAGTTAGCTTATCTGCTATCAGCTATCATCTAGTTTATCCTGTATAAGTTTGTCTGCTATTAACTAACTTATCTGTCATTCGTTACTTGTTACCAAACAAAACCTTGATAATTTAGGGGTAGAGATAAGGAACAATTCAAATCCGCCTCTAAAATATCTAACAACTACTTACTAGCATTCGCCTTTAAAAAATGTGTGAATAATCAATTGAAATTCTACACATATTCTAAGAGAGGTGACATTGGTATTTGTCATTGGTATTTGTCATTAACATAAATAACATAAATCACTTGCATAAAAGATTTTCAGTCAGGAGAGTCTAAGAGAGGTGACATTTTATGTGCCTCAAATAATTATGTGCAACAAATATGGAATCCATTTATTATCTGAAAAATGGATAGATACTTACAGAGTAGTCGTTTCTGTTTTGATCTACCAAGACATTAATTGAAATAGTCCCTGACCACCATAGAAATTTCCAAATAGCTGCTTGCTCAAGATCAACCACTTGCCTATCACCCTCATCAACCAAAACTTTTCTAGATATCACTTCCTGGCCAAGAAACACATTGCCATGTTGAATTGCAGAACTTTTGGAGACTGCTAAAATTATATAACTGATAAATTATACAAGCTAGAAGTAAAAACATTCTAGAATTTTCATTGTTTTTCAAATTATTTCTTTTAGGAAGGTTATAAGTTGTAACCATTATAACAAAATTATAGATTGAAGAAAATAAATGGCAAAATCCTTTCATATTTTATTACTACAGCCTTAAACTGTTTATATAGAAAAAGAAATTACAATAGTAGTAACGATATAATCATAAAATAAAAATAAACGGAATAATATAAAATAAAAGAGAATCAAATTTGACTTTCCTTGATTCTTCAACACCCCCTCAAGTTAGTGCATAGATATTTGTCATGCCTAACTTGACTATAAGTCGCTCAAAATTGGATCTTGCCAAACTTTTTGTCAAGATATTTGCAGTTTTCTGATTAGAAGTCACAAATGGCAAGCATATAATTCCAGCATCAATTTTCTCTTTTATGAAGTGGCGGTCAATCTCAATGTGTTGGGTTATATCATGTTGCACAGGATTGTGAGCTATACTTATTGCTGCTTTGCTATCACAAGACAAATTTAAAGGTGAGTCAACTTTCACTTTCACTTTTTGCAAGAGTTTATGAATCCACAAAAGATCACAGATTCCTTGAACCATTGTTTTGAATTCGGCTTCTACACTGCTTCGAGCAATAATACCTTGTTTCTTACTTCTCCAAGTGACTAGATTTCCCCAGACATAGACACAATATTCAGTAGTGGGTTTTCTATCAGTAACTGATCTTGTCCAATCAACATCTGTAAATATAGAGACTTCTCTGTCATTGGTTTTCTTAAAGTACAGACCCTTTCCAGAATTGGATTTTAAGTACCTAAAAATTTGATAAACTGCCTCCGAATGTTCTTCATAGGGAGAATGCATGAATTGACTTACAACACTAATAGAGAAAACGATGTCAGGTTTAGTGTGGGCTAGATAAATAAGTTTGTCAACCAACCTCTGGTATTTTCCAACATCAACAACACTGCCTTTTTCCCAAAGTTTTGCATTTAATTTCATAGGAGTATCTATTTAACTACACCCACTCATCCCAGTTTCCTCCAAGAGATTTAGGATGTATTTTCTTTGAGAAACAACGATTCCCTTCTTTGAGAGAGCAACCTCCATACCAAGAAAATATTTACGTGCACTTAAATCTTTGATCTAAATTCTTTAGCCAAATTTTTCTTTAATCTTTCCATCTCAACAATGTCATCTCCTGTGAGAATAATATCATCTATATATACAATTAGAATTGCAATCTTACCAACATTAGAGAACTTCATGAACATAGAATGGTCTAATTGTCCCTGCATATATCATTGCCTTTTAACCTACCAAGTGAATTTTTCAAACCAAACTCTTACAGATTGTTTGAGACCATAAAGGGATTTTTGCAATTTGCACACATTTGAACCAAACTTGTCTTCAAAGCTAGGAGGACTATCCATGTATACTTCTCCTCCAAATCACCATTCCGAAAGGCTTTTTAAAATCAAGTTGGTTAAGAGGCCAATCTAAATTCACTACCAAGGACAAGAAAACTCTAATAGTATTTAATTTGACAACAGGAGCAAAAGTCTATGAGTAATTAATGCCATATGTATGAGTAAACCCTTTACCAACCAAGTGTGTCTTGTATCTTTCAACTGTGTTATTAGAATTATATTTCACAGTAAATAGTATTTTTTCCTGTAGGTAAAGTTATGACTCTCCAAGTTTAATTCTTCTCAAAAGTTTTCATCTCCTCAAGAACAACTTTCTTCCACTTTGGAATTTTTATAGTCTCTAGTTCACTTTTTACAACAGACAAATGAGAGGTAAACGCAGCAAATGAATAAGACAATTTTGAGTATGACACGTAATTAGACAAATGATGTTTAGTGCATGATCTAATACTAATTGCAATAGGAAGATCTATATCAGGATACTCAACATGACACTTAAGATTTACCTGTATCAGGACGATGTGTTGAATTATCTATTGGTTTGGAATCTTGGAAGGGTCGGAGAATGGGTCCTTCAATTCTCTCTTTATGGTTTCTTCTTACAAAGACATTTCCCTTCCAAGTAAGGTCCCTGGTAGTAAACCTGTTTTGTGTCTCTTTATCTGAGTCATTATGTTGTGGCATTTCACATGGTCCTTCATTATTATCGAGATCAAGAATTTGTTCATTGTGATTTCGATCTGAAATTGTTGCCTCATAATATGTCCGAACCTTATTCATAAGCGGATTGAGTTCCAATATGGATTCTTGGGCATTTTCTTTTGGTGGATCAATATAAGTCTCAGAATTTTGTGACAACACTATATCACCTAAAGTAATGATATTTTCAAAAGATGAATCTTCCTTAAAATTCTCCCCTAGAAGATGAATATCATTAAAAAAAAAAAGGTTGATTTTCAACAATAGTAATATCCATGGTTACAAAAACTCTTTTCTGAGTTGCTTATGGCTCGAGTTTGCCAAGTTGTTTATGATCATGAATAAAAGCAGTGCAACCAAAATCCTTTTGGCCAATCAACAGTGACACAAGTCAAAGGAAAGAAATTTCGAAAAACATCATGAAGGGTTTTAAAATCTAAAACTTTAGATAACATAAGGTTAATTAAATATGATGCAGTTAAAACAGTTTCACTCCACAAATATTTTGGAACTTTATTTGCAAAGAGTAAAGCTCTAGAAACCTCAAGAAGACACCTATTCTTTCTCTATGCAATTCCATTTTGCTGGGGTGTATTAACACTAGAACTTTGATGAACAACCCCATTTTATAGAAAAAAAAATCTTACAAAAGCATATTAAAATATTTTTTACCATTGTCAATTGTAAATACTTGAATATTTGTTTGGTATTGAGTTCGCACCATTTTAAATAAAATTTTGACAACCTGTCCAACTTCCGATTTTTCTTTCAATAAATAAACCCAACAAATTCTAGTATGATCATTGATAAAAGTTATAAACTGTTTTTTATTAGAAAAGGTGTTTATTCTATTAGGACCCCAAACATCACTATGAATAACTACAAATGGTTTTGATTGTTTATATTGGTTGTGTAGAAAAAGAAGAACAATGATAAAGACTCAAGTTTCACAATGAAATAAAGACAGATCCTTCTTAGAAAATAATTTAAGGAAACAAATGTTTTAAATACGGAACACTAAGATGTCCTAAATATAATATCATCATTATTATTAGAAGGAAACAAAAATAGATTCAAAGCAAATACTTATTTGAGGTTGGTCTTTGAAGTCGAGTATATTGTGAAGATAATAGAGTCCTCCACTCTCCTTAGCATTGTTAATCATCTTCCTCGTGTTCAAATCCTTAAAAGTGCAATGAGAATGAAAGAAATTATACAATTTATGTCTTATGTTAATTTAGTAATGGATAACAAACTACATGATAAATTAGGAACATGTAAGACAGTTTTTAAGGTTAACAAAGGTGACAGAATAACGAAACTTTTCCTTGCAATGGCTGAAAGAGAGCCATCTGCAATTTTAATTTTGTGATTACCTGCACAAGGACTATAAGAAAGAAACAAACTTGACTCCCCAATCATATGATCAATAGCACCAAAATCGATAGTCTAAGTATGGCTGGGATTGACAGTATTTGAAAAATTATCTCTTTAACCTATAGAGCAAGGAGTTTAAGACTCAACGAGTTTGTAAAGTTGGTCTAATTGTTCCTTGGTGAAAGGAGATGAGCTTGAAGGAGACTGTTTCTCTTGATCAGAGGTACCAGCTTGGAGGGCACGACCTTCGTTTCCTCCATTTTTCTTCACATTTGGAGGTTTTCCATGGAGCTTCCAACATGTATCATGTGTGTGCCATGGACGTTTGCAATGTTCGTACCATGGTTTTTTTTCATCTCTCTTCCCTTCTTCATTCTTAGTGACCAGGGCAAGGCAGGACTTTCGACCTCAGCAACACCTTGTCACGTCTCTTCTCTTCTAACTTCTGAGAAAGTTTCCCAAAGTGATGGCAATGAAATCTTCCCCAATATTTTGTCTCGGACTTCATCAAGATGCTTATTAAACCCAACCAAGAACATAGATACTCGGTCGTTCTCGTGTCTCTTGAGAAACAGAAAACTGTCCCTACAACACTTCCAATGATCATCATAGCAGAGTTCTAATTCTTGCCATAGTGTCATCAACTCATTATAATAGGTAGTGACATCTTGTCTCCTTGCTTGGCATACCACAATCATGATTTGAGATCGAAAATTTTGGAAGAATTATAAATATCATAATATGTTTCTTTGATAGCCTCCCAAACTTCCTTCGCAGTAGGCAAGAACATAAAAGGTTTTCTAATCACTGACTCCATAGTACTAATCAGCCAAACAATATTAACAGAGTTCTCAGATTTCCAAAACCTGTAATTCAGATCTGTTGTGGCAAGTATTTGCATCTCTCCTATGAGGAAACCATATTTTCCCTTATCGTCTAGTATCAATATTGCAGTTTGGGACGATTCAACATAAGTTTTTCCATTGAGTTTCTAGACTTTGACCTTGAAGGCATTAGAAGTTCCCTCATGGCCAAAGGAATTAGAAAAACCATTGTTGGAGAAACTGTTCCAACCGCCACTGTCTGGACCACCGCCCCCTCCTGAGCCGGCGCCACAGGGCCGCCCCTCCTGGGCCGCTGCTGCCTGAACCGCCACTGTCGCATTGTTGACCACTTCTGGTTTTTCACCAAAACCATCGCCGCTGTCGCCGCCGCTACTAAGGCCGCCTTCCATGGAGTATTGTGCGCCATTAGGTAGACGAAAAACGGGTCAGGTTGCAAAACATGTCGTACAGAAATTAAAAACAAAATGTTGGTTCCCTTTAAGTTTGGATCCCCAATTCCACTAATTTACAAAACCCTAACCAAGAACTCTAGATACCATGAAGAAAGTAAAAGGCAAAATACTTTCATATTTTATTACTACAACCTATTTATATAGGAAAAAAAACTATAGTAGTAATAATAAGTAATAATGACGGAATAATAAAATAAAAATATACGGAATAATATAATATAAAAGATAATCAAATCTGATTTTCCTTTATTCTTCAACATAGATGAATGAAGTCACCTACTTTGATATTTTTGAAAACTCTTCTGTTGTCAGGATCTGTCACTATATTATATACTGCATCAGGGGGTAGCCCAACATCAACTTCTGCGTTGAGGTTGCACAGAGAGCCTTTGGGAACAGTCACCTGCCAAAAACAACATTTACTGAGACATAAACAGACAAAGCTATTTCAGAAATTATTTCAATTCTTTATTCACCAAGTGTGACACACTGAATCTTTACATCCATTAAGATCCATCTTTCCAAAATGTGGTATTCATTACTTTCTTTTCTGACCTCAAGTCTGCTGTACCATTTTCCTAAGGTATTGTCCGTTTTTTGTTTTATGTAAGTTGTTATGGTTTTGTAGACGCCCCAGTGGGTTGAAGAGAATTAGTGTTTATAAACTACTCTTAGCCTTGATTCTCGAGCAATGTAAAACTTTTTGGTGTACCAGAATAGTAACCTTTAGTCGAGACTAAAGGGCTGAACAATCTTTCATCCCTCATGTGTGACGTAGGCCCTCCTTCAAGCACCAATGTTCCGACATCAAATCCACTTTTTTAGATTTTTTCCGCTTTGGGTCTTTTGTGAGCCCTCACAATTTTTTCCTTAGTTAAAAGGTGCCTCAGTGGGTTGAGGAGAATCGGTGTTTATAAACTACCCCTAACCTCAACTCCCAAGTAATATTGGTGTACTGAACAATTACCTCGTTTGGTGGAAAAATTTCTCTGCCACACAATATTGCAACTCTCCACACAAACAAAGCAGTAATTTTGAAATCCCATAAATGTTAAGTTGAATGTATTCTAAAATCTGAATAGAATTGAAGAAACCTTGCTAGATACTTCATTTATAAATTTTAAAAGTATCTCAAGAAGTTTAAATCAGCAGGAACAAGTTAAAGAAGCATCTAAGGCAAACTAGTCTACCTGCATTTAAAGCAACTAAAATCCATATATGTTTTGTTTTATTAAGAAATCAGCATTTTCAAAAGAAAATCAATCCCATGTAACCACTGCTCTCCAACAACTACATGTGATTACATTCAATCACTTCCATTCTCTTAAATTATTACCGGTGTCTATGTGCCAATGTCGTGTCTGGTGTCCGTGTCTATGTTAGTGCTTCATAAGCTCCTCACCTTTATTTCTGGTGGCTTATCAACCCAAGAAGGATTTGTTTTCCATGCTTGCAGTTGCTCAATAAGTTCAGCTTCAGAGGCACTAAATGTTCCACTCCCATTTCTCTGGTCAGATCTCACAAAATTCATTCCTTTATGTTTTGCCAATCTACTCAGCTGATACTGTAGTTAAAAAATAATAATAATCAGTTACGCGCAAATCCAGGCTCCTATTCAATTTTAAGACACAAGATTGATGACTTACCTTTAGAACATTTTGAAACTTGTTAGGAAGCTGCACAAAAAAATTAGATATTGCAGGATCCATTCCTTTTGGAAACCCATCTTTTTCATTCTTCCTGATATCTAAGCTGCATTTGGTACCCTCTGACTCACCCATCATAACAACCTGCAATTTTTTAATAAATGCTTAAAAGTTAAGCAGCTAATTCATATTTCAGTGTCGTTTTAAGTATATTTACACAAACCAAGAAAACAAAAAAAATTGTTACTTTTGATGGAACTATTTTTCTTTTATCTCATTCCACTTATTTCTCTCTATGCAATAAATAGTTAAGGATATTATTGATTAAACAATACCTAATGTTATAATAAACTTTGAAAACAATAAATAAATAGGAACAAAATTATTCTACATAAATGACATATGGAAAAGGAATGTGGAGAGTATATTTTAAGACTATCTTCAGGTAAAATTGAAGGTTCTATTTTGTCATAAATTTCTCAACTTGATGGAAATCGAGGCCGCATTAGTCGTATTTAACTCTAATTTTCTGTAATATGAACGATCCAACATGCCACTGTGTCACGATTTAAAACCATGGTTATATTAATGATCCAAACATAATACAGCTTTAGAACCAGTAACAAGTTAGTTCAGGAGTTTCAAATGCAGGTAAAAAATGGGGTGTCTCATTTTTCAGCAAAACACTAATGGTTGCAATAAATTAAAGGTGAAACTTTTCCATGTGTGGCCACATTTAGGATTGAATTAAACAACCAAAGTGTTTCACACCACAAACAAGCAAACTAAGCAACAAATTTTAAGCACGAATTCAAGAAACTGAACTCAACCCAAAATTAGAACAATCATGACCCATTAGAAAACACAACAATGAAAAAACAAAACAAAACAAAACAAGAGCAGAGAAAAGAAACAGGAAGCAAAATGGCTAATGAAGTAAAAAATAATAATGATATTTTATGTGAAGGAACATACAAGGTAAAAAGTATGATCAACCTAACCAAGCTCAGAGATTGCCTTCAATATCTTCCTTTTTAACTACGCAATTTTGAGAATTGAAAAGTATGGAAGATGGATGAGAAATGAAGATAAGTAAGAGCAAGCCACGTGCAATACTTGGTCAATTTGTCTGCTAAACATTTATGACCCACCATTTCACCAAACAAGACTTTCACATTTCAATTTTTTATTTTAAAATTTAATATATTTCTAACCACTATCAAATTTTAAAATTATGGTTTTCATCCACCATATTTTTTTGTCACGGGTTTTATTTTTTATTATTAAGTTAATTTATGTGTTTTTTATCAATTTTTTAAAGTATATTTATAAAATCATTTTATAAAAATTTAGAATTTTTTAATTTTATTTTGATTGATAGAATTTTTTAATTTGAGATAAATTAAATATGAATCATTAAAAATTAAAATCTATATGAACTTAGAAAATGAATTTTGAAATCGATTTTTATACTGACTTCTATCATAATACATAACATGTATCTACAATTTTTTTTTATAACGAAAGTGTATCTACAAAGTTTAGTAGCATTCTAATAAAACTTCAATATATTTTGATTTCATAGGGACAAAAATTATGGTAAAAATTATTGTTGTCTCCAAAAGTCGAAGAAAATTTCTATAGAAGCTAAAAACATATGTTAACTCTTTTTATTTATTTATTTTAAAAAATAAAGTGTAAAAGTCTCAGATAACAGTTATGACATCTCAATTATGTTGGCATCTCATAACCATTATTTATCAATTGAAGCACCCTAATAAATATAATTAATAAAAGAAAATATAACAACTTGGAGGGATTAGATAAAACTTAAGAAAATAAACATATGAACACAAACAACTATCTCGTTAAAAATCTTACCAAAAAATATCGATAGATAAAACTATGTTAAAGCTAAAAAGAGTGTAGTGCATGGACAAGCCCCAAACTAAAGCAACTAGTAAAGACAAAAACCAAAGATAAAAAAGTACAATCAACTAATAAGAAAAATAGGAAAATTATTCTTGTTTCTAAAAAAATCATCTCAAATAAAGGTAGGTATCGTATTCTACTAGATGAAACTTTGAACACTAAAAGCAAAATTCCAAAACTTATCAGTACAATAATTTCTTTCTCGATAAATAAGTCTTTAACAATATTAACACAATTCAACCAATGATTACGTAATTGTTAAGAAACAATTTGAATTTGGATTACGTAATTGTTAAGAAACAATTTGAATTGGGAATTAAAAGTTGAAAATTTGGACGAGAACAATTTTACGAAGCCACCAGTGTCGGTCATGGGCATGTGCTGGCAGACCAACAGCACATGACCCAAACATTTTTAATTTTTTATAAGAGTAATATATGACTTAAAAAATACTACTAAGAGATAAAAGTTGAGAATTCTACTCCCACGCCTCCATTTATACCTCTCACTCCCTACTTATACCTCCCACCCCAAATACACTTAAAAAGACTTTTTGTTTTTTACCTTTTTATACTATATATAAATTTGATATTTTTTTCCATTCAGTTTTTCACTCACATATTCGAAACTTTCAAAATCTCTAACAAATTTTTCTAGCATTTCGAAACCTCTGAAACACAAGTTACTTTTTCGAATTTTTTGATGAATTTTAAACCTTCGAAATGCAATTTCCAATTTTTTAAAATATTTTTGAAAGTTTCAAGGAATATGAAACTTCCAGAGTACTCAAATTTTTTTAAAAATTTCGAGCAATTTGAAACTTCTAAAATAGACAAGTTTCAATAATTTTCGAAGGTTTCAAAGTTCTGAAAATCAACATTTCAAAATTTTTGTTGAAGCTGAAATCTTTGAAACTATTTAACAAATACAATAAATTCTATTTCGAAACTTTCAAATTAATCAATACTTTCGAATATTTAAAAAATCTAAACTCACTCTATATTTCGAATATTTTGTAATCAATCAAAGTTTTGAAATTTTAAAAATATTTTAATACTAGTTTTCGTACATTTCTAACGTAAATGTCAAATTTTAGTAACATTTTTCCATAAAAAGTAAACAGAGTAAAAAAAAAAGTATTTTTAAGTGTATCGAGAGAGATATAAGTATAGGTGGGGGTGGGAGTAAATTTCTTATATAAGTTCACTCTGCAATATAGGGTATAAAAACAAAAAAGGTCAAGTATCCAGAAGTAGAATGAGATTTTATGAAGAAAAAAAAAAGTCAAGATTTTTTGACAAAAAAAGTAACAAAAAAAAATAGAATTAGATTTTCAATATTATTGTTGTTATTTATAAATTTTTTATTTTAATGTTATTTATAATTTAAATAAAAAATATTTATTTTTAAGTTTTTAATGTTTTTTATTAGAAATTTAATTTTTAAAATTAAAATAGACATTTCAAACTATTTGAGACAGTTCTGAGAGCTAACACGTGCCACTACTATTGATCACAATATATATCTATCAAATGACAAATTAATTTTCGAGATCGATTGGCTAAATGATTGTGAAATGCATTTAACATAACACTAATTATTAAAGTGAACACAAATTATTACGACATTTTGAAATGTTTTTCTTTATACAAAACATTTTGAAATGTTTAATTTTTACAATTATTGTTATATTAGACAAATTTTATTGTACAATCAAAAACAGAGTGTATTGATATTATGAATTTTTTAATTAATAATTTTTTTTAATTTACCCATGTATATATTACTAGAATATCTATTAAAATTGACTAAATTAAGAGTTTTAGTATATAGATAACGTGTCATTCAACTATTGAAATTAAATTTTGATAGAACCAAAATATGTTAAATTTTAAATCTAAAAGTCTCCTTGTTGTTATTGTGGTTATTCCTACTACTTAAGATTCCCATTGTTATTCTATTTGTCTATGACTACAAATACCATTTTTGGAAAGTGTTTTAAAAAAATTATTTTATAAATAAATTTTAGAAAATTATTTTAAAAAAAATATTTAAAAAAATCTGTTTAGCAGCTCTAATTTTTTAAAACAGTTTTTGACTAGAAAATTAAAAAAACTAAAAAATGAAAATTAAAATACTATTTATCTGTTTTGCTTTTTTAGTTTTAAAAAATATAATATTAAAAATAGTTTTACAAAACAAATTTTAAAAACAAATAATTCAAATAAATTTCTTTAATATTTAAAATATTAAAATAGAGTTTTTAGAATGTTAATCACACAAGCCATAAGCCACATAAGTGTTTTTTTTCTCATATATTATATTAGTGTCAATTTGTGTCGCATGGGTTTTGCTTTTGCACATCTTGTTTTTGTGCGGTTGCTGTCACATTTTTTTTTCTTTCTGATTCACAATTGTCTTTCTATTATTATTAGAAAAAGTAACCTTATTGCTAGAGTACATATACAAACACACCAATAAAAAATACAAATACACCATTCCAATGAGAAGACAAACGCCAATCGCTGCAACGGGTGAGCCCAATAACTTCAACCAGAAGTTTCAAGTTAATTTTTGAGAACCATGTACCTTTATTCAATTCCTAATTAGAATAAATATTGTTTAGACTTTATTTATTTTTGATCGAAGTTTAAATTATCAAGTATTTTTTCCTTTGACATGTATGCATCTGAGGAGATATTTGTGCTTTGATAGATCATTGCTAAAGTTCCGTTCAAAAAAAGATTGCAAAGTATAAAACAATTGACATTGAGAGAATTGAAAAGGCATATTTTTTGGGGAACAAAGTTTCAAGATATGGTGTTTGATGAAAAGAACTGGTTGAGGGGAATTTTTTAACTTTTTTTTTGTGAATAAGAAGGTGCCAAGCACCAAAGAAACAAAAAGAAACAAAATTTTATAATTTTGGTGCAAAATATTACTAATAATTTTGGTACACTTACAGTGCTGCAACTGTAGCGATTTTGGTTTTTAAGCAATTTTCAACTCCCAAATTTTAAAATATGCCTCTATGATCATACAATCAATTATTTTTGACCTAAAATCCTTAGTCTTACTTTTCATTAAAATATTTGAGACTAGATGATGAATTTGAAATCAAAAATAATTTTAAAAGCTGAAGAAAATCATAAAATTTAGAAAATATAAAGTAGCCAAGATTAAAAAAAAAAAAAAAAGGTAAGAAACAAAAAAAGGTAAGGGGAAGAAGAACAACCAGTGTCTTCTAATAGTGCCAAAATTTCGAATTAACACAATAAATGGAAGAAGAATAACATAGTGCCAAAATTTAGAAAATGTATTGTTAAAACTGTGTTCATGCAGTAGCAGTTAATTGAAAGCTTCTGCATCTGAAAGCAATTGCCAAGATTAAAACTAAAAGGTAAGGGGAAGAATAATAATTATAAATTTTGGTCTGGTAAGTAGTAATTCATGCACAAGTACACATTAAACATCATCATCCGCATCAAAATATCTAAAGATTCCAATTATTTTATACACTACTCACAATACATATTTGAAACACCTTAATTAACTACACCATCACATGGAAATGACTATAAATAGTAATCACCATAATATAACAAGCAGATTTCAGACTTTGGTGCAGACATCTCCTTCACAAACCCATCCTTCTTTGGTCTTCTCTTCTTCCTTGGCATCATCTATGCTTTCTTTGTCTTCCAGTGTACACTTTAGATGGAGATCAAAGTCACACTCTTCACAGTAGTATGACCAAACATGTCCCTCCTCAGAACAACCATCACAGTAATATACCCTGCGGCACGTCAACTCAAGCTCATGCTCATGTGTTTTGTGCGTCACCTTCTCAGGCCACCCCTTTGCAATGTCATCATTTTGTGCCTCTATTTCTTTTATTCTCTCCTCGGTGAAAGGATAAGCATCTGCTCCATAAAGCGCAACCAGATCCCGAGCTTCTTTTGTGACAGTCCGGCCATTTGATCCGATAGCCACAAGCTTGGGGATGCCAGATACCTTGAATTTCCGACTCAGGAACTCTTTCCTTGAGTCACCAAAGGGAAGTGCCAGCCATGGCATACCTGCAAAGAATTCATCAAAGGAGGCTTGATCCCTGTCACTTGAGATGAAAACGACTTCAAGTGCATCATTGTCTTTTGCCTTAATCTTATGGTATACATCAATGAGTTTTGGAAGAAATGCACGACATGGAGGACACCAATGGGCTGAGAAGTAGAGGAGGACGGTCTTCCCTTCTAATTTTGACACCGGAATCTGAAATAGGAATAAATGCTAACTTGTTAATATCATACATTAAAAAGATGGAGTGATGGGGAATCACTCAACACAATTCCTTAAATTCCTATTATAAGATGATTTACCTTCTCCCCATCTTTCTCGATCACAAAATCTCGATCCCCAGACACCAAAACTGACCCAATTGTTTGAGTTGCCTCCTTGGCCTTCTCTATTTCTTCGAGTTCAGCAAGCTTTTCAGGAGTGAATGGATATGCAGTGATCCCATGATCCTCAATGATCTCGGCAACATTAGGATGAAGAGTTTTCCCATTTGGCCCAATAATAACCAAGGTGGGGAGGGTTGATAGTTCAAAGTACTGAACTAGTTTCGCACAGGTTTTGTCCTTGATAGGCAAGGATAACCAATGCACACTTTCTAATTCTTTCTCCAATGACTCTTCCTCGTCATCTAAGGGTATCACCACAACCTCAAAGTTCTCCCCCTCAGCCTTCAGCTTCTTGTAAACATCCTTAAGCTGTGAAGTAAATGTAGTGCATGATCTGTACGAATTTGCACAGAAATACAGACCAACTGTCTTTCCCTCAAGCTCAGAGATAGGTATCTGTGTGCACATGAAAGAAAAAGTCAGATCGATAAGTGAACCACGTGATTTATGGAAAACAACCAGATAATAACTAAAGGAAACTACTACTATATCATACAGAGTGAAGTTACTAGCTTACATTTTTTCCATCGGATGATATCACAAAATCACGGGAACGAGAGCCCAAAATAGATCTCAAGGACTGATTCCTCTTAGCTTCCTCTTCTTGATCTTTTAACTCTTGGATCCTTTCCGATGTGAAAGGGTATGCTTCAGGTCCATATTCACGGATAATGTCAACTCCATCTTCAGCGACAACTTTGCCAGTTTCATCAAGCAATGCAAGATGAGGAATTCCATTTACATGAAACAATTCATCAAGGCGATTGCGTGTATCTGAATCAGAAAACGGGATAGCCAACCACGGCATCTTGGAAAAGTAGCTTTTAAAGGCTTCATCATCCTCATCAGCTGTGAGAAAAACGACCTCAAACTCACCATTTGGAGAGAGTTCATTGTACGCCTCAACCAATGTTGGTGTGAAACCTCGACACGGACCACACCATGATGCTGAAAAGTATAAACCAAGTTTCTTCCCTTTCAAGCTGTCAATTTTAACCTGTGAAGTTTAAAATATAAGAAATAGAACCACAATATTCCACTGGCATGAGTACAAATAAAGCCACCCCTTCAAACAACTGTCATAACCCGCAATGTTCAATAAAAAAAACCACTACATTAAACCACAGGCAAACTTAAGTTAAACTTAATTCATTGGAACAAAACATTAGAGTCAACCACAGGCAAACTTAGTCAACTTAGTTCAATGTAATAGCTTACACTCAAACAAATCCAATCACCACTTATTTTATCAAATTTCTGCTAATAAAGAACAAAACAATCGATGACTACTCAATATACAACATAATCCTTAATTTATTTTTCCATTTTTAGCATTTGAAATTTGAAGGCCCAACACCCCAGTTTCGAGCAAGCAAATCTTTCTTCCCCCACAATTAGAAGATTCAATTAAATTCAAAATACTGCTGTCTGCTGTCTGTAACTAAGCATCCTATCTTACATTAGATTAGTACTTAATTACATATGCAGCTATGAATACAACAAACTGATAATAAATTAGTCTCTCTCTCCACACAATTTGAAAAACAAAAGTGACGACAAAAAAGTTTAATCCAATGAAGTAATTTCAATTATTTAAAAGTATCCTTCCTTGTTAATCAATTAATTAAGAACATTCAATTTCAGAAAAGTTAACAAAAAAAACTAGGAAAGATGTTAAATAAATAATAATGATGTACCTGATCGCCGTTGTTACGAAGAAGAAAGTCTCTATCGGGAGAAGAGAGGAGGGAGTGAAGATCGTGAGTAACATCAACAGAATCTGCCATCGCTAGTGAAGTGGATAGAGAGAGAGTGATTGATTGTAATACTAATAACGTGAGCAAAGCTAGGAGTGCTTATTTATAGACTATAGTTGTGGTGGCGAAGGTTCTTTTTCTTATTCTTTTTCTTCTTCTTTTTTTAATACAAGGAAGAGGCGTTTTATTTTTGGTCAAGGCGTTCTTTGTTTTTCACTTACATATCTTCGGGACTAAGAAAATCATATTCTCTCTCGCCGACTATGCTTAATCTAATGTATTCAAATATCTATATTATAATAATATGATTTTTCTCAAAATTAAATATAAGTAACTAATGTTCTTCATTCCTAACTTAACTGATAAATATTGATATCGTTAGATTAAATGTTTTATCTTGAATTTGAATTCGAGCAATTGTGTAAATTAATTATAATAAATTTATTATCTCTTTTAATAAATAAAAAAATAAAAGATATTTAAAAAATTTATGTATTTGTTTTAATTTCATTAAGGAGTATAAGTAAATGGATACATGTTCATCTATTTGATTTTTTCAATAAAAATAATTGAAGTTGCAAATTTTATAATAAAAATATTTTAATTTAGTTGATAAGTAGGGATAAAATTATAAATAAAATATAAAAAGAAAAAAATGAAAGAAAAAGTTAGACCAAAACATAGCATCCTTTTATATATACTACAAGTATAAATATTTGAAAAAACAGTT
>JBBPBQ010000002.1:20769164-20787080 GCA_037974755.1 Cicer yamashitae
TGTCACTTAAGTTAGAATTTAAAGACATCAAAATACTTTTTTTAAAACAAAAATTTACACAAATATAACTAAAATATTAAAAATGATTTATTTAATTTTATAAATAAAAATCTTAAATAATCTTTAACAAACACTCTTAATTCAAGTCTATTAAAATAAATGTTAGGATAATTGATATTTTTCCCGTCTTATAATGAGTATCACTTTAATAAATAAATAAATAAATTATCTCAAAATAAATATCATTCATTATTTTTAATGAATATTGCTAGTTGAGCTAAACTTAAAGACTTCTTATACTATCATTTAATAAGTATTATATATACAACTTTCAAAATATTATTATATTTTATATAAATAATAATAATAAATTTATCAATAATTAAAATAAATAATTTAATAAAATAATTTTTTTTAATTATTATATTTGTAATATGCGTATAAAAATCATTTATCATATGAAATACTAATTTGGTCTTCGTCAACTTATAGTGCAATAATAATGCTAAATTGCTAATAGTACTCTATTACTCAGCATCTCGGAATGTCATGAGTACTTTCTTCACACAGTCACAAACGCAGTGGGAACACATTGATCGTGCAACAAACGAGGCCAACAAAGTACAACGAACGCGTCAATGTTTCATTGGTTAAAATAAGAAACAAAAATCTTTTTGTTTTTTGACAAAAAACAATAATCTAGGAAGAGAAGAGCTATAAAGTAATGACAGTGGACGACTTCACACGTCAATTTTTTATTTAAAGATTTTGGAAGATTGCTTTGCAAAGGAAAATTTGAAAATAAGATGACATCTTTCTTGTTCTTTCCTTCATTCCTTTCAAGGTTTTAATGAACAACTTCGTGAACAAGAAACTCGATCCCTTTACTCAAAACTAGCAAAATTTGCATGGGTCATGTCATATCTTATTTCAAATTAATATTAATTTATGAGAAAGTAATTAATTGTATGGTACAATGTTGTTGGATATTTTGTTATATTTCAAAAGTTATTAAATTATTTAACTATTTGAAATTTTTATTGTTATTGTAAATATTTTATTTTGATTAATTGATTAATTTATAAAACAAATACTTTTATGAACCATGAATTTACTACTCTTTTACCGTTAAGTAACAAATGGTGTTAATAGTATTATTATGTTTTTAATCTAGCTTTTAAAACCTCATTGACCTTTTCAATTGATTTCCAATATTAATTATTAAACAAAATCATGACATTCAAGTGGGATGGAAAATACAATATACTAGTAGTATATATTAGAGCTCAACATGGTTTTAGAGAGAGAAACAAATTTGAGTTGGCGCTAATTTAGTTAAATGAAATTTTTTACGTTAAATAATTTTATTTTGGGTACAACATGTGTTATTTCTCTATAGTTATATACCTCAATTTTATTTGGGAAGAGTTTTTCTAATCTTAGGGATTTTCGTCTCAAGCGAATAAATCTTTGAGTACATTGTATCTTCACACATTCAGACTATAAATATTGTTGTGTTTATGCACGTGACTAGTTGGTGAATGGTGATCGAGACGATATATGAAGAGTTTGTGATGTTCGTAATAATCACGATTGTTCGTAGTTTGTAGAATTAGTGGATACTGTTCGTGACTTGCAGAGGTAGTGGACACCATTTTTCAAAATAAAATGCATAAATAATTGTTTCAGTAAAATAGTAAATAAAAAAGAGTTTTATTTATATATCCTGTCAATGTAAAAAAAAAATTATATTGTCAATCACAACACAACTGTCATAAGTAATATTTAACTTGTTTTTTTTGACTAAAAAGAGTATTAATTCATTCAAATTGATAAAAATTTCATTGATTGAGAACAATACAATTCAAGATAAAGATAACTAAAACAACAAAGAATGAATATGTGATTAACGTTCAAGTTAATAACACAAAAAGATTAAATATTTACAAATAAGACAAAGCCTACAAATATGGAAAAGCCTACGCCAAAGATGAGAAATAAGACGGGAAATCAAAATGCCGCATGAAGATGAGATATAAAAAACAACTTCAAACTAAGACGACGAAATTACAAAAACTAAAACTAAATATATGTGAAAATCACTTATTCAAATAATAGAAAGAAAAAAAAGAAAACGATTTAGATGAGTGATTTTGGACAAAAAGAAAAACAACGGAGAACGAAGCTAGGTTTACAAAGTTTCATGTCTATATTTTGTTATAAGTAATAGATTTAAATATGTCTTTGATTCTTGCAATTATAACATTTTTTGATTTTGGTACTCCTAAGTTTTTTTTGTTCGGTTTACCTCCCTACAACTATAGTTTCATTTTAAAATAGTCATTTCATCCAACTTCCGTCACAAAAATTGTAACACCGTTAAACTTAAATATAATTAAAACATAATTTTTTTAACCTAAAAATAAACCCTCAATATAATTAAATTATAACATTTTTTAACCTAAAATTAACCTTTCAAAAGTTTCATTCTTCTTCCCTAAAAAAACCTAAGATTAACTAAAATGTTGTTGCAACTTAAACAAAATTAAGCCTTATGTTGCAGCAATTAAAAGGCTTTGATTCAAAACGTTGTTGCACTAAAATATTTTCTCCTACTATTAATACAGAATTGAGACACTGTTCACATTTCTTGTAATTAATTTCATTAACACGGTTCTAATTATTTCTGTTTCTGTATCAATTATTGTGAGCTTGCATATTTCCCTCGTGCTCGATTTGTAACACAAAAGCTTCAATTTCACTTTTTCGACGCAAAGAAAATTGAAGCGAATCAATTAAAAGAAAAAACAAACATTCGTAATTTTGTACTAATATTGTATTTAGAACTATAATCCTTATTTACGTAAGAGTGTAGTTTTGTAGGGAAAAAAATGAAACATTTGGGGGAAAAAGAATGAAACATTTGTGATTAATTTTAAGTTTTTTTAGGGAAGAAGAATGAAACATTTTGGATTAATTTTAGGTTAAAAAAGTTATAATTTCATTATATTGGAGTTTATTTTTAGGTTAAAAAAATTATGTTTTAATTATATTTAAGTTTAACGGGGTTATAGTTTTTGTGACGAAAGTTGGATGAAAGAATTATTTTAAAATGAAACTATATTTGCACGGATGTGAATCAAACAAAACAAACAAAAATTAAAAAAAAAGTTATAATTGCAAGGACAAAAAACATATTTAAACCTAAGTAATATTTAACATTTACTTTAACTACTTTTAAAGTCACTTGCATAATTAATAATGTAAAAAAATTTACACCTATAATACATGCATGTAAGTTAAATTCAATAAATTTGTTATTATGTTAATTAATAAGTTTGGTCCATGTCAAAAGGAAAATGTGGACCACACTTTCAAAGACTACAATTGGGCCAGACTTATTTGGTTTGGATCCCCATTGAAAATTAAAATGGGAGGCTTTTCTACAAATCTTCTCCCGTGGCTAGAGATAACCCACTACTAGAAAAACTAATTTTAGCGTCGGCCAGGCTTACGCTATGTCGACGCTATCAACAAATAAAGCACATTCGACGCTAATTATATCTGGTGCCACGTCATTAAAAATTTATTTTACGTCGGATGACCGACGCTAAAGTCAAAAACTTGTAGTCAACAAATAGTTAGCGTCGGCCGATCCGACGCTACGGTCAAATAAAAGTCAACTTTATTTATACTACAGCGTTGGTCAGGCCGACACTAGAAGTCAACATTGAAAAGTCAACAAATGACTAGCGTCAGATGGAGCTGACGCTATTTGTAAATTTATTTAATTTTTATTTTTTTAGCACCTACTCAATTATATTTTAATGTCTTTTAAATAATTGATGCTATAGAAACATTAAAAGTCATTGCATTGACAACATAACAAACGCACCATAGTATTAAATAACAACTTAACAAAGTATCATTTGTTCTGAAACTACAAAATAATAATACAGTATCAAATAACAACTTAACAAAGTTACTTAGTACATAATTGTCAACCAATGACTACAAAAAGTAAGCATAACTATGATATCAAGGTTCGTCCAGCGACAGGTCGTCCAAATCATCATTGTAATGAGGATGCGAAGGAGGATGACTCACAGTAGATGATCCACCAACTGATTGACGGTGCAAAGCGTCAATTTTATCTCCAAAAAATTGCTTTAATGCATCAAAATATTCTCTAACTTCTTTGAACGCACCCTAGCCTCTTCGGTGACCTTGGTAGCCACTTGAGCTTGGGCCACTGCATCCTGAGCAATTTGTTCAGCTCTAATTCTAGCTGTCCTCTCCGCTTCTAAAGACATCCCAGTCATAGAATTAGAAGGATTTTGGGATTGCTGTGTAAGCGATATACACCCATGTCGGACGTTAATAGACAAGTCTCCCGTACCATAAACTCGACCACGAGTGCGACCCCCTGCAGATTGTGTCCATAACTTAAGTATTGTCGCTCCATCTACCTCTTTAGCACCATCTACACTTGTTTCCCCAAGTTTTGTTTGTACTTCCTCCAATTTTTTTTTTTAAAATGTTCCCTGATCAATGGAATAAATCAATAAGGTAATATATGATCGAATTTCTAAAATAAATTAAACAAACAAGTCAAGATATAGATAACATACTAACTTACACCAATACATGTATAATAAAAGGATTGCTCTTCTAGAACTGTTGGTGTAAATGAGATCATATTCTTTTTTGGTTGATTTGTAATATAAAGAATTTGCATAAAGAATTTACATAAATAAAGAACATACATAGGTAGATTCTGCGCGACTATCAACCCAAGCACCATTTTTCCTCTTGTGGGTTGTCAAAAATAACTCATCGGGAAGTAAATCTCTTTGAAGGTTATTGCTCTACAAATAAAATCAAGATTATTGGATCACAACTCACAAGTAGATATCGTAACATTAAATTGTATTAATTTTAGGTAAATGGGAATTTAATACATACTAGCTCAAGTGCAACATCAATATGAGCCTTGCGGCCTGAGGTGTGGACAACTCCGCCTCTTGTTGAAGCTCGATTGGTCTTATTTTGGTTGGAGATGTTCTTGAATGATATACTTTCCCAATATGCTTGAAGACCAGTCCAAGCTTCCTCACCTATCCAACTAGGTCGAGTCCATTTTTTCCTCACCTTTGTAAGCATATCTGATAGTCTTTTAGAGGCCTTTTGTTCAAACAAACATTTCACCATATCATTATCACAAGGATCCCACGACACCTTCTCCTGGGAATAACAAAAAGTATATATGTACTAACTACTATCAACAAAACAGATAACGCAATTCTCCCTATATATGCTAGAAAGATGAATTGAACATATAATTTTATTCAAAGGCTTACCGCAAACTTTTCAAACCAATCTCGTCTAATTATGTTAGTGGTTGCACTCCAACCATAGATAGGCTCACGAAACTGTTTTTGTATGGCATACCTAATGGCATCTGCAACTGTGTTGCTATGACCGAGTCTGCATTAATGTATTGAAGAAATAGAGTATTAAGTAAATAAAATGTGTCTATACTTATGCTTCTAGTATAACTCATGGTCTTTTGTTGATTGATGATGACGAAAATAAACGAGTGTTGTAACTTACCCTTTACCATAAGGTCGTATAATGACTTTTCCATTATCATCTCTCACAGGCACGATAGGAGGAACGTTCCCTTGACCCACCTCCTCATCCTCTTGGTTGTGGTCCCCAATTTCCACCCTATCCTCATGATCATTGGAAGTTTGTTGCACATTCTTCTCTACCAGAGTCTCACGTGGGGAATGTTGTGAAGAAGCACCTTCCATTGTCTGAAGACTTAAACCTGGAGTCGGCATAAACACAAATACCTCAGGGGTTGAGGCATGGATGGGAGATGGTGTCGGGTGAGATGGTGGTGTTACAGTATCAGTAGGTGCTACAATCTTAGTCGATGCAAGAGGTTGAGACGAGGCTGGAGACGCACAATGAAGTGGCCTAGTGGTAGACAACTTGCGACGTATGACATCCCGCTGCTTATTAAGTTTACCTGGTCGTAACATCTTTGGTTTACACTGAGTATGATGGGTATTTCCTTTATCACCGCCATCTTTGTTAGTCATCTGTTGTCATAAAGTAAAAAAGAGTAAATAAAAAATTTCACTTAATTAGAAAAGGGTAACTTGTAAACTAATCATATAACAACTATAAAAAAGGATAAAACAAAATGTAAACAATTTAAACAATTTATTTTGTAGATGAACAGTGAACAGAGCAATACAAAATACATAAAATAAACTCAACAAGTTGTAAACAATTTAAACTCTAATATTGTGCAATACAAAATACTATTATAATATGAACAGTGCAATACAAAATGTAAACAATTTATCAGAACTCAGTAAGTTGCTTAAGTACAACATGAACAGTGCAATACAAAATACATAAAATAAACTCTAATATTGTGCAATACAAAATATTATTATAATATCTTCGATCAGTATCCTTTCTCCCTTCACTACAATCTTCAGTCAAAAATCTCTTCGAACACATCTATTTGTGAGTTGTCACGTAAACAGGATATTGGTTCAATTTCTGCAATTGGTAGAACATGTGACATCCCATTAGATGTTTAAGAAGAAATGAATAAATAACTAAAAGGCAATAGCTAGAAAGGAATGAAGAATTAATACTTCAAATCTTGCTATTGTTTAGTTCTGCCTATAGTTGTGCCATTTGAGTTCCTATGAGCTTTTATTATGATTAATTTGACTTATGATTTCTTTATTGTTATTGCTTGGTGAAGTCCAATTGAGTGTGCCATGTAATGCGTTGTCTTATGAGTTATTGTTTCTGTACAATTATTTATTAGAGACTGTTATTCTCAAAATTTAGTGTATCTTAGGCCATAAATTTGGTTTATAATCTGTTTTGGAAGTGCAGAATGCAAGTTAGAATGAAACACAAACTGTAGCCTATAGTTGAAATTATAATACACAAGTAACAAAACCAATTAGAAATCCCAACTTCAGATCTGTAAAATTTTCAAACCAAAATAGATATTGAGGTCAAGTTTTATAGTACTTTGAAAACCTAAGTTGTGTCTATAAGCTCAAATTGATAAGTTCATGCATGAATGCCAATTTTATTCCTCGAAGTTATAATTGTGTATAAAGAGTAAAAAATAAAATTTCTGCACAATGATGTATTAAGGGCTGTTATACTCAATTTTAAGTGTATAACAGATATAACAAACAAGAAGTTATAAAATTAGTGTATATCTATTTTGTAACTGTAGGTTGGAAGAATTTTTTTTGAATGAAAAAAGTTAGAAGAATTTTATTCTTTATGGAAGTGAAACATATACATCAGACACCTTAAGCTAAAAGCTTTGTTAGACCAAATGGATTTTATATATTGGATTTTAAAATGATCCTTTTGCTTCCATACAACATATAAATAACAAGACTATGTTTTTCTACCAAATAATAGGAGGAAACCAATAGTCCAACATACATTAACCTTTTAATACACAAGTATCAAATCCAATTAAAAAGCTCAACTTCATATCTGTAAAATTTTCAAACTAGGCGATTCATAATAGAACCATAACAAATGAGTTAACACAAATCAAATGTTTGTATCAAAATCAAACCCTAAACCAAAAGTGAACAAAACAAAGGTTAAGGGTACATTTACATTGAGAATGAATTCAAGACGAGAGTGAGACGACGACAGTGAGAGTGAGAGAAACGGTGACGCCGTGAGAGTGAGTGACAGGTTCGAGGGTTAGGGTTCAGAGTGGGAGACGGTGATGCGCGAGAGTGAGTCGGGGGCCGGTGATGAAGTGAGATGAAGGGTGGGAGACGGTGATGAAATGATAAAGAACGATGGTGATGAAGGTGGGAGATAGTGATGAAGGGCCGTGAGGATGAGAAGAGCCGTGAGGATGAGAAGAAGGATTAATGAAGTGAGAGGGTGAGAGCTTCGTATACATCTGATGTAATTTTGAGATACAATATTATTTTTTCAAATATTATTAAAAAAATTAATTTTAAAAAATCCTAAACGTAGTGTCGGCCCTTCCGACGCTAATTATTAAACTAAAAAATAAAAAAATAAACTTGCGTGTACCTTATTTTATTTAGCGTCGGCTCAGCCGACGCTAATTATTAATAAAGTAAAAAGAATAAAATTTGGCACGCTAGCATCGGTGTGACTGACGCTACCTAGCGTCGGAGTCGGAGGCCGACGCTAAATATGGTAGCTAAAATGGATTTTTCTAGTAGTGACCATTTTACAAGCCTCTACATAAGTTCTAGAAATGATAACTACTATGTTATACAATATTTGACATGTTGGAAATAAGTGTTATTTTGATAGTAATCAAATTACAGCTCTAATTTCTATCGAAAAATGGATTACATGTTATTATTACCGAATCGAACAACTTGCTTGTTCTTCCATTCTAATCGATACGACTAACTCATCATCTTCATTTTTTTGCAACATTGACATATCACGATGATACCCTCCCCCTTCAGATTTCTTTAAGGTTAATGTAGATGTTGCAACTGATAACAACATTTGGGGGTTTGGTTGTGTTGTTTGTGACTCTCAGGGGAGGTTCATGGCTGCAACTTCTTGGAAACCTAAGCTTATGATAGAATCCATTGTTAGCATGTGATTTTTGAGAGTGACAACCGTTTGGTCATCAAGGGGTTGAAGAAGGGTAAGAAGCTTTTAGGCTATATGTATCACTATCTAAAAGAAATAGAGTTAGCATTTCTCTTTCAATATCTTTATTTCTCACTTTTGAATAAAAAAGGAAACATGGTAGCTCATTTTTTTATAGTTTAATTGCAATTTTGATCCCCTTGTTTTCACCAATTCGCGAAACTAGTCCATCTATTTTAAAATGTAACAATTTTGATCCCTTACTTACAGTTTGTAACTAAAAAAAATGGTGATATGACATATTTAAATGATGTGACATATGATACGACGATGTTGAATGATTATAACCCTTGAAATTGCTACAAGACCTTCTAAAAAATTTCAATTTATGAAGTTATTCATTTTTATAATTTAATAAATAACATATAAATAACTTTTGTCTCTAGATGGTTCTACATCATGAGATTGCATGTCACATCATTAAAAATATCTCAAAACACCAATTTTTAGTTTAAAAATCTGAAAGAGGGACAAAACTATTAACTTTTAAAATATGAGGACTAACTTCGTGAATAGATAAAAATAAGAGATCACAACTAAACCTTTTTTTTTAATCTAATCATAGGTATTATGCAATAATGCAGGTGTATGGGTAAATAATATTCCATCTTTCTTGTACTCTATTTTTTGTTTAGACTTTTACTCGTATTTTTGTCGTAGAAAATGGTACTTTGAATTATTAATTATAAATACTATTTGAAAAGGATACAATCAAAATATTTTTGAAAGAAATATGTAGTATAACACTTTTAATTAAGAATTAGTTATTCAAATCTTAAGTGGAAATGAGATACCAAACATAAGATATAAGAAATAATAGTACATTCAATTAGTCAAAAAAGAAGAAATAAATATTAGTACATTTAAGATAAAAAGTAAAACAAAAATAAAAATTATGATTATATAAAAATCAATGTTTACAAATATATATCAAATCAATGCTTACAAACACATACATTCTATTTTTTATAGGAAGAAAATATTCAAATACTAATTTTTATAACCAAATTTTTCAATTGTTTATGTTCTATTTATTCCTTTTTACAAAGTCAAATATTCTTATAAATTTAAAAGTTTATAAATATTAAAACATTTTTTCAGTCAGATTGATACATATATATTATAAATATCACTTTTACACTTTTTTAAAAGTTCAGAAAGTTTTACAAATTACGTAAGAAATTAACACCACAAGATCAATTGATTAATATCTTTCAATAATCAAATAAATGATTAGAAAGATAGTAAGATAAAAAGCTAAGAACAATCCAAAGCAAAAAAAACGGGTAAAAATGCCAAGAATTTAACGCGGTTCGATCATAAAGCAATGTGTTTTATTCTAGTTTACACCAACCACTATTATTGATGATCTTCTTTCTCTTTTTTGAGGGTTACAATCTCTCTACAAAGTATAAGATTTTCCTTACAAGAGAAAATTATTGATCTAGGAATGAAAGGAACGAGATAGCATGCAAATATGCAATAAACTACTTATAGTCAAAGTAACTAATAACAAGTTAGAATGCATTCAATTTTGTATTAATAGTAATGGTGAATACCTTAATAATTGACAACGATAATTTAATAATAATGTTATTCAATTTTTTTTATAAGGATTGTTTAGTAACAATATCATTCTCTTTAATTTATTTATATTTATTTTCTTAATATACGTAAAATAGTCAAAATGAATAACTCATTACGGGATAGAAGGACTATAAGTGAAGTCCTATTTTCTTGTCATTTTCTAACTCCGAACAGAATATATTATAGATTATTATTTTTAATGATTTGAACCAATGAGATAAAAATAATGACTTGAAAATAATATTCACCGTTCTTTTTCAAGTGTCGATTTTTTAGAAAAAATTTGTTCGTTTTTATTTGTGGTTTTTAAATTTTAAAATAATATTAAATGTTGTTTTATTAAAATTATCTCTATTTAAAAGAAAATAAGTTAGTTGAGATAATAAATATGAAAAAAAAGATAAAATAGCTTATGAAAAGTAGTAAATTTTTTTTTAAAGTAAAATTTAATTACTTTATTCGTTTGGATAAACAATTTTAAAGTGATAGTTAAAAAGGAACCGACTTAGTAATTTGAATCAATAAAACACTGTCGCATTAATTAAAGTGTTGATTAAGAAGATGCTGACTCATATTAACTTACTATAAACTGACGAAGACAAAATTTTGCTACTAATGGCAAGTGATTTTCTTTTTACAGATTTGTTTTGCTTGCACTTTACTACAATATAGTAGTTGTTGTAGAAATAAACACATAACTACAAATTGTTGTCCTTTCTTTGCTATTGCAATAGTTACCATTCACGATGGCAGATTTTTTCGATGTTATTCATGATCATCACTTCCTCCTCTCTCTCTTTTCTTGTTATAGACTTTCTTCTTCGTAATAACGGTGACGACGTATTTCACTTTATTTGAATTTATTTATTTAAACTTATTTATTAGTATATACATTTGTGAGTTTTTTTCTTTTAGAAAACTTATCAAAATAGTTTATGAAATGTCTATAAGTCATTTTTCTATAAGTCATTTTCAGTTAATTTTTGTAAATTGTTCATAATAACTTATTAAAATAACTTTTAATATAAATAAAAATAATTTGACTTTATTTAATTTTGTGTTATAAAATTAACTTATACATATATGTTTATGGTATATCTGATTAAATAAGTTGGTTATTTAAATAACGACTATAAGTATTTATGCTACGAAGTATGAACAGTTGAATTTGAACTTCATAGGTTAATATTTTTAAGCATCATATGGCCCATGTCAACAACAACAATAACAACAAAGGAAATGAAAACAACAAAAACAGGAAAATTGAATTTTATACCTCCACAATTTGACTTGTACCTCTATTTATAATAAAAATTAAAACAAATTCGAATGTCTTGATCATACTCCTATATTTTCAAATTTTCAAAAAAGTAATTTTTTCTTTTTGAAATTTTCGGTTGAAAATAACTCCCAAAAATTTCATTTTCGAAATTTTTAGTATTAAAATATAACTACCGAAAATTTTCAGAAATGAAATTTCCGGGTCAATTTTTTTTTTTTCCCGTTAGAGTGTGGAATGAACAAGATATAAATAACTTATTTTATTACATAATGTAGTATAACACAGTATAGTACCATAATTTAATATATTTATAATATAATTTATTAGATGGCCGACAATTAACCCGTAGAACCAGAACCTTAGCAAATACCTCAATTAGGGAGGACTCTCCAAATTTGTTTTTATGCTAAACTATTGAATCGTGATGCTAAGGTGTTGTGATTTACTTATATAGGAACTCAAATTATTTGAAATGGTTGATTTATTAATACTAGAAATTTATTAGGGTTTAATTTGATTTACTAAAAAGGGTCAAATGATAAAATGTCTCAAATATTATAATGTGTTTTTTCCATCTCTACTTAAAAAAAAAAAGAATTAAAAAAAAATCCAGAATAAAAAAGTAAGAAATTATGTATCGAATATTTCAAAGTTTGAAATTTTCGATAGAATAAAATTAACTATCGGGAATTTAAAAGTTTGAAATTTTCGATCGAATAAAATCAATTACTAAAAATTTCAAAACTTAATTTTCCATGAAGTTAATAACTATCGGAAATTTTATTGTCTAAATTTTCGGTTCACAATTTATACTACCGCCTTCAAATTTTTAGAGAAAAAATTGAAGTATTTGGAAATTTAACTTTTTTTACCTTAAATGAATGAAAATAAAAGGATAACATTGAATTTTTTACCTATTCAAAGTACAAGTCAAAGTCGAATTGTAGGATATCAAATCCAATTTTCCAAAAACAATGATAGACATCCGGGGGCTTTTAGGCATAACAGCCCAAGATATCTAGCCAGTATCCTCGTACCTTAGAGGAATACCAGACAAACTGAAATGAAGACTGAACTTCTACAAATCTTATATGCTAATCCTTTTACGGGTTTACACCATGAAGATCCAAACACACATTTACAAAGTTCTATAAGCTTTGTGGTACAGTCGGAACATCAGAAGAGGAAGCCTTGTTCATGAGACTATTTCCTCATTCCTTGACAGGGAAAGCCAAAGATTGGTAGTTCGATCAACGTGGATTGAGTCGCGGACTAAAACAACTCAAATACACTGTATCGGAGTTCAACTGCACCGTAAAATAATATACCACAAACGGCGGCGGTGACACGCGTGTGATGGTCAATTTGGCATGCGTTCTTCCTTTTTCACAAAATTGGGGAACCCTTTGAGGCACACGCCAAATTTCATACCTCCACCTTATAAAACTACTAGTGTGTGTTATCCCTCTTATGTGAGACTTCCTTATCTTTCAATTCACACCAACACTAGCTCTCATTAATAGCATCATTATTTCCAACAATCTTCTATTAATATATCATCATTTCCAACAATTTCTCTTAAGGAGAAATTGCTAAACAGATTCTTTGCACATAACAAAGTTCACGGAAGCTAAGCCAACAATTGCAGTTTTCTCTCAAGGAACAAATGAGACTCTATGTGAAACATACGAGAGATACAAATCTATGCTGCAAAGATGTCCTAATCATGGATTTGATGAGCAAACACAGATTCATATATCCCGAAATGGACTTCAATAACAAGCTAAGATACTGTTAGATGCAACTGCAAACATCAATCTTATGCCCTTCTCTATGATGTAAGAGATTGGAGATCTAGAAATAAAACTTACAAGAAAGACACTGCATCCTTATGGTGTAGTTGAAAATGTATTGATCAAAGTAGACAAATTCACTTTTCCAGCAGATTTTGTAGTGATAGACATGGAAGAAGATGAAGAAGTTCTTCTCATCTTAAGCAGACCTTTTATGAAAATAGCAAGAATCATGATAGATGTTGATGAAGGGAAGCTGAAGGCCAAGGTAAAAAATGATGAAGTTAGCTTTAATCTGTTCGAAGATATGAAACATACGAAGGACAAAAGAGTTGTCTAATGAAATTCACAGATGAAATGAATTTGAAAGAAAGGAAGATACAAATGATTAAATTGGAGGATCTTCCATCTAAAAGAAGTAAGACTATGAATGAGAAGAAATTCAAACCTTACCTTAGTGGTGAAGTTGAAAGGCTTACCACAGTGATTCATTTGAGTGATCCTTGAGATCACACCACACATCAAGCTAGTGATGTTAAAGAGGTGCTTATTGGGAGACGATCCAAATTTCTATTCCTTTCATCTTTTTATTTTGAGTTTATATCATTTTTGTGTTGTTTGTGTTAGATATGATTGTGTCAGTTTTGTTTTATGCTATATATGTGTTATGTTTGGTTTGAGTTGTGTTTTATAAATCACTAGTGATAAGTTAGTAAGTTTTTGTTGTATGAGTTTTGCGTTAAGTGTGCTATGTCTGTTTTGTGAATCATTGGTACCCAATGTCCTTGTGTAACAGAACGAGAGCAGTTTAATGCAAGGTCTGGTGTGTGTTCTAATGATCATAGGACCAATATGCTATGTCTATTTTATGATGTGTGAAATATGGGAGGTGTGTGAGATAATTGTAAAATGGATTTAGTTGGTAGTGTTTTGAAAGCTAAAAAGGAATACCTTAGTGACACAAATTCGTTAAACCAATTTTGAATATACTAAACTAATTTTGAATTACTGATAAATTTGCTAAGTGAATTTTGCATAAAAATCATAGGTGAATCTCTGTAACAAATTCGCTTAGTGAATTTTAAATTAGCTAAGCTAATTTTGCAGAAATTTTTTGATGACTCTCTATAATAAATTTGTTGAGCAAATTGTGCACTGGCTAAGTAAAATTTGTGATAATGTAGCTCAAGGCTTTCTGTCTTAAATTCGCCAAGCAAAATTATGCAAAAATTTTCAATTGAGATCTCTGTTTAAAAATCTCTAATAGAATTTTTCCTTAGTTAAGCGAATTTTTGCACCAACTATACTAATTATTGCATATTAACATTCAACCATTATGAACTACTTTTGTAGGTTAGTAGCAAGAAAGTCATCCAACCTACAGGCCTACACATATCAAACATTGCATGGCCTGGGGAGAGTCCAATCCAACTAATAAAGAACTAATATAGTTGCAACTATGCAACTTTTTGCTTTTCATCTTTGTTGGTTTGTTTCAGTGCTACAAAATATGATTGGAATTGGTTAATATAATATGCGGATAATATTACTGTGTAGTCTATAATTGAGAGACTAAAATCAAACGTAGGTATTATATAAGTTAGAATCTACCATTATTGTGTAGTCTATAATTGAGAGACTAAAATCAAACGTAGGTATTATATAAATTAGAATCTACCATAAGGGATGACAACGGGTAGAGTTTGGGTAGGATACTATAATACCTGTCTCCATACCCGCAGTTTAAAAAAAATACTCATATCCGTGTCCGAACCTTCTTGAGTATCAACTTTAACACCCGTACCCTTTAGGTATCTATGTGCCCGTACCCATTACCCATACTTTAACTAAAATAGATCGATAAATAAATGATATTGTTGTGATTAAATTTAAAAATTATTCAAATATCTTAAATCCAATCATAAAGTATTATAAACTAAAATATTTTCTAACTCAAAACATTTCCAATGAACACATGTTACAATACATATTCAAATATCCATAATAATGCTTTATGAAGTTACAAGTCCTACAACGGGGAAGTTGCAAGTATAATTATAAAGTCACGATTAATAAGACATAACTCTTAGTTATAAAATCACAATTATTTGCCTATTCATAAAAATCAAATTCTTAAAAAGTTTGCAAATGTTTATCTTTCAATTATAAATATTGTAGTGATCCAATGATATCAATAGATGCTAAAATATAAAAGAAAACAATTAATTAAACTAAATACTAATATAATATAATACAATATAATAAATAAATAAATAATATATTTATATTAGTGCGGGTGCGGGGTGGGTACTATAGTACCCGTACCCGCACCCATACCCGTTTAATTTTGCGGGTAATTACCGTCTCCATGCCCATACCCATTATGCGAGTTTTTACCCTACCCATTGTGGGTTATTTTTGCGGGTACTCACTGAGTCTGAATCTAATTGCCATCCCTATCTACCATCCACCAGCACTTATACATCCCACTCCTTAAAGTATCTGAAATATATTTTTGTCATTTTTCACTATTTGGATTTTTTTTGAAATACAAGTAAATTATTTTTCTCCATAAAAAATGTGGTTGAATGTGAAACTTTCGTAATGTAATTTTTTTTAAAGTTTAAAATATGTTTTTAAAATTTAGTTGAATACGAAACTTTTGAAATGGAATTGTTTAACAATTTTTAAAAAAATTCAAAAATTATGTTAATTGTGAAACTTTTGAAATGCAATTTTTCTAGAATTTTAAAATAATTTCAAAATTTTGGTTGAATGTGAAACTTTCAAAATGATATTTTTTAAATCTTAAAAAATATCAAAAATATGGTTGATCACCAAACTTTTTAAATGTAATTTTTTTTTATAATTTAATAAAAGAATACGAAATTAGATTGAACATAAAACTTTCAAATGCAATTTTTCCTGATTTAAAAAAATTCAAAAATTTGAAATGTTAAAAATTTCAAAAATTGACCTTCCATGGTATGGGATGAAAAAGATAAAATTATCTTTTCGTATATATATTTTGAGGGTGGGAGGTAAAAATAGAAGAGTGATTGGTAGATAGGTTAGTTAAATTTAGCCCACCAAAGAGGAAGCAAAGCACGGCCTAGTATTTCATATGTGTCAAAAAAATTTGTAAAGGTAACAAAATATAAAAAATAACTAAGATATTTACTTAGGATAAAACTTCGGTGTGTTAGATCTTATGGAGATTCTGTAAAAAAATAGAAAGAAAAAAAATATAGAGTACGATAATTGTTAATATTGTATGTAAAAATTTCAAAGTATATATATATCACATTATATTTTGAGTTTAATTCACTCCGACTATATATGAATATTTGATTTAAATAGGAGGACCGACAAATAATGTTCAAAATACTTTAGAAACTTTAATGTGGTTTGTACAAGCATAACAAGCATGTATTGGAGATGATGGATTGGATTCCAGCCAACACGCCATTGCCAACTCTTAATTTTTGAGTTGTAGTGTTTCCTTCATCTGGCAAAGGGATATATATAACGGAATAATTGAACATGAATTGAAGGAGTTACTAAGCTAAGGTGTATGTAGGTGTTTGATGTCTAATTAACTAATGACTATTGAATAGAAGCCCTTCTAAAACATAGTTTAAATAAAGGGGAATAAATTTATTAGTTTTGGTAGATAGATTATTTAAGGTGTTTGACTTCTTTCAATATAAATTTTTTATATATGGGTTTTTATAGATCTTAGACAATAATTATGAAGGTTAAATATCTACCACTTGTGTTATTGATTGTCAAATATTTATTTGATTATCAAGATATTTAAAATTTTGAGAAAAAAATTAAAACTTTACCGTTTTTACAAATAAATTTACATTTGTTTCTTTCTAATAGTGCTAGAGGAAATCGAAGTTGCAACATATAAGATCCAATATATCTGTGATTTTCCTATTAGATCAAGATGAAGAAGTTTAAAAACTCCACACTTTTTAGAGGGGGAGAGATTGCTGATAATTGATGTGAACATCCTACTAAAACAATGGCTGCATTTTGATGGAGTGTTGAAGGGGGAGAGAACGTGTCGTGTCCAAAAGCTCCAAGAAAGATCTTTTTACTTTTTCTGCAACAAAGCAATTAAAAGAGCCAATTACGTAAAGAACAATTGGAATATATAAACATCTATACACTTATCACTTTATTAAAGGAGGTTCTCATCTTCTCCCAATTTTAAATTCTACTTAATTATTTTGAAACCCTTTACGTTATACTCCCTTCCGTATCAAATATAAATAAAAATTACAGATAACTTTTTATCTTAAATATAAACAGATATAATTTAATTAACATCCCTTTATTTAATAATATATATTTTAAAATATTTTTAAATTAATATAAATTTTATTTTACAACGATTCTTTAAATCTTATGAAACAAGTTTTTATAAAGGGAACTTTTAAAAATACAATTATATATATATATATATATATATATATATATATATATATATATATATATATATTTTTTTTTTTTTTATTT
>JBBPBQ010000002.1:20787222-20822312 GCA_037974755.1 Cicer yamashitae
ATATATATATATATATATATATATATATATATATATATATATTTTTTTTTTTTGAATTCATGACAATTATGCTTACTTAAATTGCTTAATATATATAAAGTTAATTTATTTATTTATAATTAATCAAGACAAGAGTACTAAATATAACATAATCTCTTCTCATAGGTAACCAACCATCATCAACTATTGCTTGATGAATTAAACCTTGGTATGCACTCAAAGAACAAAAAGAGCTTCAAATTCTCAAAAACTTCTCAACCCAAATATTTCTCATCTTCCAATCCAATATGTCTCTTCAAGCTCAACCACAACAACCTGCTCTAGTTTACCCAACAACTGTCCCGAATCAACAATCTTCCCATCACTCAAATGGATCTTTTGGGACAGTTTTCATTGTCCTTGCAATAATACTAGTCATTTCGGTTGTTGCTTGTTTTCTCGGCCGCCTATGCAATAGGCGTTACAATAATAACAACAACAACAATCAAAATCGTCGTCAAAACAATCTACAAAGACCGGTTAAGCCGAATAGGCAACAACAGATTCATGATTTTCAACCAAGAGAAGAGGACATTGAATTTGGTGGTATTGAAAAAAGAATGCCTCCACCAATAATTACAAGGCCTAGAGGACTTGCTTTTGAACCAGCAGGCACAGGAATTTTTCAACCACATGGTAATATAAATAATGGTCACATGAAAGATTTTGAAATAAAATCTGATCATGATAGTGATCATCTTAGAGCAGGTTTATGACTATGATTAAATCATTCCGACTATATGTGCTTAATTACTTCTATTTATCTTCTTTTATTTGCTTTAATTTTCAGTCCCCAATTCATGATGTAAATTTGTAATAAAATTATATATGTTTTCTACTTTGTTTACTTTTAGACACGGACAACATTATGTATATTAACATTTTTATGAAGTGGTTTGTTTTCAACATTATGTATATTAGCATTAAATTTATTTTACAAGGAAATTTTGCTGTTAGTCCTTATAAAATGAATTCAATGTACTTAATTGGTTGAACTTAAGTGAGTAGTGAATTTCTGGTAATGGAGAATCGTTTAAAAAAATTTAAAATTCAAATTCTGATTAGAACCATCATTGATAAAATTGAATATTACGAGAGTCGATTTTCCTTTGAAATAAAAAGTTGAGAAAAAATTTAAAGTAATATTTTATAGACTACGATCAATATATTCTACCAAATTGATGCAACACAAACTAATTAAATATTATAGGATTAATACCAAAATAGTGACGACCAAACGAACATATTTAATTTTTCAACATTAAACGGACATTTTTTTAAGTAAAAAAGAAGTAGACATTTTTTTTAACATAGGCGAGTGGTTAGAAATTTGGTGAATGAACAGATTAAATGGTTAGACATGTAAAACAAAACGTGAATAGAGGAGGCGATAAATAAAAAAGAATAAGGGTCATACTAAGGGTAAATGTTAAAAATTCTAGGAATAGTAATTATTTTTGAAAAAATAAAATGTATAATTTTCATAAAAGAAAAATGTTCAATTTCAAACAAAATTTCTATCTTTACTATACTAACTTAGGGTACATATTAGTATTTTTCAAAGAATAAATACAAAAGAAAATGTAATAGGAAGCGGATAACATTATGTCAAAACAAAACAAGAAAACCATTAACTGTTAACATTGTTTTCTAGTGTTTAGAAAGTAAAATTGGTTACCATTAAAAAGAAAAAATTCAGTTGAGCTAAACAGAGTTACATAACTCAAAAATAAAAACTGAAAATAATTCAAAATTAATGTTTGAAAAATCGGATTTAAGATTGAACCAACATAACCTTTATATCATGGTCCAGTTGGTTCAAATAGGTTGAACAAGATAGTTAATAAATAAATATAATGCTAAATTTTAGATTTAATTTTACAAGTTAAAATTTCTATTGTCAAATTGTGGACGAGAAAAAATTATAACAACATAAAATGATGAAAGATAAATGAAAGAGAAACAATATATATACTGATATCTCATGCCGAAGTTCCAATTGCACAATTTTTTTCCAATTGCACAAAAATGGACGGATGATAATTTATGGATTCATAAGGTGGTTTGGATAGGTACATAAAGATTTAAGTGATAAGAAAATCATGAATCGAAAATCTCATCTAACAAAACTTTTATAGTAGTTTTATATAAAAAAATTGCATCAACCTACAATAATTTTTTTTTTTGAGGCAACAATAACTTAGCAACTTGGTAATTTGCTGAAATTAATTAAGGAAGCATTGTCTGATAATATTATAAACACATTACAACTATTCATGGATGTTATTTTAAAGATAATTATTGTAAAAATTTAATATTTTTAGTAATTTAACATTTATAATTGACTAATAGTATAAAAAGTACTCTTTACACATAAATTAAATTCAGAAACAATAGTGTCCAGCTTCATCGGAAAAGAATGTGAAAAAGAATATTTTTAACCTTTTTCTTGGACCAGATGGATTTTAAAACTAGGACAAATTCAATGATTATAGTGCTTTAGTCCGGTCTGAGTGGATTTTTATCGGTTCAACTAGACCAGTTGTTTAAGAGCTCTAACCAGACCAGATCTAGACCCTTTTTCTAATTCAAAACTAAAACTAATTTTGGTTTTTCAAAATTTCTAAATATAAAATCACCTCGAGTGGGGTTTTAACAAATAACAAACTTGTTTACTTTGTGAAAATATTGTGTTTTAAAAAAAAATGTGTTTTCATGAGAAAATATTGAAATGTGCTATTGTTATATAGAGAGAAGATGTAATGCTAAACAAATGTTAGTAAATAAGTAGTTAGGTTAGTTTCTCTAGGTTTGAACCCGAGGGCTGAACCTTCTTCTTATAAGTCATTTGGCATCACTTTACTCAATAATTGAACTATTTACAAAGTACAATGATAAATGTTAATTAATGAGATATATTTACAAAAATAATAAAAATAATTTTTTGATATTTTTATAGTTTATAGAAATTTAGACAATTGTTTACTACAAACGTCTCTTATCTCCTTATTAACAAATAAGATAACTCAAATTTTAAAAAATGAAAATAGAAGTTATTTTTAACAAAATAAACGGGTGTGGATTTTTTTCAAATAAAGGGTTGTTCTTGTTTCTTTGTTCTAATATATGAAAGAATAAATATCACATGGTGTTTGCTTTTTCTTAATGATTTTTGACTTCTTAATTAATTAAAATATTCCCTCTTTTCTTTTTTATTTTAATAAAGTCAAATATTCCCAAAGCTATTAGGCTATCTCCAATAGGAGACTTAAAAGGTAATTAATTTTATAACCACTAATAAAACTTAGAGTAAATGTCCATTCAAGTACCTCACAAAAAACACCGAATCTAGATTGAGAAATATAATCGCAATTTTTAGACTCTTATAACAATAATCTAAGACACCTTAATCCATTTTTTACCTAACTGGTCTTAATGGACATTTTTTAATTGCAACATGCTTATCTAGTGTTTCACCTGTCATGATAATTAGAAATCATTTTGTGATATACGTACGAACTTGTAATACTTTTATGGAAAATATGTTTTGATTGAGTGTGAGCACTACAAGAATAATGTGGATTTTCTTTCAAAAAAATTTGAGGGGTAAACTCCTAAAAAATTATAACCTTCAAAAATGATGGATCAGAAAATAAAATTTTGAATTTTGATGGGCGACACTCGTAAGTGTTGAGTGTAAAAAAGAATTTGAAATTCCTACAAAAGATTTCATAGAAAATAGAATTTTAAAACTATTATGAGTTTTTGGGATTTTAGAGGAGAGACATGTCAGAAATGGTCTCTATATACTCGGCCAGACGACCTCTCCCCTCTCATTCATATTTGTTTACCTTCTATCTACAATTTCTCTCAATTTCTTCTCCCCAGTCACCACTCACCACTGCACCACCACCATACTATGGTTGGGGACACCAATGTCCAATTTTTTGCTTCTCGCACCCTGTATTTCTTTGTGAAGCCGCCACGGTTGGCTAACCATTGTATGTATAGTCGTCGCGCCACCACCCATTTTTTCCACCTCTGTACAAGTTAGTTTGTTAATTAACTTAACATTTTTAGGTTAATTTGAATTTGGTTACCGCTAGTGTAGAATAAAAAAATATTGAATTTGGAGCGGGTGACCAAAACTATTACTAGCGTTATAAGGTGGTTATTTAGTTTTTTTTTGTAGTAATTTTTTTTTTTTTCTTATAATTTTAATTTATTGTCATTTATATCTCTTATTATTTGGTAATAGTTAAAAATAAAGAGAATAATATTGGTATTTTGATAATTATTTCTTTTCATAATTGATTTGTATTTTGATAGTTAGTTAGAGTTTTAGATAAACATGCTTTAATAGTACACATCTCTCATAATTTGCAAGGACAGTCAGTGCAGTGCAGGCCACGATAATATATGTACCCTTGACCGTTGAAACTAACATTCTTGACAAGAGAAGAGGGAAAACTAAAACAGAAAATGACAGCAATGAAGATATGCATATGCATCGTTCCCTGCAAAACAATCGTATTCTCTCCCTACCCAAAAAAAAATGGTATCCTCTTAATGGTTTATTGTTTCACGTGGCTCATAATTAGACAACAATGGTTGGAATGAAAGTTGGAAGTTTTCTTTATCTTCCTTTGAAGCAATATATACTAAAAAATAAGACCAATAGGTTGGTTTAACTAGTTGTGTCCAAAATATAAGTTCTTTGATTTGTTTGATCCTAGATGTATCACAATTTAGTTGAATTTTTGATTTGGATTTCAATTCTGTAAAATAATTTATTTATTTATTATTTAATAATTAAATTTAAGTTACACATTAACTAATGATTGAATTTAAATAATCAATAAACTTTAGTTAATGACGGATTTTTTATGAGAACTGAGTTTAAATTCTAATTAATTTTTGATCATATTTTTATTATATTTTGATCGAACTTGAGATTACTAAGACTTCTGATGAACTGAAGGATAAAACAAAAATAAAATCAAATACTCACTAAAAATATCAGTTTTATTTTAACCTAGCAATATCTAATTGAGAAAAATGTTAAAAAAAAAAAGTAAAAATAAATAGAATACGATGATTGTGCAGTAGTAGTAAGTTAGTCCAAAACAACTTCTGGTCCCCAAATCTCCCGGCAGGTCCAATATTCCCACTGTCACATAGATATGCAACTGATTACAGTGATACTATACGAAACACCACCTCATCATTGGTGACCAAACTTGTTCTGTACCATGTGCTTCAAATTGGTTAAAATAAACAGTTAAAAAGGGACATACAAATAAATGGTTTATGAAGAAAAACCACATTGAAAAATTATAAAGTGCTAAAGTTGCATTCAAAGGAGGAGACAATGAGTGGTATGAGAGTTGTTGAATGGCTTAGACCCCTTCTTGAGACCAAAGCTTGGGATTATGTTGTTGTTTGGAAATATGGAAATGATCCAACTAGGTACTATTTACTATTGCTTCACAATCCATTTTGTTTTTTTGACAAAATTTATTTGCATTTCTTTATAAGCGTTGTCTAATATAGATATTATCTAACGGTGAACCTCTTTATTTTTGTTCTTAACTTTAAATATTTATTACTTATGATTTTTTTAAATTTATAATTTTGTCAAAATTTGTTTTTAATCACAAAAAAAATGTATTTTAAGTTAAGAATTATATTGAACTTATCCAAAGAAATGGACCTAAATGTATTTTACTCATGATTATTTTCATGTTTATTAATAATTGTTATTATTCATTTATAGTTGTGTTCTGATCCTATTTGATTTTTCTGTTGTGTAGGTTTATTGAGTGGATGGGTTGTTGTTGTTGTGGTGGAAACATTGAACATGTGAAGCTTGAAGAGAAAATGGATGATGAACAATACAACTTCGGTCCCATTTGTAGGGATACCCTATTTCATCATCCAGTTAGAACAAAGAGTTGTGAGGCTCTTGCTAAGTTTCCTTCTTCAATGTCTCTCTATTCTAGGTCTCTCTCTGATGAGTATATTTATATATATGTAACTATTAGTTTTCTATATTTTGCCAATGAAAGGAAAGACTAAAAGAAAATTATTTGACCTATAGTGTTCATGGAGAGGTTGCAATATCACAACAACCAAGATGGCTTATCCAGCAGGTATTTATTTGTGTGTGTGTGTTAAAATAGGAGATATTTTTTGTTTTTGATATGAAAATGTTATCTTAGTTATTATGTTTGTATTTTTTCTTTACTATGGATTTGAATTTTGGTTCTTTAATTTCAACAATTCTTTCAACATTTAGCTCAAGCTCAAACTAATTGTAACAAGCGATAGTCATTTTAATATTATTTTTTCCATAATAAAAGCTTATTTTTGGAAAAAGAACTTAGAGAATGTTGTCCCAAGTGGAAGGCAACATGTTTGATCCAAATTGTAAATGACTATATTACTATTCTTATTTTTCTAATGATTCCCATTCTTTAACTTTAAATTCTTAATGGTTACTGACCATACTTAATAATATTATCATCAACTTCAAATATCAAATATTAATGTTTTGACAGGACTCAATTGGAACTCAAGTTTTGATCCCTATTTTTGGTGGTCTTGTTGAGCTCTTCACTGCAAAACTGGTAAAAGTTAATAAAGTCTCTGATTAAATAGTGGTACTTATTAGCATTATACCCTCTGATTAAATATGAGTGAAAATTTCTAAAGTTAATAAAGTTTCCATCTTTTTCAGATCCCAAAAGATATAAATATGATGGAGTTCATATCAGCACACTTTTGTGTCTCTATAAACCAAGAAGCAATATCTGAACAAAGCTACACCAACAGGAACTTCAATGACCATTACACTTTAACTCCTAGCATTGAAGGACTCTCTAGTGGGTCCAATCCTTCAACTGAACACTCAAAAGGGGATGATAAAGAAAGAATTGTTAGGGAGCCTCAGAAGGAAGTTTATCATGCTAAAAATCTTGTCACAGAGAGGAATAGGAGGAACAGAATCAAAAAAGGGCTTTTTACTCTAAGGTCTCTAGTCCCAAATATAACCAAGGTAGCTAAATTGTGTAAACTCAAGAGCATGTATGTAATGTTCACTCTTAAGTTTGCTTTAGAGCCTGTTTGGATTAGCTAAATTGTGTCTATACTGGTATAGTTACTTTTGAGACTGTTCAGGAGAGCTTGGAAATAGCTTCTGACATGTCCATAAGCTGTTTTCAGCTTATTTCCATAAGATTTTCAGCTTATTTCCATAAGATTTTCAGGATAGCTTATGAAAACAGCTTACAACTTATACGGAAATAGTTTATTTTATCTTTTGTTACAGCAATAATTTATGCATAAGCATTTATATGATAAGTGATTATGCTATAAGCACTTACTTAGATTGTTTATATCTAATACACTCAATTTTGGTAGATGGATAGAGCAGCAATTCTAGAGGATGCAATTGAATATATAAAGGAATTGCAGAAGCAAGAGATAAAACTTCAAGAAGAGGTCAAGGCTTTGGAAGTTGAGGACTGTGAGAAGAACACACTACAATTGAGAATGAAAACAGAAAAAGAACAAGCAGAAGGAACCAGAAGCTTACCTCTCATTGAGCTTAATCAAAGTTCTTCTGATTCCACTAGAAAGACAAAGATGAAGGTACAAAAAAAATGGTCATAATAATGGATGAAAACTGAATTTCATTACATCTTGTCAAGAGACTAATATAATCTCTTAACAATTTTTTTAGTTGCAAGTAGAAGTGAATCACATTGGTGGAACAGAATTCTTGATTAAGTTGTGCTGTGAGCAGAAGAAAGGTGGGTTTTCAAGATTGATGGAAGCTATACATTCATTTGGACTTCATGTGGTAAATGCAAACATGACCACATTTGATGGCATAGTATCAAACAATCTGATGGTTGAGGTAAGGTTCTAAATTCCAAAGTGCATGAATATGTTACAAAATAAGGATCACCATGATAAATCATGAGCTAATTTGGTGTTATCTTGGCTCTAGAATCCCACACCAAATCACACTTTTCACATTCCAGTTTGAGTATGTAAACTGCAGATTTCATTTATGGAAACAAAATGTAACCTCCACATTTAATGGCTAGGTTGATCAAAACCTATCTAGCACAGATACTTCAGAAGGAAGGCGTATCTAATGTCTCACATGTCCGGTGTTAGAAACATGTGGTTACGTTCAATCACTTCCACTTTTTCCAAATTATTATCAGCATCTGTGTCAATGCTTCATTGATCAAAACTATTACCCTGAAAGCATTCATTCCCAACCCAATCCTCTAAGTTAGTTCATATGATGTCCTTTCTATTGTAATGAGATTATATTTTTTTCCACAGGCAACTGAACAGGATATTCACCCAATGAAACTCAGAGAGTATTTGATACAGCAAACAGGTTAATGATAGACAAAGCAATTAAGAAGTTCAGGAAAATAGTGGTGTGGTTATCATCTCTAAACTTTTTTCTAACAACTTGGTTATCATCTGTAAATATAAACAATGCTCCATAACTTCATAGAGAAAGCTGGACTAGTAGAAACAGAAATTGAATGTCCTTTTTATTTTGGATCCAGGAAAATCAATTGACTAATTCCTGATAATGATTATACTACAAAGCTGTATTGTATGACTGATAGTTAATGATCTTTTCTTGCCTGTGGCAACTCGAAACACAATTATATAGTGCAGGAATTTAGAATGGCAAATTAGGCCACCATATAACTATCAAAACCATAGTTTTAAATTGCAGTTGCAGTTATACTGCAAACCATGATAAGACGATAAAATGTAGGTAATGTGGCCGATGCGGCTATAATTGTGGTTGCAATGCAATTGCACAAACCTCTAAAACCTTTATATTGCGCCTACAATTGCTGACCACAATTTAAAACCAGGCTAAAACTACTTATATTTTGATCATCACTTTATCATTTCTAATGTGCTGTAAGAAATTCAAATCTTCCAAACCCAACAGCAGTAAGAGATATATCTATTAATAATGATTAAGAAGTAACCTCAACAAACCTTATCTTTTTACATGCTGCTAACATCCCCTAGTACTAAAAAAGAAATGGGAAAGAAAGTAGAACAAAAATTGGAGGGAGAAAAGAGTTGAAGTAATGCTTTTATGCATATTGATTGATCATAATTCATACTTTTAGTCCTTGTAAAACCAAAAGCATGCTATGGCATGCTGTGTGATGATCCTTCAACTTCAAGGCCCCCCATTAGGAGAATTCTGTGAAATTTCATTACTCAAACTTCATTGTGCATATATATGTTCATTGTCAAGCTTTTGTGATCATTCATTACTTCCCCTACGTTTGTTGAAAGCTTTAGATTCCGACTCGCCGCTAGAACTACTGTGCATCCATTCATGCTTTGATCTAGATATCTCTCTTGAAAGATTGTATTCTTGACTGTATATATCAAAATCAGAATCACCAAAGTTTCCATTTCCCGTCCTCCTGAATAGCATTATGTCTTTGTCATATTGACCTGAATCATAAACAGTGCTCTGACCATATCTTACTCCATTTGATAAATCAGATATTTCATCTCCACTGTCTAAAGCTCTTACCACCTGGGGTATATATATGTAACAAGCAACCACGTGACACGAGACATTAGAAAACTGGAATATTCAATTTGAATGAGTCCAAGATAGTCATGTCAAAACAAGAACAAGCTAAAAGGACTAAGTATGTAGGTGAGTTTTTCAGAAATGTGATTTTGAATTAACTTGATTTTGTAAAATCAATGTTTACATTTTTATTAAAATAATGTCTGACCAAATTCAAAACCTATTATGTTATGTTCCGCCGATTCAAACATACACTAATTAGTACATGCATGTATTGTTATGACCTAAGTGTATGAGGAGAGCGCAACCGAAAAGGTTAGTCCATTAGGTGGGAGAGTCATATGGCTTAAGTATCACATTGAGCTTTTTTATCTACTCAATGTGAGACTCATAACATTGCTACTCCCTTTAAGAGCCGACATCCATGACGGCTTTCACTCTATCAGCATTGACCTCTTGGTAGCCCTTTCCCCTTGGTGGCTTTACTCATTTATCAGTATTTGGAGGTGTACCTAAATTCAGCCTAAAGGTAGCTTTTTCGCAGCCCAACACTCAATGTAAACACCAATTGTTATGACTTAAGTCTCTGAGGAGTTAGTTAGATATTAATATTAGTAGAAAGTATAATCACCTGAGACATACGAGGCCTGTTAGGAGCTGAGTGGCGAACACAAGCTGCAGCTGCCTCTATCATTCTGAACATTTCACTCTCCACGTAGTGATTTTCTAGCCTTGGGTCTACTAGTTCTCTAAAATCACGTGTCTCAAATGCACGGATAAGTAGTGGACGAGCCTGTGGACAAACTCATAACAAAAACAGAATCATACTTTGAACAAGTTGAAATTATTAATTTTATTTATAAACTTGAATTTCATTCTTGTAGTATTTGTCTCTTGTTACCAAAAGGAAATAAAAGAGATAGAGGAACAGAAACACTTCATTGTTTTCACAGTGCAGTTTATGAAAATAATGAAAAAGGGTGTAGTGTATATTCTTACCCACTCAACCAAACTCTCATCTCCCAAAGGTTGAGTTTCATCAACCGGTTTCCTTCCGGTTACAAGCTCAAGGAGGACAACCCCAAATGAGAAGACATCTGATCTATCCGTTAATTTTCCACTTGTTGCATATTCAGGAGCCATGTAACTGCAAATAGAAGTCATAAAGAGTTAAGCCTTGTTTGGACACACATTATCATTATATTTCTTGTGTCCCAATTTCCAATCCAATTTCTTTTCTATGGTTCACCACTTTAAAAGACTATATACATTAAGAGGCATAGAATCCTACCCAAAGGTACCCATAACCCTGGTTGATACATGAGTATTGGCAGCATCAGCTAGCCTTGCAAGTCCAAAATCTGCAACCTGTGTTATAAACAAGTATGAATTATAAATTAGCATCAACAATTTGTATTAGGAGAGATAGTATTTTGATTAAAAAATGTTTTCCATAATGGAGCACACTAAAAAAGGTGTGCATATATACACACCTGTGCCTCAAAAGCATCATCCAAAAGTATGTTGGCTGACTTAATATCTCTGTGAATAATCTTTTGGCTGCCTAGAGATAGATAAAATACTTTAGTTATTCATTATACAAAATGCAAACAGATCATAAGTTGATTGAAAATGGAAATAGTGTCTTCATAGAGCATAAAATTGTGACTCAGTACACAAACATAAAAAGCATATCCAATTAAATTATACTATTTTTATAAGATTTTTTTTCTACACAGTATTTGCTAAATTTTTCCCTGTCACAGTTCTTTTTAACATATATGTGTTGAGTTACAAGAATATGTGATCTAATAAGAAAACTGCAAGATATACTTACAGTCCTCATGCAAATATTCCAGGCCCTTTGCAGCACCAATAGCTATCTTCAGCCTCTTGGTCCAATCCAACACTGGCACTCCTTTTCCTGCAATTTAAAGCACCAAATCACATATAAAGAAAACGTAAATTCTTAGAAGTTAGGCTTAAGGACTAACTCAACGTCATAAAGTCAAACCAATTTGCAAGATAAGAACTGTCAAACTATTTAAGTCATATCTCTGAACGACGCAAGACTAAACAATCCACCCCCACACGCCCAACCCAATTAAAGCGTCCCAAAGTTGTCGTAATTAAAACAATTTGGGGAGGGCCACAACTAAGGCGGCTTTCAAACATATATGAACTCTAATTTCTTAATTAATGTAAGGAAAATAACGGGAAACTCACATTACCATGCAAGTGATGATGGAGATTTCCATTAGGAACGAACTCGTAGATAAGCACTCTTTGTTGCTCAGATATGCAATAACCAACCAATGATACCAAATGACGATGATGAACACGGCTAATGATCTCTACTTCAGCTCTGAATTCCCTATCTCCCTGCCCACTACCGGCCTTAAGTTGCTTGACTGCCACTACTTTTCCGTCTGGTAGCCAACCCTTGTAAACACACCCAAATCCTCCTTCCCCTATCACATTTTGACTAGAAAATGCATTGGTTATTTCCATTACCATTTCATAACTAAAAACTATCTGTGCACTCTTGGGCTGCGCCAAATCTAAAGGTCCTCCTCCTAAATGCTTCATGCTGCCTCCTCCAATGTTGCCATTGCCATAAATGTTTTTAAAGGAATGTTGCTGTACATAGTAATGTCCATCAGCACCTGATGGCCAATATCATTAGACATGAAAATCAAGAGCAATTGTACACCACACAATCAACAAAAACTTCATGATAGTATTGAATTTTTTTTAATATATATTTAAACACATAATTAATTGTGTTTAAGGTTTTAAATTGCAGATTGCATTTAGTGATCCAACCACAAGCATGAGACCATGAGGGAAATGGATCACTGACAACATCTATACAGTGCAATAGTTGTGGGGGACCTAGATCTAGTCAAAGAAAACTTATTTCTCTAAATCAAATAGTTAACACAGCTGCTGCATCGTGCAATTGTTGTAAGTGATCTAAATCTGATCATGAGTTACTGTAAACAAACTTTTAAAGTTTTAATTTATGGTCACACTTGATCACAATTCTTCACAATCACAAAGTTTGCAATGAACTGGCAAATATTACCAAAACCTTAGTTTAAAACCTCAGTAGGCTCATCGCTATAAATACAACTATTTACTATTATTGATAATGATAAAATTGGTGACAAATAAAGTTGATGCCGTCGTAATACGTGCGACCATAATGATTCTCCAAACTTTGGCATTGTTGACCGCATTTAAGGTTGTTGATGGCAAATTAAAACCATGATAACATAAATTAAAAAATGTGTATAGAATTGGTGTTTATGCAAGTTTTAGTGGGAAATTCAAATGTTGGAATGATTTGAAATTGGTGGACAAGTAAAGAGAGAAAATAATTTACCTGATTGAAGGTGATAGTTAATAATCGGGGGTGGCATATAGGGTACACCATACACATCCCCTCTCGTTTTCTTCCTTCTAAACGCGAAAATAACAGCTAAGACAACTAAGGCAACAGCGAAAACTCCGGCGAGGGTATATCCCACTATTTCGCCGGGTGAGGATCCAGGCGAAGAAGAATCTCTTGATTTTGCATGCATAGCTCTATGTGGCGAATCATTCGAGGATGGAGAAGATTTAGATGAAGAAGACCTCTCAGGTGGTGGCGGAGATCGAAACTGCGGCGGAGGTGGTTTTTTACGTGGAAAATTAGGAGGAGATGAAGAAGAATTTGCTTTGTGCAATGGTGGCGGTGGCAGTTGCGGCGGTGGAGGGGAAATTGGTGGTGGTGACGATGGTGGTGGAGGCGGTGGAGAAGGCGGTGGCGGCGAAGGTGGCGGTGGAGGTGGCGGCGAAGGTGGCGGCGGCGGTGATTGTAACGGCGGTGAACCTTTCGGTGGCGAAGGAGTCTTCGGCTGCCGTGGAGGAGGAGGAGGTGGCGGCGGCGGAGAGTCTGACGGAGAGCTTTCCGGTAGAACGGAGTTCGGTGGTGGAGCTGCATCTTTTTCCTGATTTTCTTTGGCTGATTGTTTATTAGAATTATTGAAATGTAAAATTGGAGGAGAATAAGTAAAAGAATCGTTGTTTATGTTATTTTTGAGATTTGGTGCCATTTGAAGTTTATTTTTCTCGCAATGGTTTTTGCGAGAAAATTATGCCAATTGAAGTGATACTATTTCGTTTATTATTTTGTTATGGTGAAAAGAAAATCAATAAAACTGGATTTTGAGAAAGAACCATAATAACTGTTGTTGTTTTTTGTTCCAACATCGGATTGGTCGAACTGCGCAAGTTCTGTCGTGAACAGAACAGAATTGCCAGCTCGATGTTGCGAAGCGTTCAGATGAAGGACAGTTTTTGTTCTTCGTTTCGTCTCTGAATTGAACCAAACAAAATGATGAAAATGATAAAAAAAAAATTTGTTGGCTTTTGCAAAAATCTTTACTAGGCCCTATAATCTCTATGTGTTGATTGGTTTTTTTTAGGAAAAAAGAGAGATATAGATAGATTTTTATTTTTTATTTTTACAGAGTATAGATTCTTGCTATGTTTATTCGGAGGCCAAGTGTTGTTGTTCTCCTTGAATATTGGGTTGCCGCGCAATTTAAATCGGGTGGATTTCCTAAACGGGTTCATCAATTACCCGATAATTTGACCAGACTCACTAGATAATAACACTTCTAACCTTTGGATGAGACGGTAAACCAACATGAGAAAATAACGTTGGAGATCTTAGAGTTGGGACCTTGACCATTGAAAAATAGTTAGAGGAGTGTTTTGAAATTTAAAAAAAAATGGAGAAAGGTTAACTAATAGTATATATTTGAAACATGAGAAGATCCATTTGAACTTTAAGATGTGGATCATCTCCACCAAATATCCATCTACATTCTCTCAATTTCTATCTCTCAAGAAAAATGGAGAGAAAAAAAAAATCATTCAAAATGATAGAGTGGAGAAGAGTATTTGCTATGGAGGATGCAATTGGCTAACTTTAGTTACCTAGCTACGTGATAAATGATTTTCCACTTTTGATAAAAATATTTAGCAAAAAATAAAATTCATCTCATATTATCTTTAATTACATGTGTTGAAATTTAATCGACTATGATTATGGTTACCTTAAGTAATTAATTTAATGAGTAGGAATGTGTAACTATCTCGATGATTTATCATTGATAAAAGAGACAATAATACTCGTTGTAATTATTGTTAAAAATACTTATTAATTTTATTTTTAGAATAGTTGAAAAACATGTTTATCTCTCGTATTATTGGGTGATTTAATTATTAAATGCATATTGTTGTGAGAAATTATACTTCTAATTTTTTATTTTTCTTTTTTGATTATTTATAAAGTGTGTTGGCATGAAGAGAGTGATTGAAAATCTATATATTTATGGAATGTTTGAAGATTCTTTTGCATTTACAACATAAGTTATAATGCATGTACATGTTTAAATTAAATGTTCAATTAAGAATAATAAAGCTTCTAAGTAAGTTGTTTAAAATAAATTAAATGATTATATTAAATGTTCAACTAAGAATGATAAAGCTTCTAAGTAAGTTGTTTAAAATAGATAAATAATTATATTAAATGTTCAACTAAGAATGATAAAGCTTCTAAGTAAGTTGTTTAAAATATATAAATGATTATGTTATTATTTTATGGGTGTAGTGGATTGTCTCTTTTGACAACAACCTAAATATATTGTTTACCTGTTTAGCTTTAGTAATTGGTGTTAGGAATTGAATTTTCTTTTAAAAAAGTGAGTAAAACTAGTAAAATTTCATAAGTTAGTTGAATTTGATAATGTATTTGAAATATTTTCATTTTATTCAACTTAAGATAGTAAGTTGCTACTAACTAAATTTATAAGGTCCGTTTTTTATGTAAATTATAGTGAGTAACTGTAGTATTTTTTCTAGAAATTAAATCTTAGATGCAATTTGTGTTTAATTTGTTTATTGTGTCACGTTAGTCTATTGAGCTAATTGATTCTTGACATAATGTACATAAAGGAGTTATAAATGCCTTAAATATTTTGAGTATATTCTTAGGGACTAAGTTTGAATTTTGAAAAGAAAAAATAAAATATTAGTTTACTTATCATTTAACACAAATTTCGAGAACGAAATTTCTTTAACGAGTAAAAAATTGTAACACTCAAAATTTTATAATAAACTATTAAATCAATTAAATAAGATTTTAAAGAATTAATTTGATATTAAAAGTGTTTTAGAATATATGTTAAATAGATATTGTAATTAATTTTCTTTATATATGTATTTGCTATTGGGTGATAAATTTTATTCATATTTAATTAAGTGGTTAATATAAATTACAAAATATTTTATTTATTTATTTTGAAAAATTAAAGTATTTTAGTATGAGTGGGGAATAAGATTTTAACAATGGAGAAATAAAACAAATGAATTATGATTATTGACAGAAAAAAAGTCAGATGATAAAATGTTTGAAAGACTAATTGAGTAAGGAACACTGAAAAATTGTTTTTAGAAGAATTATTTCAATAGAAAAATTCCTTTTGAAATGCTAAATTTGACTTAATTACATTATCACATAACATACCAAACAAACTAGAATGGTTAGAAAAATTAAAGTATGTTTTTGGGAGGTACTTACTTTGTTGTATTTTATAGTCTACGTATTCTAATTTTATAGGTCGACGACATCAATCATATAAGAAGAGTTGCACTTACTCTCTATGTACTTAATTGTGTCCTAATATTTTTATGTTATGCGTAAATCTTTATTATTTGTTTTATGAGTATTGATGCTCGAAAATTAGAAAGATATATGTGTGGTGACTATATAATGGTTGTCTCAAAAAGTAAAATTGTGATTTGACATTTGATTTTGGAAAAAAGATTTACATATGAATATGATTGAATGTATGGAAGTAATTAAATTTTATAAAAAAATATTTATGTTAAAAAAAATTGAAAAAGAAATAATTATTAATTGTGACAAGTTTGTGAAAACCAAATTATATAGATATATAAGATAATTGTGGTTTGATATAGGCTAATCGGTTGTGATGAATTCCGACTAGATCTGACATGAGTCTAATATGTGAAGATGACATGGGCATGACTTTTCTTTTCTTGATACATGAATGAACCTAACCAAATTACATGTATCATGTAGATTGATGGTACATGTGCATCATGTAGATGATTTGTATATAAGGACTAAAGTTTATTTTATCAATTTTTTAATTATTAAAATTATATTTTTATTTATTAGGATTCCAATTTTTAACATTAAAATATGAACTCCAAAATCTTTAAATCAGCCATGAGTCCATATAATTTGTCTCATTAAATCCATGCTTCTTGCAACTCACGAGACATTCCTTTAACCATAGAATAGCATCCAATCACTTTGACTAAATTAAGTTTGTTCAACAATTGATGCTACGGCTGGATATTTGATATTAGCAAGCATCAAACAATTTTATTTAGACAATTTGAAGCTCAAACTCACAATTTGGGTGTTATGGCTGCTATCCTTTGTGATTTAAGCTCTTGAGACCTTAGTTTCAAGAAACAAACAACATTTTTATATTCCTCGAACCCTTTCGATGCCTTGGTGAGACATTTTTATATTCACTCGAGGCTTGCTACATACGGCAATAGTCCTTTGTGAGATAAATTGATTAATGTGAAAATATAAAAATTGTGAGATTAAAATGTAAAATACAAATGTTTATAAGGTGTTGGTTGATTTAATTTTCGATGGTTGTATGGTATTTGATATTTGATAATATTGTGACATTATATGCTGAATGAATTTCGTACCTATATTTGATTTGATTAGATTTTGTGATGTGATGATAAATTTTGAATGCATATTGTGACATAATAATGTGTACCTATATGTGTAACTGACAATATCAAATTGTGATGAATATGTTGATGTCACTCCATAGTTGATGAAATATTGATGCTTCCAACTTGTGCCAAAGATGGTGCTCTTAATGGTGTAGTCTAAGCCAATGAGGGGAGAAAATAGACGTTGGGAGTTTTTGACGTGGAAATTATCTTATCATTATATAGGTAGTGTCTAACAAGTCTAGTGATGTTGGAGAAGTACAACTGAATGAACATGATCGTGGAGATATGTTGTTGAGCCTTACAAGAAGATTGTTAGCCCTCCAAATGATGGGAGCTACCATGCAAAATACATTTACCTCGATCGTTGCATATATGTGTCTCGGGTTGAGTTGAGGGATATATGAGGATTGAGCCAATTTGAATTGTCCGTCCATGTGACACCCCAAACCAAAATACTTTAGTAGTAACATTTTTAAAATATTTTTCAGAGGAAAATTCGCAGCAGAGAGAAAATCACTTAAATAACAGGGTAAAACTCCTTTCAAATATCATTAAAAAAAATCAAAATAATAGTTTAAGGTATCACATTCGCACAAATACAAATCACTACTCAAAATAATATTAGATTTGCTTATTAGATCAATAAAATAGTGTAATCTACTCTTTTTTTTGAAAAATATGTCGTTCATATCCTAGTCAAAAGACATAATTAATTACAAGATGATACTTGATTGTCGATAATTTTATAAAATATATTTCAACTCAAGAATCGATAAAATACAATAGAAGACACCCCACGATTTCATATATCAGAGCATGGATTACCAACTGACAACTTGAAATGCATTTTCACAAATGCGCACACACAAACAATGAAGAGGATGAGTTTTGAAATTATGTTGATAGTATAATACAAGTAAGGAAAATACACAAGTAATCAAGATAGAGCCGTATCAAACACATCATGGTATATCAAAATATTCAAGGAAATAATATCATATTATAACTTCAAAACCACTCGAGGAAAATCAATATATCATTAGAACATTAAATCATCAAAGAGAAACTGTTATCACATAAGATACACATTAATCACAACAAAACTATCACAAGACAGTGCAATACTATGCATGTTCCTAAAAACTATATGATCCAGATATAATACCTTCCACTAAAGCAACTTGTCATAGAAAATCATCCATATCAATTGGAAAAATAAACTTGCTACTAAGGTAACTTCCACACAAAAAATTACTCATGCCAACGAAGAAAATAAATCTGTCACAAAGGCAACTTCCATGAAGATGCATATGTCATGACATGAAGATGCATTATCAAAATCAAATATTCCCACACAACCCACTAAGATGCATATGCCATGATATGATGATGTATTATCGAAATCAAATATTCTCACATAGTCCACGAAGATCATGTCAAATGCTTCAAAAATCTTCACGTCATTCAATATCACTAAGATCACACATCACATGTTCTTATCATGAAAATCAAATATTCATAAACAACTATTATAAAAATCAAAACTTTCACTTCACATATCGTGAAGATCATATATTCATAAGCAGCTATCACAAAGTACAAAGCTTTCACCACACATCATGAAATAATATATTTGTAAATAACTATCACAAAGATAAAAACTTTCACCACATTTATCATGAAAATAATATATTCATAAAAATTGTCACAAAAATCAAAAATTTAATCTCTTACATCATAAAAATTAAAACTTTCATCACATGCATACCAAAATAAAAACTTTCATCATATGCCACATAAAAATTCAAACTTTGATACATATATCATAAAAATTAACACTTTCAACACATAAAACATAAAACTTAATTTTTTTTTCTTCACATATACCACACATTTGCAGAATTTAAATCAAACAACACCTTATAAAAGTTTATAATCTGTATTTTAATCCTATAAACTTCAATTTGTCATATTAATTCAATTATGACTAAATAGGGTTACTGTCGTGCGCAGCAAGCCCTAGATGAATTCTTGGGAAATACGACTTTATAGTTCGTCTGACATTATAATATACTCATGAACTCAAAAATCCTATATAAGACCCAACACCAATTATCTAGAACTTGGAGATTGGATCCATACACCTTAATAAAACACAGAGACAAATAATAACGAATAATAAATTAGAATTACCAACTCAATTGAAAACTACAATAACAATTATAGTTTACAATTTATTCAATAGATTCGTAAGTTGTTACATCTGGAAATGAACTGCAAATGTCTGATTATAACGTAAAGAAATAATAATAGAAAAACATTAAATTCAAATTCTAGCTAGTCTGGAATTATTCCTCTGATGCTAAACCCGTCTCAAGTTCCTCCAGCTGCTAAGGAGATAAAAAATAAATGGGTGCGATATAAAATCTCAGTGAGTTCTGAAAAATAAAGAAAATGGTAGTTTAATAATATTTCTTTCATATATATGTATAAGAACATCAAATTATGATTCTGAAACTATGCATGACCTCAAATATTTTCTTTGTAAACAAAGAAAAGTCGCCCAATATCTTGATGTGGGTCACCAAGATAATTGAGTCCTGATTGGTAAAGGTGGTCTGGCCAAATCCCAATCAGCGTCCTGATTGTTTTCCTCTAACGGTTGTTCCATGCTTGGTTTACATTACGCATTAATTTTTATCACTCCCTAAAATTATACATTTATTTTAAAGACCTCATTTTTATTTTAGCTATAATTAAAAATGGTTTACAGTACACATTAATTTAAATAAATACTATCAATTTCATTACATATATGATATGTGATTCTGTTTTATTTTAATTAAAATTATACATTTATTTTATGTTAGTATATTTATAAGTATGCTTAGTATTAAATATATTTTTGGATGATATTGCAAATAGTAAACAATTTATTTATCTATTGAAGCAAGTAATTAATTTGTATTTGGTTGTTGCATTGATTTATTTATTTTGCGGACTATTAGAGACGAGGTTCGATGAAGACGCGATACGTTAGCATATCAGATTCATTGGACGAAATCTTCAATCGAGGTAAGGGGTGAGAGGAGGTTCAATTTTATGAGTATAATATAACGTGGGATGAACGGGAATACCGTAATTCCTAGATATTCATCTGGGGCTTACTACGTACGGTCGAGCCCTATTGGGTAATAATAATTAATTAATAACATATGAATGGTAATAGTGAGGACTAAAATATAATTTAGAAACTTGTAGAATTGCCGTGAATTAATTTATATCAAGATTGCATGTTATTTGATTTTAGGAAACCTTATGCTGATTGTTATTGTATGAATGATATGTATTTGAGTGCTCTTGTTTACTGTCTTGTGCTTTGCTTGCATTCTGAATTTTATTGTGAAATGCTTCTAGTAGTTAGTAATTCAGGATTTGTGTTAATTTATTTATGCTAATTCTTAGTTAGCAAGCTAGATTCTAATATATTTTGAGGTTGTATTTGTACTATCTATTTCTCCAATCACACTTGTGGCAACAAAGCTCATTTGATGGCATTTTCATGTTTTCCCTACCTGTGTTTCTAAGTATTTGGCAAAGCTGGGGATTGAGCTGCCATTATTGATTTGATTCTTAATTTCAGGGATGTGGTGAATTCTGACTTATTGACATTTAATATCTTGAATGTCGATTGTTCCTTGTGTGATCAGGGGTGATGGTTCATGGAAAAAAGATAATAGCGTTGTCTCATATAAATGCAAAGCATAATCCTTTCTAGAGTTGTATTTCTACCATATCCTGACAGTTTTTGTTAATGAAAAGATAAACTTAAATAAAGAAGCAAACACAAAAGAATCTATGTGGATTGACTACAACATTGTTTGAATGGGTTCTTGTTTGCAAGAGGGATTGACTACGACATTATCGTGATTGACTGATATACATGTAAAATGATGTAAATTCTGATGAATATTGTGAATTCAAACTGAGACTTGTTGATTTGTGATAATCGAATAAGTATGAGATAGGTGTTGTAGGTTTTGGAGTGAGGACTATTTTGTCATCATATAAGGAGGGTCTGACAAACCTAGTGATTCGGGGAAGTACAACTGAATGAGCCTGATTGTGGAGGGCTATAGTCGAACTGTAAGGTAAGACTGATAGACCTTGGGGGTATCTCTGGTGGGGAATTCCTAAGTGGATTAGTGGGTTATTCCCTAAGGCCGGGAGCTATCGTGCAACACAAGAGTACCTTGACCGTCGCGTATATGTGTCTTGGGTTGAGTTGAGGGGATCTATGAGGAGTTGGCCATTCATGAAATGTCCGTCCACTCCTGTAGTGGCATAGTATTAGGCCTCATAACCAAGTACTTCAGAGTAGAATGGTACCAAATGATGAAGAATTATAGATTATAGGACATGCCTAACAATTCATCCTTGTGACTGTTTTATTGTGATTGATTTAGATTAACCTTTGATATTATGTTCTTAAATATTTCTCATGTTTGTGCTAATTTGAATATTTGCGTGTCCTCCTCGTTTTTCTTATACTGTTACATGATTTCGAAACTCACCATTCGTTGTTTGTTTTTGGCATTTGCGATGGACGTAGACGAGCTGCAAGTGATGACTAGTACACTCAAAGTGTCGGAAGCCATCTTGTTTTGAAGACTCTTATTATATGCATTGTGTAACGTAAATTTTGAACGTCTTCTATTTTGGGAATTCCCGCTCTGATAGTGACACCAGGTTGGGACTATATTTGCAATTATTACTAAATTTATTTACGTGTACTTCCAAGGGATTTTGTTGTCTAATATGATGACTTCAAGTTGTTATATTTGATGGACATTTTTGGAGTAATGTGACATGTTAAGTGATTATGTGATACTCTTTATCTTATAAAAATGTTTGAAAGTTTATATAATTTTCTTGAAGAATTTCAATTTAGAAAAAAAAGAATTTTTTTTTCAATACTAAAAAAGAAATAATTATTTTGAATCTATGTTTTGATGAAAAATTAGACCACATATATATATAAATTGATAGAATAATTTCCAACATGTCAAAGCTTCTAAAATAGTCCGAATTTACTTACTTATTTTCTCAAAACTATTAATACAACAAATCTTTTATATTTTCTTAAAAATATCACATTAATACAATAAAGTCGCTTAAAATAACATAAGAAATGGGCATGCTTTAAAATTATTGGAATAACTAGTATGTTATGAATTAGAAGATAAAGAGGATACAATCAGAGGATATAGTAAGAGGTTTCAATCACATGATTCAATAAGAGGATACAGTCAGAGGATGCATCCAGACCAATTCCAAATTCATCCTTTGGGGACAGGTTGTGAACTTTGTCTTAAAACTAATTATGCTATTTCAAACGAAATGTAAGAGTCTGAGAAGATTTCAACGCGGATAGAAAAATTAAACATCATTAGGCACATACATAAACAACTATTTTTATGCAAATGCACAACAAGTTAGAATTATATGTTAGTGGTTTGTATAGTTATCTTAACCCTTTTAAATTTGATTAAATTCCACTAACACAAATTTGAGACATGTCAAGATGATATAATGTACAATGCAATGAAAGTCACGCCACTTAACATGTATTCACGTTAATTTCACAACATTTTCACATAGCATACAACAAAACTTCTATAGATGCCTAATGAATAATAGTAAAATAAAAATCACACAATTAACAGGGACACAAAAAACTCAATAGACACATCGCCCACACGGTCTAATTGGACGAACCAGCTATGGTACCACTAATGCGACACCCTAAATCTAAATTGAAATAAAAAATAAAATGCACTAGTTTTGGAAGAGATTTGAAGCGGTCCCACCATGTCGATTGGAGTCGAGGTCCAAAGCCGGTAGTTTGCATGTTCGATTTGGTCGTTGGCCGTTGTTTTAGATGCGATTGTTCACGAAAATAAAGAATTGAGCAGTGAGTTTGAATATATGGTAGTTACAACTCACAACGGCGCTTGCAAAAGCCACCGAAGGAGGCTTCGTGACGATGTTGATGACGGAGGAGAATGAGTCGGGACTTTGTGATCACGAGGGAGATATGAAATTGATTTTAGGAAGGGGATATTGATGAGGGTTATGATTCTTTAAATAATTCATCCAACTGAAGAAGAGAGGGATGAAGGTGAGAATTTGAGTGGCGGCGTCGTCTAGAGGGGGAAAAGTTTGCGCTGTCGATTTTTAATCTGTGGAGAGGGTGTGTAGATAACAATTACCTAGGTGTCAAAGTAACAGATTTAAAAGACCTAAAACAGAGTAGGCCAAAGTACATATTGAAACAGTACAAGGGGGTGTAGCAAACAGATCACTGTGTAGATGAGAAGGTCTGTTGCAGTGTAATAAAGGCCCAAATGGAATAGAGAAGTAGAAAATAAGGTGTAAATAGAAATATGACCCAAAATCCCTTTTCTAATATTTTAAAAATAAATCCTTAATAAATAAATAATTTATTTTACTCCATACTAAACTTTTTCACCAAAATATTCATATTAAAATACTAATAATTTTCACAAAAATAATTAGATAAAATAAATAAATACAATATTTACAATTTATCTTATTCACTAAATTAAATATCTTTAAAATTATCACACTATAGCAAATACACATGTAAAGAAAATTAATCATAATTATTTATCAACACATATTCTAAGCACGTGCAATACTAAATTGATTCTTTAAAATCCTATTAGATAAATAAAATAATTTATTATAAAATTTGAGGTGTTACAGTGAACCTAGTTAACGCAAGCTCACTCTAATACTTTTGCGTGTGAAAGAATATGACAAAAGTTAACGCTCTGCTAAATGTCAACGCTATGCTAAAAGTCATTACTCTGCTAAAAGTTAACGTTAAAATTCAATGATTTGTTCAAATTCAACGATTTACAAGTCAATCCTTTGAGCTAAGAATTTTGAACAAGTCAATAACGCAACATCCTCTACTCATCAAAGTTATTCTTATCCTATGATATCCCTATCGTTTTTATCATGATACCCTAAATACAAATATGGACTAGTATTGAATGTTGAATCATGATTTCTAAAGATTTTATACGATCCATATTTTACGTACCAAATTCATACAAATCACGACAACGATCGGAAACCCTAATTTCTTGGAAAGTTCTCTATATAGAGGAGTTTGATCATCAGTGCAAGAAAGAACAAAACAGAATAATACAAGCATAGAAATACTGCAAACATGATGAAACCTTGAGAACTTCTGTACTTACTAAAACTCTTTTTTACGTTCTTAGGGCATACCTTGTAATATTCTCTTGTGTGAGCCTTTTAGAAAAATCAAAAACTACTCTATCGTAACCAACCCCAATAGTGGCAGCCATCCTCAACAACTTGACTGTACTAAGCTAGAAGGTTGAGAAGACTTGAACACAGTTAGTTTTAGTAGCAGGTGTTCCAATGACCATGTGATAAATCAATTGATTTAGTGAATTAAATCCTTCAGAGTGAAGGGACTAGACATAGCTACTTCGTTGATGGTGAACCAGGATAAATTAGTTTTGTATTTTGCTTCTCCATCTCTTTACTTTATTCTACTTTATCTTGTTTTTCATAAGTATTTGTTTTTAAAGAAAAAGTTCTTAAGCTTACAAAACAAAATTCAAATCCCCTTTTCTTGTGTTTTTTACTCTTCAGGATGAACCAAAGAAAAAGTCAAAATCCCTTGCGCTCAAATCTAAGGGCAAGAAAACTAATTAGAAGGTTCTGCAAGTTAAGGAAGTGTTGTGTTAAAAACACACTTAAAGCAAGTATACTTTGTCGCAAAAGTAGTGTAAAAGATTATTGTATCCAGAGAGATTAATTAGCACGTACCAAACTAATTAAGATTATTTATTTAGACTAATAATGGTTGATTTATTCACGGAAACAAAATAATCAATAACAAATAATGAAGAACACGAATAAAAATGCAAAGTTGTAAATCAATGGAGAGAAGTCTCGGATCATGGTTTCACTTGTAACTTTGATTCCTTTATGTCTAGTTTTATTTGAATGCATTTATTTCATTTCAACAACTATTAACCCCTTGTTTGGTCATTCATGTTAGAGCCCAATTAATTTGAAGAAAAATGACCCTTAATTATTTTGATGAAAAAAAATTATATTGTAGGAACAATTTATTGCACTAATAAATTCATTTAATTGTGTATCCTTGTCATGAACTTTAAGGTCTTTACGTTGCATTTATGATAAAAAGATAAGAGAAACAAGGAAATCAAGGCAATGCTCTGAAGAATCTGAAGAAATTGTGTTAGAATCTGTTAAACGCGCTCTAAATATGCCTCTGTTGAATTTGATTACAAGCTCACTTTGATGATTCTGTATCAGATAAATCTAGTAAACTAGTTGACCATGTGGTGAACGCTTCAAGTCAACGCTTTGATAAGAATCAACATTCTAACATCCTCTACTCCTCAGTGTGGAATTATCCTCTGACTAAAGGAGCACAAGACATGCTTTGAAAATGTAATCCTTTTATTTTCTAGCCGCTTCTATCAAGATACACTAAATCAATTATGAAGACGAATTTGGATAAGTTTTTAATGCTAATTCAAGATCTTTGAAGATTCGATACAGGTCATTATTTGACTTTGTGATTTCATGCAATTAAACAGCGGTCAGAAACTCTAATGGACTCAAAGGCTCTGTATAAAAGGACTCTTTATCGTAATTGAAATCTAGACACAAGAGATAAACTTACTACCTTCACAGATCGAAACTCGTGAAAACTCTTGAATTAAATCTAATTGCTGAGAAACCTAAAGTATGAGAGTGTTTTTTTGTAAGACATTCTTATGTGAGAGTTTTTTAGAAAACCATCTTAAACATTGTTTGTAACATGGCATAGTAGTGGCTGCTTCCCTAACCAACTTGATAAAATGATAGCGTAAATATGTTGCAATCAAAATTTTCCAATAAATGTTATATAATCAATTTTTGTACTAACTAGATGAAGATTCCAAATCCCTCGTCCATGTTAAATGGTTCTCTAAACTCTCATCAAAATTCATATGCATCTGAGTGTAATTGGAAAATTTGGGAATAATGTGTTCCTTTTATTTTTCAAAACATGCACCGATAAAAATGTGTTTTTGTGAGAATTGTCGTGAGATAGAGAGAAGTGTTAGATCGTAGTGGCCGTCTTTTGATGAGAAATCTCATTCTACTTCAAGGATTAAGGAAAACTTACTTAACTCTCAAAAACTCTACAAATATTACTTTGGAAATTTATTGACATTCATTTTCAAAGAAATAGAGATGAATTAATATTACAAAAATGTAATCGTTTTATACAAAATATTAGAATAATTATCGAAAGAATACATACATAAATGTGAGTGCTAACACGTGTATTAACTTAGGGGACGATACAGTATAAACAATTATTTATCATTGAATTCTTTATTATATAGTTTATATGACCAACGCTTTGAATAAAAAAATAAAATGATTATAAAAAATTAACATTTTATAGTTAGTTAAACACATCAAGTGAAGCAAATCAATTTCTAAAATGTACCAGTTTCAGTCATTGCACTTATAGGAAGTAGTTAGAGTAAAATATATATTAGACATTTTCAATTTAATGTTAATAATCTATTTATTTTGTTTATGAGTATACAGAGATAAAAGCATGGGTTGTTACAATTCATCACCATGCTAAACTTCTTATCAAGAATTTATTAATTTTACCTTTTAAATATTTATTAAATATATATTCAATGTAATGACAATTTTGCATTTAAACTCTTGCGTAATGAACTCAAAATTTTACTTTTAATGTGTGTAATTAGTTACTCACAACAAAATACTAATTAATTAATATACTTAATGAGAAGCAACTAACAAGCGAAACGTTGGAGGATGCACTTGCGCGTGAACAGTCCAAAACCAAAAAAAAAATAAAAAAACATAATAACAAGCACACGAGTAGGTAAAAATAGGGAATGGTTGTAAAGCAAATATAATTTCCTTATTTAAAAAATATATAACAAATCCTTTTTTGTTTAATATTTATAAGAAACAAAGATAAGGTACCACACACAAACAATTACCCATTTGTGAACACTCTTTCACACCTTCCATGTGTAATAACCTCCCAAAATCTCCAAGCGAACCGAGTTCCGTTTAACCAACGAAATCGAACCTTCTCTTTTTATTTATATATAAATATTTCTCATATTACAATCACTTCCAACATTCAATTAATCTCAAGACACAATTTTTAATCTTACAATTGCAAAAAAATGCATAAAACATCCTCAAACATAGAAATGTTAAGAGTGCAAGCGCTATCAATTCTATGTATGCCTCACCCTTTTCTTGAATTTGAAGGTTTTGCTCCCATCCAAGATAAATTTGATACATATTGTTGCAGCAAACAAGAAAATGACAACGACGGTTTTCTTGATTTTAGTGGCTTTGCTACCATTCCAGAAAAACTTGATGCATATTATTGTACCTAAAATCAAACACACAACAATGCCGAAGAAAATCTTGAGGAGCAAGAGTTTAGTTTTGCATGCACCGATGTCCAAGGAACGTCTATATTTGCCGATGAGATATTTGAAAATGGAAAAATACGACCAATTCTCCCTAAATTTGACAAATCTATTCTCTTGTTTAATGCACCAAATAATGATCCATCACACATTCGACCACCGTTAAAGAAGATTTTTGTTGAGATGAATGAAAATTTAAACTCGAGATCGAGTGGTGTTTCAAAAGAACCTCATAATAAGCCCCTGAAAAATAGGACAATGATTGAGATGAAGGCTTCGAATGAGTGTTACGAAAAAAGTAACTCCACAGGTGTAAATGTTGTAATATCTCATGTTCCTTATAGGTAATGTATCGAGGTTATCTTTCAAGCTTTATCATACATAATATGATAGCGTAAATATCTCGAAACCAAAATTTTCAAATAAATGTTATATAATCAATTTTTGTACTAACTAGATGAAGATTCCAAATTCTTCGGTCGTGTTAAATGGTTCTCTTAACCCTCGTCAAAATTCATATGCATCAGAGTGTAATTGGAAATTTTGGAAAGAATGTGTTCCTTTTATTTTTCAAAACATGCACCGATAAAAATGTGTTCTTGTGAGAATTGTCGTGAGATAGAGAGAGGTGTTAGATCGTAGTGACCGTCTTTTGATGAAAAATCTCATTCTACGGCAAGGATTAAGGAAAACATACTTAACTCTCAAAAACTCTACAAATCTATTTATTTTGTTTATAAGTATACAAAGATAAAATCATGGGTTGTTACAATTCATCACCATGCTAAATTTCTTATCAAGAATTTATTTATTTTACCTTTTAAATATTTATTAAATATATATTCAATGTAATGACAATTTTGGATTTAAACTTTTGCGTAGTGAACTCAAAATTTTACTTTTAATGTGTGTAATTAGTTATTCACAATAAAATACTAATTAATTAATATACTTAATGAGAAGCAACAAACAAGTGAAATGTTGGAAGTTGCACTTGCACGTGAACAGTACAAAACAAAACAAAAACATAATAACATGCACACGAGTAGGTAAAAATAGGGAATGGTTGTAAAGCAAATGTAATTTGCTTATTTAAAAAATATATAATAAATATGTTTTGTTTAATATTTATAAGAAACAAAGATAAGGTACCACACACAAACAATTACCGATTTGTGAACACTCTTTCATACCTTCCATGTGTAATAACCTCCCAAAATCTCCAAGCGAACCGAGTTCCGTTTAACCAACGAAATCTTACTTTCTCTTTTTATTTATATATAAATATTTCTCATATTACAATCACTTCCAACATTCAATTAATCTCAAAACACTATTTTTAATCTTACAATTGCAAAAAAAATGCATAAAACATCCTCAAACATAGAAATGTTAAGAGTGCAAGCACTATCAATTCTATTTATGCCTCACCCTTTTCTTGAATTTGAATGTTTTGCTCCCATCCAAGAAAAATTGGATACATATTGTTGCAGCAAACAAGAAAATGACAACGACGGTTTTCTTGATTTTAGTGGCTTTGCTCCCATTCCAGAAAAACTTGATACATATTATTGTACCCAAAATCAAATTACATATAGGGAAATCCAATTTTTTACCTTAAATTTGAATTTTTTACCTTAAATTTGAATTTTTTACCATTTAATTCGAATTACACCTCAAAGAGTAAATGAAAGGTTGATTCTGAATAGGTAATTTGAATTACCTTACTGTGTAATTGAAATTACACCTCATAGTGAGTAAATAAAATGTTGATAATGAACAAGTAATTCGAATTACTTACAGGGTTAACACGAATTGCACAATTCAAATTATGGCAAGTGTAATTCGAATTATATATTGCAAAATCAAAATCTCATTGATTTAGAAGGTGTAAAACAAATTACACTAAGTATAATTCGAAGTATAATTCGAATTACATGAGATGTTTTTGTAAAAATCATAATTTTAATGGAAAGCTTTCAAATTGTTAATGATATAAAAAATAGTTGAACCTAATGTTGGAACCAAGTTGGTTTTATACTTAGATTTTTGATGTTAACAAAAGTATTTTATGAGAACAAATTATTTGACTTCACAGAGTATGAAACAAGATTTATAATTGAAGAAAATCTAAAATAAGATTTGATTCATATTTATAATTGAAGAAAATCTTTGACCAAGTCCAAAAGAAGATATGGTCATGGTTTGATCAAGATTTATCTACAACAAAATACAAGCATAATCAATCTAAAGAATTTACAAACTCAATCTGAACAAAATACGAACATAATCAATCTAAAGAATTTACAAACTCAATCTGAACAAAACATGAACATAATCAATCTAGAAGAATTGCTTAGATTGGATTCAAAAATAAAGAATTGACTAAAGAACATATTATCAAAAAGCATCTTGTTCAAAATTATTTTTGAATAAGATCATTATAGATCAAGCTAGAAATGAAGATACAATTCAGAATTAAACAAGGACTAAATTGAAGCCCTAATTTTATCTATAAATAGATACTCAAGGTTGAAGAAGAATATCATCGAAAAATCAGAAAAGAGTAGAAGAACTCAATCTCAAATTCCAAATTCATCTTAGAGTTCAAAGAGAGAAACACTTGTTTGAATGAGAATTATTTTCTGAGTGTTTTTCATAGAGTGTGAGAGTTATTATTATTATCAGCTTTGTTAGAAGAAAACACTTAAAGTTCAAATTTTTTGTATCCAACCCCATAGTGGTTTAGTTCCTTCTTCAATTTGGGGTTGTTAGGTTGTTAGGAGAAGACTTGGCTTGTAGGGTCAATGTGGTTTGTTCCTCAAAAGTATGGAGTTGTCAAGCTGTTTGAGAAGACTGACTTGGAGGGTCAGATGCTTTGTAATTCAAGGTATTTGAATTAGTGGATTAAACTTTCTAAATGAGGGGACTGAATGTAACCAAGTTAGTGGTGAACTAGGATAAATCTATGTGTCAAATTATTTATGCTTTCATTGTTTGCTGCCTCTCAACCCGATTGCTTCTTATATAAGTAATTCATAAAAACCAACCAGGCTTCATCAAATTAGCAAAAAGTTATCAACTTTGTCAAACACAAATCAACCCCCCTTCCCGTGTTTGCATCTTCACTTAAATCCATATTATTATCATGGAGAGATTAATGAGTTATCCTTGTACAATAAGTCTAAGCTAACTTAGTTTTGACATCTAATCAAAACACTTAAACCTTAAAGCACTCACATACTCCCTTGTTTTAATGATGGCCAAACTAAGGATCGAGATTTCCCCTCCTGAATGTGTGGTCGATAATTTTGCAATCACAAAAAAAAAAAAGAAAAGACAACATTAGCAGTATCATATCTTTGAAAAACTCAATCAAAACAAAGAAGAATCCAAAATCGATTATTATCAAACAAAGAGCAAAAGGAGTCGAAAAAGCACAACCAAAACAATTCAACAATACACTATATAGGAAGCACACACATGATTAACAAAAACGTATGATAGAGATTAAAAAAAACTTACAAGAAGAGAGATAAAAGAAAATACATACCAATAACATAATGTCCTTGAACTTAAGAGAAAATTTGTGACACTTGCACAAAGATATTGTTAGAGCTCAAAAGACAAATGCAAAACACGAAAAATTATTCAAGGCAAGAGAAATCTAAGATGGCTAATTCCCTACAAATATTGAAAATGGATTCAGAAGTGCGAAGTTTTTTAAAGATGTCAGCCAATTGACTTTGCGTATCAACATGCTTGAATACCACGTCACCTTTTTCCACATGATCACCAAGGAAATTATGTTGAATTTCTATGTGTTTGGTACGAGAATGCAAAACCGGATTCTTTGTCAAATTGATTGCACTTGTGCTGTCACATTTGATAGGTATATGTTGAAGTTTTAAATCATAATCCAAGAGTTGTTGCTTCAACCAAATAATCTAGGTACAACAACTCCCAATAGCAACATACTCAGCTTCGGCAGTAGACAAGGCAACACTAACTTGTTTCTTGATATGCAAAGAGACCAAAGATCTACCAAGGAAATGACAAGTACTATTATCAACTTTGTTAGAAGCAAACACTTAAAGTTCCAATCTTTTGTATCCAACTCGATAGTGGTTTAGTTCCTTCCTCAATCTGGAGTTGTCAGGTTGTTAGGAGAAGACTTGGCTTGTAGGGTCAAGGTGGTTAGTTCCTCAAAAGTTTGGGGTTATCAAGCTGTTTGGGAAGACTGGCTTGGAGGGTCAGGTTCTTTGTAATTCAAGGTATTTGAATTAGTGGATTAAAACCTTTTGAATGAAGGGACCAGATGTAGCCAAGTTAGTGGTGAACCAGGATAAATCTATGTGTCAAATTATTTATGCTTTCATTGTTTGCTACCTCTGAATCTGATTGCTTCTACTCCAAGTAAGTCACCAAAACCAAACTAGTTTATTTATTTATTTATAAATTATTAAAAAGTTATCAACTTTGGCAAACACAATTCAACCCCCCTTCTTGTGTTTGCACCTTCACATATATATATATATATATATATAATATTATCTTTAGTTGGTTATATATTTTTAACAATCAATTTCTTTATTTTCCTAAGTGGACAATCATTCAACACTTTGGAAAATGTGAAAATTGCTCAAGGAATCTAAAAACACTTATTTTAGAGTCACATTAGAACTATTTAGCACTCTATTTGAGTTTGGATTATGTTAGACAAATCTAAATTCATTTGTGTTATGCTAGATAATATCTCTAACTTTAGTACAATTTGGACTTATTTTAATTTGTGCGTTGTTTGGATAATGTGTTGTTTTGAAAATTTTGAAATTGAGGTTGTGTTAATTGAAAAATCCAAGCTTAGTTTGTGTATAAAGAGTAAACATAATTTTTTTTTAAATGGGCATTCGAATTGAATCATACTTAATGCATAAGTAGTATACCATAATTTTTTAAATGGACATCAAAAAAAAAATCAAATTAAAAGAGTCGCAAAGAAATTAAAAATATAATGAGTCAAAAAAAATTTATAAAAAAGGTGCGGGTTACCCGCCTAGCTCGTAACCTGTCTAGGGCCGGATTGGGTAGTACTTTATCATCCCATATTAAAATAGGGCTTTTTCACCCAGTCCTAAGAAGCTTGCAACCCATTAGGACCGACCCTATATGGGTCGGGTAGCCCGTTTTGACAGCTCTAGTTGACACACATAAACCTCCTCATTTATATAACCTTTTCGAAAAGCACTTTTGACATCCATTTTGTATAGTTTAAAACCCACTCAGCATGCAAAAGCTACAAGAAGGTGTATAGCCTCGAATCGGGCAACCGGCGCATAAGTTTCCTCATTGTCAATTTCTTCCTCTTGGTTATACCCTTTTACCACCAACCTAGCTTTGTTTCTAGTTATTATTCCATTTTCATCAAATTTGGTTCCAATTACTTGATGGCCTTTAGGTAGTGGAACTAAATCCCATACCTTGTTTCTGTCAAATTGGTTCAATTTTTCTTTCATGGCCATGAGCCAATGCTCATCAAGTATTGCCTATTTTGTGGTTTTAGGCTCAAATTGAGATAAAAAAGGAAAAATGATGACAAAAATAACTTTAAGTTATATCCCCTAATATGTTGTCCCAAGGATGATCCTTCAATATCCTCTAACTTGGAGGAAGGTCATGTTTGGAACTAGGCTCCTCCTTATTATTTCGTTCTTTTCTTCCTTGGTGTTATTATTTTGAGTATCATCCCAATGATGGTATTAGTATTTATACCTAAAACATCAAAAGAAGAAGTATATTTCCCTTGCTTTTAGCGATTAGTTTCATCAAAGCAACATGGACAGATTCTTCGACACTAAGAGTTCTCTTATTAAATACTTTATATGTTTTACTAGATGATGAGTACCCAATCCTCCTTCGCATCAAATTTACCAAGCTACCCTTTCCATTATTTAGTACAAAAAACATGAAGATGGGATATGTTGGGCTTCCTTTCGTTAAATAATTCATAGGTGGTTTTGTTCAATATAGGCTTTATTAGAATCCTATTAAGAACATAGCATGTGGTGTTAAATTGTGTTCGCCCAGAAATATTTAGGTAGACTACCCTCACTAACCATGGTCCTAGCTAATTCTTCTAAAATTCTATTTTTCCTCTCCACAGCGCCATTTTGTTGTGGAGTTCTAAGAGCAAGAAAATTATGATCTATCCCATTATCTATGTAATAGTTATCAAAGAGACGATTTTCAAATTCGCCTTATTTTAGTACCTTTTTGTTTTGAATAACCTTAGCAAATTTTTCAAAAACACAATAAGTTTCACCCTTGTTAGATAAAAATAAAGTCCATGTGAATCTAGAGTAATCATTCATAATTACAAAACAATAATGGTTGCCTCCTAAACTTTTTGTTCTCGAAGCACCAAACAAGTCCATATGACAAGTGTCACACATTCGTTTTTTTAAGAATTTTAGCTTAGGAAGACCTACTACTAGATAGTTTGAAACTATCTTATTTAGCAAATCAAAGTGAACATGAGATAAACGTTGAGGCCATAACCAAGTGTCTCCACTCTTAGACATGAGACATTTAATTCTTATTGATGAAACATCATCCAAGTCTAACATATAGATATTTTCAACACTTATTCTCTTAAACACCTTTTGCTTTTCTGTATCATATTCAATTATACAATCAAGGGAATCTATTATAATATATTAAAATAGACTTCCAAACCATTCATTTGACACGTAATCACATTTTATGCCACATAATTTTATTTGTGCCACCTCACTTATTTACTTAGTTGTCATAACTAGAATATCTTTTCTTTCTATTCTTCATATAGTACACAATTTCATTTCATTTCATGGCTAAATTGCATCCGTGGTCCCTTTAATTAATTTCAGTTAACGTTTTAGTCCTTTATCTTTTTTTTTTTCCCGATTTGGTCCTTTATTTTAATTTTAAGTGACAATTTGATCTTTTATGTTTTAAAATGTCAACAATGTTAT
>JBBPBQ010000002.1:20822417-20882222 GCA_037974755.1 Cicer yamashitae
CTTTTTTTTTTTTGCGAAAATTCATCAAAAATTTCAAACAAAACCCATAAAATTAATTATCATCCTCAATATAATGCAAATTTCATCAAATTCATAACTTAAATCTTTAAATAAACTCATATTTTCATCTCTAACAACATCAAATAAAGAATAAAGGACCAAATCGGGAAAAAAAAAAGATAAAGGACTAAAACGTTAACTGAAATTAAGTTAGAGGACCACATATGCAATTTAGCCTCATTTCATCAACAACAAAATTTCAACAATAAACAAACATCAATAATAGCTCAAAATGCAATAAAACTTTCTCTATTATCTATTTATCATTTATTAAATGTGAATTTATTCCGTAACCATTTCAAATGTAAGTCCAAATATCTATCTTTTTTTTCTTGACTGAACCAAGATTCAAGAAAACATGATACCACAACCTCGAGACATGAACCATTGTTTACGCTAACTTCCTCTCCAATTTGAGTATAAAAAAATTGCTTTTGTGGTGTTTGATAAAATGCAACTGTTGTTTATATTCACTTGAGTAACTTAGTATATTGTTCTTTTTCATGACCACATAGGAGATTGCTAGCCACCGGAAATTTGTGTTCCATTTTATGTTTAATATTTAGTTACATAATTTTTATTTTTTCTTTCATTTACAATATCACTAATAAAAAAAATCTAATTTATTTAATTTATGTCGATGCCAATTATTGATGTTTCATTCAACAAATCGTACATTTTATCTCATTTGAGTCACTTCTTATTAGGTCATTTGCTCTTCCTTTTTTAAGCCATTAGGTTTTGATAGTTCCTAATTTCATCATTCAAAGTAGATCCATTGTTACAATGCATATTTTTGTAGTAGCGCAATAAATCAACTGAACAATGGTTGGACTTTACACAATTCTTGGAAAATTAAAGCTCCCACAGTAATTAAGGAACAATAATAACAACGCATTTGTCTACAACATAATTTGAAAACTCTAATCCATGTTTTTAACTTTACGTTCTCCAAATCAAATTTCAATATTTCCTTTTGCGTTATAAATTATATCATGAGTGACATTATGTTTGTTGCTTTTGACTCATATAACTCAACAAAAAAGACCCGACACAAGAGGCATGTGAGCTGAAGATGAACAAATGGAGGCAAAAAATTTGGTTTTAACCAAATATTTTAGATTTGTCACAAATTTGTAAATTGTTATTCCATTCTGACAATTCAAGCTTACGAGAAAAAAATTATTTCCTCCATCTCATTTTAAATGTCTCATTTGCCATTTTTTTTTTGTCTTAAATTATTTTTCACTTTACCATACCAATACAACATTAATTACTTTTTTTCACTAATACTCTTATTTATTATATTTCAACACATCAAATTTTTCTGCTAAGTGCAATTAATAAAAACATTTGAGTAAATGAATTATTTTATTATTAAAATCAAATCAACTAATCATTTTTCAATGAACTGTACACACCTCAAATGAGATATTTAAAATGAGACGGAGGAAATACTTTTCTTGAAGAGTGATGTTGCTTTTCACACTAATACTATGAAAACAAAGTTTCTACCAAGTTCCAGAATTATTCTATTCTAAATGCACATATTTTTATAATCGAATTTAATTAATGTCTTTTTTAAGCTGCACTTATGTTATACATTTGTTTTAGTTCAAAACTTTTTCCTTTAAGATAGCCTATTATCGTGGAAAGAAAAATAATTACTACTATCAATTCAAATCATTCAACAATTTTTTAATTTCTTTAGTTGCCTTGTGAATTTTATATATGCTAATGTCACTTTTAATTTTTTTTTTCAAGTTATTCTTTTGTGACGTGATTAACACCTTACTATCCATTTCCTTCCCTATAATTCATACATCTAAATAACTATTATTATTTTGAGATGATATTTACAAATAAAACTGTGTAAAATAAAATTGTAATTACAGCTATTGTGTTTGATTTGATATCTAAGTCATTGCATTTATACTACTGAGATACAAGGTTTGTTTAATAAGAATGTTATTTCACAAAGTAAAATGAAAAATGAGACTTATAGATGATTAATTCTAAAGGAGACTTATAAATTATATATATAACATAATTTCTAATGCTTACTAATTTTTTGAAAATAAATTTCAAGATATCCACACAATGTGCAAGTTGAAATCTAGTTAAATGTTATTCTATATCCCTTGTTTCATAATTGACTTATACTAAGCAAATTGTTCTTAAGCCCTTTAACTAGTAAAACATTTTCTACTGTGATTGTGGAGGGATTTCCCATAACACCTTTACCAAGTAGCTTACCCCTATTACTGTCTCCATAGGTGACATTTCCTCGTTTCTTTGCGTGTATCTCAATAAACTTAGACTTGTCTCCTATCATATGCGTTGAACAACCACTATCAAAGAACCACTTCCTATTTGTTTCTTGTAGGCATAGCTCATCTTCATCATGACTATGAGTCACAAGACATAGGTTCGAGATTACATTAACATACGAGCTACTTGAAGATGACTCTTTATCATCATCATCCCAAGCAATGTATGCTCTCTGACCTTTGCCACCCGATTTTTGCTTGCTTGGAGGTCTACTCTTCTTTTTTACAAGATTGGGGAAATCATTCTTCATGTGTCCTATTTGGTCACACTCAAAACAAGTAATCGTGTTTCCTTCCTTTTTATGTGATCTTCAAAATTTCATACGTTTTTGTCACTATGTTGAGTCACCTTTCATTTTGGATACTTACTGTATCTTTTCACAAAGAGCTCCATTTCCTCATTACTTGAGGCATCGTCTTCGCTTTTGTTAATTTTCTATTGCTCCTCCACTTGAGCCTTAGACAAAGAGGCTTTGAGGAAACACTCTTTTTATATTTCTCCTTTTCCTTCTCCTGATACTTATCATTCTGTTTTAATTTATCTTCATGCTTTGCAAGACTTATAAGTTCTTTCTCATGCTCTTCTAACTTTTCTAAAAGAGAAGCAATTGATAAAGTGTTGAGATTTTGTGATTCTATAATAGTAGTAACCTTCAGTTGTCATTCCCTAGTTAAATATCTCAACGATTTATTACTAACATCTTCGTTTGGAATTGATTTACCTAGACCATCTAGTTTGTTCACAATATGAGTGAACCTCTTTTTCATGTCGGCAATGGTTTCCCCTTGCCTCATACAAAAAAGTTCATACTTTTGGTCCAAGGTATTGATTTGTGCTTGTTTCACCTCATTCGTCCCCTCATAGGTTTCTTGCAAGGTGTCCCACATCCCCTTTGCAGTTTTGCAAAGGAAGACATGGTAATATTCATCAACTCCTAAAGCGAAGATTAGAATGTTGTGTTCTTTCCAATCACACTGCACTTTCTTATTTTTGAGTCCTGGTCATTGATCTTCAGGTTTTTCTATATTAACACCATCAACAACCATAGTAGGTGTAAAAGGCTCGTTTTTGACTAATTTCCATACTTCCATATCATAAGCTATGATATAGACCTGCATGCAATCTCTCAAATAGGCATAGTGTTCTCCCTGGAAATCAGGTGATATATTATAGGCCCCTTTAGGTTTAAGATTTCTTTTTTGCCACTTGTTAGCCAATATGGCCCCGTATCTAGAGGGGGATGAATAGATACAACGTATTTCAATGCATAACGAAGCCTTTTTAATATTTTTCGGCAAATGCATAGTCCAAAGATTGCACTCAGGAACCTTTTGTGATTAATGTGAACAACATATATCGAATTAAGAGAAAATCAAATAGTCAATGGTCAAATTGATCTTGACAATCAATTTGCTATTGCTTGTTTGAATTGTCAACACCCAAACTAAATTTAGAAAATCCTAAGTAAAACTCAATTACCAAGTGAAAAACAAATAATTAAATTGAACGGAGATAAAAATATCAAATTACTTAATTCTATAATTTGTTTGTGATTTCAAAGATTTGGGATTTTCTGATGTACCTTTGAAAACAATTTAATTTTTAGAAAATTCTTTCGCCAAGAAGTTTAGGTTTCTTGAAGAAAAACTTACAGAAAAATTGAACTAAGTAATCTTATAGTAAGAGATAAGGTAAGATAATCTAATCCACAATCTATCCTAGTTCGATCACGTTCGTCCTCGCTTTGTGATCTACGTTCATTCCTCCTATCAATTGATAGGACATTTTCTTCCAATTATAAGAAATGTGAATTTTTATGTTTATAACAAAGAACTCCTTTGAGACAAATGTACAAATAACTTTGCTACAATGTCTTCACTCCTTGTGAATCTAAGCGTTCTTCAATTCTTGAAACCCACTTCAAGAATCACCATGAATTCCAAGTGATACAACTGCAAATCCAACCTCTAGGAAGCCTTCAACCTTGAATCTTCATCTATTGTTGATTCAACTCCATCACTCTTAGCAATTCAACAAGAAACCTAAAAGCCCCAATTATTCCTAAATGGGGTGAAAAGAAATTCCTCCATTTCCTTTTACCTTGATTGTAGATGATGATAAACCCAATCACTGGATCTCGCAATCAATAGAACACTCAACCCCTCTTACAATGTTATCCTTACACTTATCACTCAATTGTCTTTTTGCATTAAAAAGTGGTTCTAAGAGCTTTTAAAGATAAATTTTTTTTATGAGAGAAGAGAGTAATGATGTTCTCTGTACTTGCAAAAACGAGGTAAAATGATTTATATAGGAAAGCTAAAGAGTGTGTGAAAACAACATGTGATAAAAACATTACTCTGAATTTTTTACCGTGTAATTCGAATTACACCTCATAGAGTAAGTGAAAGGCTAATTCTGAACAGTTAATTCGAATTACCTTACTATGTAATTCAAAGTACACGTCATAGTGAGTAAATGAAATGTTGATTCTGAGCATGTAATTCAAATTTCATACAGAGGTAATACGACTTGCACAATATGAATTATGGCAAGTGTAATTTGAATTATACATTGCATAATCAAAATATCATTGTTTTAGAAGGTGTAAATCGAATTACACTATGTATAATTCGAATTACATGAGTTGTTTTACAAAAACCCATGTTTTCAATGGAAACCTTTCATATTGTTAAGGATATGAAAATAGTTGAACTTAAAAGCACAATTTTATCATGGAGAGATTAATGAGTTATCCTTAATGAGATTATCCTTATTATCACAATTGTGATTAGTCTTTAGTAAGGAATAGTCTTCATCTAGCTAGATCTGGAGTTGATGATACAAGACCTCATGTGCTCAAGTACCAAGTTTGGAAAATTAGTCTTGATCTTCTAGGAGACTTTCCATATCAACCCCTTGTGGTCTTTCCTAACATGGTCAACAGAGCCACAGTTAGGCACCAAATATCCAATCAGAAACTTGAAGAGCACCCTGTGAAGATGCAAACACAAGAAAAGGGGGTTGAATTGTGTTTGACTAAGTTGATAACTTTTACATTATTTGATTAAACTAGTTCAGACTTGATGATTTACTTGGAGTAGAGCCATAACAAAACTATGGAGTGCAGGAATAAAGTGACACAAGTAATTTATCCGGGTTCACCATTAACCTTGCTACATCTAGTCCCTTCACTCAAAAGGATTTAATACACTAATTCAACAACTTGAATTACAAAGCACTTGACCCTCCAAGCAAGTCTTCCCTAACAGCCTGACAACCCCAGACTTTTGAGGAATACACACACCTTGACTCTACCAGCCAAGTATTCTCCACACAATTTGACAACCCCAGATTGTTGAAGGCACACTAACACCACTATCGGGTTTGAATACAAAGGTTTAAAACTTAAGTAGTTGCTTCTAACAAGCTGTTTATAACAATGACTATCACACTCTAAAAAGAACACTTAGAAAATATTTCTCATTGGAACAAGTGTTTCTCTCTTTGAACTCTAAGATGAATTTGAAATTTTGAAATTGAGTTCTTCAAAACTTTTCTGATTTTTCGATGATCTTCTTCTTCTTCAGCCTTGAGTATCTATTTATAGATGAAATTAGGGCTTCAATTTAGTCCTTGTTTAATTTTGAATTGTATCTTCGTTCCTAGATTGGTCAACAATGATCTTATTCAAAAACAATTATGAACAAGAAGCTTTTTGATAATATGTTCTTTAGCCAATTCTTTATATATGAATCCAATCTGAGCAGTTCTTCTAGATTGAATCGGTTAGTATTTGATTCAGATTGAGTTTGTAAATTCTTCAGATTTATATAGTTTGTATTTTGTTAAGATTGAGTTTGTAAATCCTTCAGATTGATACAGTTCGTATTTTGTTAATATTGAGTAAGTAAATTCTTCAGATTGATATTGTTGGTATTTTGTTAAGATTTTTTTTTGCAAATCGTTTGTCAATAGTATTGGACCGGTTCTTGAAGTTTCACAAGTAGGAATATGACTAAGTCCAATTCAGTATTTTTTCCTTTGCCAAAATCTGAATCATATCTTTGCAAATAATAAATGTATCTTCTTCTAAGTGTTTCTTCTTGTAAACAATTATTGATTGTATCTTCTGGTAAATAATTCACATCTTATTATAGATAAATCTTGATCAAATCTTCTTGTAAATAATTTATATCTTCTTGTGAAAAATCTTGACAAATCTTCTTATAAATAATTTATATCTTCTTGTAGAAGAATCTTGATCAAATCTTCTTTTATATAATTCATATCTTCTGGTGAGAAATCTTGATCAAATCATCTTGTAAATGATTCATATCTTCTTGTGATAAATCTTGATCAAATCTTCTTGTAAATAATTCATATCTTATTGTTGATAAGATGTTAATCATATCTTCTTCAAATCTTGACCATATCTTATTTTCAACTTGGTCAAAGATTTTCTTCAATTATAAATCTAGATCAAATCTTATTTTAGATTGTCTTCAAAAACAAGATTCTTCTTTCATACTCTATGAAGTCAAATATATTATTCTCATAAAATACTTTTATTAACATCAAAACTCTAAGGTAAAGTAGGGATCCTATTATTCCTCTATATGTTTTCTGGTCAACTTTTTGGCCTAATTCATCGTTTTTAATTGAACAAGTAGGGTGCATTGGTGTAACCATAGGTTTGCAATCACTCATCTTAAACTTCTTGAGAAGCTCTTTTGTATATTTAGTTTGATAAATGTATATACCTTTTTGCTTTGCTGAATTTTTATCCCTAAGAAGAACTTAAGTTCTCCCATCATACTCATTTGAAATTTAAGTTGCAGCAGTTTAACAAATTATTGGCAATGATGCCATTAGTAGATCCAAAAATAATGTCATCTACATAAATTTGAATAATAAGAATGTCATTTCCTATTGATTTTCTAAAGAGTGTATTATCTACTTGTCTTATTTCAAAGTTAATCAATTATATCTATTTGTTTTGTTGCAAATTCCAATTGGAGTCTAAAATTTCCTTTTTCAGCAAGAAGTTACTAAGTCTATAAATACCATGCCTTAGGTGCTTGTTTTAGACCATAAAGAGATTTCCTAAGTTTAAAAACATGATTTGGAAATTCAAAACTTTCAAAACTTGATGGTGGTTTGACATAGATTTCTTCACTTATATAACCATTTAGAAAAACAATTTAACATGCATTTGAAATTAAGAAATGTTATTATTTGTAGCCAAAAAAAAAAGTAGAATACGAAAAGCTTATCACCTGGCCACTAGAGCAAATGTCTCACTGTAATCACTGCCCTATTGCTATTTGTAGCCTTGTGCGAAAAGTCTTACCTTGTTTCTGACCACTTCACCTTTTTCAATTAGCTTGTTTCTAAAAATTCACTTGGTTCCAATAATGTTTTCTTTGGTCTAGGTACTAGATCCCAAACATCATTCCTGTTAAACTCATTTAACTCTTCTTGCATTGCAAGAATCCATCCATTATCTGCCAATGCTTCATCAATAGAGGTAGGCTCCATTGATGGGAGTAATTCAAACAAAGTGGTATCTTTTAGTGATGATCTGGTCCTCAAAGAATCACTTGCACTTCCAATGATTAGAGTTCAGGTTGAGTGACTTGTACTTCCATCCAAATCTTCCTTCTGACTTATCTTAACTATTTCTGACTTGATCAGATTCATCCTCTGAAGATTTGTCATATGCTTCTTATTTATTCGTATCCGCTGATTTTTCAGGTTCTTTTTGTTTGTCTTAATCTGCTTCCTCTGGTTCAGTTTATCCTACAATGTCATCATCTTGCTTTGACTTTTCAAAGTCAAGTTGTTTCTCATCAAATTTAACATGTATGGATTCTTCCTCAATATGAGTTTCCTTATTAAACACTATATGAAGGTGCAAACACGAGAAGATGGGTTGAATTGTGTTTGCCAAAGTTGATAACTTTTTGCTAATTTGATGAAGGTTGGTTGGTTTTTATGAATTACTTAGATAAGAAATAATCGGATTCAGAATCAGCAAACAATGAAAACATAATTTGACACATAGCGTTATCCTGGTTCACCATTAACTTGGCTACATCCAGTCCCCTCATTCAGAAGGCTTTAATCCACTAATTCAAATACCTTGAATTACAAAGCACCTGACCCTCCAAGTCAGTCTTCCCAAACCGCTTGACAACCCAAGACTTTTGAGGAACTAACCACCTTGACCCTACAAGCCAAGTCTTCTCCTAACAACTTGACAACCCAGATTGAAGGAGGAACTAAACCACTGTCGGGTTGGATACAAAAGATTGGAACTTGAGTAGTTGCTTCTAACAAAGCTGATAATAATAATAACTCTCACACTCTAAGAAAAGAACACTCAAAAAATATTTCTCATTCGAACAAGTGTTTCATAAAGCCCAAAAGTTTTCTGCAAAATTCATCTCATTTAACATGGTTCTGGCCATTTCTTGAAGTGATCTATTCTTTTTTTTTCTACAACTCCATTTTATTGAGGTGTTCTAAGGGAGGAGAAGTTGTGAGAGACTCCATTCTCATCACCAAAACATTCAAAGAACTTGTTTTTAAATTCTCCTCCATGATCACTTCTAATTGTTATAATCTTAAGACCCTTTTCATTCATTACTTGTTTGCAAAATGTGATAAAAACACTTTGTGAGATTCATCCTTACTTTTTTAGAATTTTACCCATGTCCACCTAGTGCAATCATCTACTATAACAAAGTCATATTTCTTTCCACTTAGAGAGACTGTTTTCACTGGTCCAAAGAGATCTATATGTAAGAGCTCAAGGGGCTTTAAGGTAGATATTGAGCTCTTAGGTGTAAAGGTGTTCTTTGTTTGTTTACCCTTTTGACAAACTTTACCCATAATTTCAGTTTTGTAACTAAGTTTAGGTAGACGTCTGACTAGTTGATGTTATTTAGTTTTGAAATTAATCTAAGGTTTGCATAACCTAATCTTTTGTGCCAAATTAGTTTCTCTTCATTTACCGACATAAGACACTTAACCTCTTATTTCTCTAGACTAAACAAATTTATCTTATAAACGTTGTTTTGCCTCTGACCTGTAAAGAGTACTGATAACTCTTCATCATATGCATATTTTTCACTATTTTTAGTTAAATCTATCTGTGATTATAAGTTAATTTAAGGAGTGAATTGATATATCTTGTTGATTCTAGTTATTTGAGTTAATACAATGTTTATGTTCTTATTTTCTTGATTAAGTAGGGATTTTTTATGTAGTTTTGAATTGTTACTTTAATTTAGTGCAGTGCTTAATTTTGGTGAGAAATCAACATGACCTATGTTGAGTATTTCAGCCATATCTGGAGTTGTAGATGTCCAATTGGAGTCAAACCAAGTGCAAATGAAAGCTATGATCCATAGCTACAATGTTTATGAAGACACTGAAACCAAATTTGGATTCCAAAGAGGAGAAAAATGCACTAAACGCCAGATAGAAGATAATGTGTGCTTGAAGCGCGAAACCTGCGCCTCGGGCGCATTTCTGCACCACTAGATCTGCCAGATTGCGCCTGGGGTGCACGGCGCACATCAGAATACATTAAAACACGTTTTTCTTACTTTTTAGGGATCTTTTTGACTATTAGGAAGTTTGGAGACTTGTGTCCTAGCAGAGAAACTCAGAGACGACTGTTTCTAACACCATTGGAGGAATTTTATCAAGAATTATTCATGATTCTTTCTTGTAACTCTTCTTGAATATCTATCTTTCGTATCTCCGTCATGATTAACTAAATCTTATTTGTTAAGGATGAGTGAAACTAGATGAAACCCTTATTTGTCTGATTTGTTTTCTAGTTATATGAATAAGTTTATTGAATTATTTTCTCATCTCTGTGCTTAATGTTTTTTATTGCTTGATTAACTTTAAAATTTTTTACGATTCGTATTTTGAAACGGAAGTGGACATTACGAATGCTTGAGATGAGAAATTCGTGATATTGTAGTCTAGGGATAGATGCAGGTCATGAAACCAATTGAATTAGTTGTAGAGGCAGTAGTTTAATAAGAGAATTCTTGTATTGTAAAGCTTAAATCTAATCTTAAATCCACTAAGGAATTAGGGGTAACTTTGGAATTAAAGGTTCTGTCACTAAGACATTAGGGCGAGAATAATAAAGAGAATTCGGTAATAATTCAATAAAGGAATTTAGTAACTAGATCAAATTAGAAACCAAGGTTTGACTCGAAGTGAAACTCGTCCCTGACATTTTTCTTATTATAAAAGTTCAATTCTATTAATCTTGTTAATTTTAAATATTATTTCAATCAATCCGGAAACTTTTTGTTCAATTTAAGTAATTAAACATAATTCGATAGTTAAATGCAATCCTTGAGTTCGACACTCGGTACTACCGTTTTAATTATTACTTGCAACGATTTGTACACTTGCTGAAACGCTATCAAGTTTTTGGCGCCGTTGTCGAGGATTGCCATATCGCTATTGAGTTATAATTTATTTACTTAATTGGAATTTTTGCTCTGCAATAAAATTTTTGTTTTTATTTATTTATCTTTAGTTTAAAACTTTTCATTACTCACAATTTGTCTAACCTTGTATGCGAGGTCAGTCCTCAGCTGAACTTCTCTTTGATCTAGAAATCTAAAAAATTGCAAAAGCAAATCGAAAGGCGGTTCGAGAAAGGAAACATATGGAAAGACAATTAGTAGTGGAAGAAGAAGATCTGGGGGATTTCATCATATTTGCGGAGATGGCTGATCCACCACCACCTGAACGCACTCTCAGCGAGTATAGGAATCGAGATAGAAACCGTACTCGGTTGGCCATCCATAACCAACCGGTTACAGTCAACAAGTTTGAAATAAGTCTCACTCTGTACCATTGAAGGAGATTCATTTTTCCGGTAAACATAACGAAGATGCCAATAGACACCTCACAAACTTCTTTGAACTATGTGAAATAGTGAAGGTGGATGGTAACACTGAAGAAGGCAAGAGGTTGAGACTATTTCCATTGTCATTGAAAGATGATGCTAAGGAGTGGCTTAATTCTTTACCATCTGGTAGCATCACCACATGGGATGACCTTGAAGATAAGTTATTAGAACAATACTTTCCCCCAGCTGTGTTCGTTAGAAAAAGGCAAGAGATTTCCAGTTACAAACGGAAAGAAGGAGAATCTTTTCGTGACACTTACAGAAGGTTCAAGAGTTTACTAGCAGGATTCCCCAATCATGTTTATTGTGACACCCTAAACCCCAACATAACATATATAATAATTTTATACTAGATTTTTTTAGGAAAATTCGCAGCGGATAAGAAAATTTGTTATAAGGAAATAAAACCTTTTATAACTAATTTAGGATATCACATTTCTCTATTTATTTCCAAAAACTTAGTAGTACTTATAAGGTTTTCATACAAAAATTCGTTTCTAATTAAATAAATAAAATACAATTTACAACACTTAATTCTCGGTATCACCTATCAGAGCAGGGTTTCTCCTAAACTTTAACTTCAAGACTCATCAACCTGTAATAACTGCGATTTCTCAAACGCAGGGCCAAACCCACACAAACAACGAAGGAGGTGAGTTTCGAAATCATGTTGATAGTATAATGTAAGTATAAAAAACACGCAAACAATCATAATAGACCGTATCATAATCACATTTCGATATATCAAAATATTTAAGCAAATAGAACCATATTATAACATCAAAGTCACTCAAGTAAAATAATTGTCTCATTATAATATGCATCAAATCATCTAAGAGAAATTATTATTACTTTCGAAACACATCAATAACAACGAAACAATCACAAGGAAATGCAATGCTATGCATGAGATTAGACTCTACTTCACAATGTGGTACCATTCTAACTCTGAAGTACTTGGTTAGGAGGCTTGATACTATGCCACCATCCCGGTGGATGGATAATTCAAATTGGCTATGTCCTCATAGATCCCCTCAACTCAACCCGAGACAAATATACGCGACAGTCGAGGTAAACATGTGTTGTGTGGTAGCTCCCGACATTTGGAGTGCTACCTCCAAGTCACCTAAGAATTCCCCACCCGAATACCTCCAAGGTCTAACAATCTTACCTTCAGGCTCAACAGTAGACCGCCACGATCAGGCTAAATTCAGTTGTACTTCGCCGAAATACCTAGGCTTGTAAAGCCCTACATATATGATGACAAAATAATCTCCACTTCACAAATTCTCAATATTTATTTTCACCTCTCATTAGCCTAGACTACTCCGTTAAGAGCATCATCTTTAGCACAAGTTGGAATCATCATTATTTCATCAATTATGGGGTACTTCGATATTCCCATCACAATTTTATAACATCATTAATCATACATAATCATGATCATCATATAAACTCATCACAAATTTGTAACATCATTATCATCAATCAAACATCATCACATAAACATATGTCATACAATGCATCCATCTTTTATTATCACATCACATAAATTCGTCCAATCAAACATATGAACAGAATTTCATTCAACATCCAACATCACAACAATATCAAATACCACACAATTATCGAAAATTAAATCAATCAACACTTTATGAACATTTTTATTTTACATTTTAATCTCACAATCCTCATATTTTCACATTAATTAATTTATCTCTCAAAGGGCTATTGTTGTACGTAGCGAGCCCCAGATGAATTGTTGGGAAATACGATTTTCTTGTTCATCTCACAGTATATTATACTCATGAATTCAAACGCTCTCTCACTCTTTACCTTATTTAAACGCTTTCTCAAACACAAAAATCAATGGAAATTTTCAACAGCAACTGCATATCGACAACGTACAGCGAGCGAATCCGAATAACGGCGAGTTCACAAAATCGTTGAGACGTGACTGATAAATTATGCGGAGCATAAAAATAAATGTTAAATAATTAATAATAATTTTAGGAACAAAAATGGAGTCAAAATGACGAGAAAAAACTGCACAAAAAGTCTCACCGACTCGTCGGAGCGCTGGAAGGGTCTGATGTCAACTTCAGCGAAAAATACAAATGAGTAGTGCTTCTTGAAGGTTTCGACGAGAGGAATCCAAAAACAATGTCAGTTTTTTTGAGACGACAAATGTGGCGATCGGAATCGGCCAAAAACAGCTCGCCCAAGGAAAGAAACGTAACTGTTTCTGATTAAACGGGGCCACGATCGATAAAATTGATGCCAAAAATGGATTCAGTGGCCGATTTTGTGTGGGATAGAGGTTGATATGTTTCAAAATGGCAAGGAATTAGTGGGAGTGAATTTGAGAGAAAAATGGATTGGTGCGATTTGGCTCCCATTAGTCTGATTTTCGTTTTTTATTTTTTTAATTGCAGAAGGAGGGGTGTAGATAGCAGATGTACAGGTACAAGAGTAAAACTGTAAGGCCCAACACAGGTAGTCAAGTTTGAGGCAGAAATAGAGGTGTAATGAGCAACTCGTTGGTGTAGGAAAGAAAAGTCCAACTAGTAATAGCCCAAATTAATATGCAGAAGTAGAAAATAGGGGTGTAAACAGTCGTCTGGTCCAAAATTTATTTTCTAGTATTTCTAAAAGCCCTTAATAAATAAATAATTTATTTTACTTTTCTAGAAACTTTTTCTCCAAAATACTCATTTTAACATAATATTATTTATCCTTAACATAGATAAATCTAATTTTAACCAAACCTCTCATATTCAAAATAATAACTATAATTGTTATTATAACATTTTTCAAAATAATCACATAAAAATACATCATCTTTATAGAATAGTCGAAATGATAAAATAAATTAATATAACATCAACAATTTATATTACTTACTAAATCAAAATAAATATGTATAAAATCCTCATACCATAGCAACTATATAAAAATAAAGAAAATCAATATTAAAATTACTAATATATCAAGATAATTATTTGTAAAGTAAATAATTAAAATAACATATATTTATAAATAATTAAATATAATTATGTGCACACTTAACATCAGTCAAACATACAAGAAAATATCACATTTACTACGAACGCACATATACATGTAGAATCGCCTAAAATCTTATTCTTTAAAATATTTACACTAAAATACTATTATTTATAGAAAAATATGTAAAATAATAAAATATAATATTTGTTATTTATATCACTTATTTAGTCAAATATATACAAAATTAGCGTATCATAGAAAGTACCCATATAACGAAAGTTAGTCACAAGATTTATCCATATATATTCTAAAATAGTTTTAACATCAAATTAATTATCTAAAATCCTATTTCATTAAGAAAATATTTATTATAAAATTTGAGGTGTTACACTTATGACGACACTGCTCATATGCAAATATTCTGTAATGGTTTGAGACCTAGCACTAGAATTATGTTGGATGTTACGGCAGGTGGTTTTTTGAATTACAAGACCGCATCAGAAGCACGAAAAATTATTGAGATCATGGCATCAAATGAACAAACGATGTTGTATGATAGAGGTGGTGGGTCAAAAAGTGGTGTGCTGGAATTGAGTGTTATGGATGTCGGGTTGGCTCAAGGAAAGCTACTCTCAAAACAGATAGAAGATGTTATCGCTGCTGAGATAAAAAATAAAAAAAAAAAAGGGATGGCAGTTCTAAATATACAACCCAAGTGGCCCCTATCAAATTATTGAAACATACTGGTTGTGGCTTTTGTGGGGAGCACATAAAAATGGAGCTTGTGAAGTACCGGATGAAGATGATACAGAAAAACCAGAAGAGGTGAATTTTGGGGGTAACAACGGGAAGCAGAACAATCCCTACTCTAGTACGTACAATCCGGGTTGGAGAAATCATCCAAGTTTTTCATGGAAAGATCAACAGGGTGGATCTCAAGGTCAACAAAGAGCTCAAGCAAATCAAGCTCCACCTCGAAAAGCTGCTTGGGAGAGTGCTGTTGAGAAGTGAGTAACGAACACAAGTTCTTTCATGGAGGAGTCAAGAGCCATCCAGAAAATCACTCAGCCTCAATAAAGAATCTTGAGACCCAACTGGGTCAACTTGCTCAACAACTAGCACAAAGAGCGCCTGAAAATTAGCCTAGTGACACAGTTCCGAATCCGCGAAATAATGTCAATGTCGTGACAACGAGGAGTGGCAAGGTAAGTGAACCAGTACCACCTAAAGCCAAAAAGGGCGGGAGTGCTTCAGCTGCAACCCACTCGGAGGAAATGGTCACCCCGACATCAGTTAAGGAGGACATTGGTCGTGAAAAGGAGGAAGAACCTGTGGTGCAGAAAAAGGAAGCCCTGCCAAAGCCCGAAATTCAACTTCCATTCCCTCAAAGATTAAAAAGGGAAGAAACTAAAAACAATTTGGTAAGTTTCTTGATGTTTTTTAAAAATTGCAAATTAAGATTCCTTTTGCAGAAGCACTAGAGCAGATGCCGATGTATGCCAAGTTCATGAAAGAGATTTTATCAAAGAAAAGGAAAATCGGCGGTGAAACAGTGATTTTTACTAAAGAGTGCAGTGCCATTCTACAGAGGAAGCTACCACCTGAGCTCAAGGATCCTGGAAGCTTCTCTATCCCTTGCCCTATTGGGAATAGAACTTTTGGGAAGGCCCTATGTGATCTTGGGGCTAGTGTGAGTCTTATGCCCTTTTCTATATACAAAAGCTTAGGCATTGAAAGAGTCAAAGACACACAACTAATGTTATAGTTTGCGGATCGCTTAGTGAAACACCCATATGGAGTGGTGGAAGATGTGTTGGTCAAAGTGGATAAGTTCATTTTCCCCAGTGAACTTTGTGGTACTAGACATGGAGGAAGACAATGACATTCCCTTGATCTTGGGGATAAAATTTATATATTTATTACAAATGTTTTAAGGGTACATGTTAGTCTTTCTTTAGTTTATTTTATGTATTTGTTTGCGAATTTAATGAATTATATTTTATAAATAAAGATTTGCACAAATTATCTATAAATATTTTCTTCTCTTTATTAATTACTCTCTTCAATCTCAATTATAAAAAAAAAATTAAAAATTTTATTTTTGTTACTTTTAAGATTTATATATTATTTAAATGACTTTTGTATCTTCATTTATTGTTTATTTTCTAAATATCGGGTCTATTTAATATCTCATATTTTTATGTGAAAAGTATATTTATAAAAATATTTAAAAAATGACGGTAATAAATAAATTTATTAATATTTTTTGTTCTTAAATTAAGACATATTTACTTCAATTATATTTCAACCAGTTAAACCAACTCTTATGTTTCGTTGGTTCTATCTTTGGGTTTTTAAAACGTCGTCAATAAATCTTGTCAAAAAAATAATACATCGACAATAAAAAAAGATGCATGTCAGCGCAGCATTGGTGAAGCGGAAACAAATGTGTAAAGTTACAAAAATCCCAATTATGACCATATTTCTTACATTTATTTATGTCTTCTATACTTGGGCTCATAACGTAAGCAATTGAATTGACTGTGGGATGTGTGCGTTCAGTGCACCAACACTCTAGTAATATTAATACCTCCATCTTGGGTGGCACAATACGCATTCCAGTCCTGTTCTCTTCTCTCTCTCTCTCTACGGTACGTCAAATTGGTGGCTGATCCAAAAGGTGGCACTGTCTACAATACGATTTTCTGTTCACTCTTTTATATGATCTGATCGTTTAATTATTTATTAGTATGTCTAATTGCCAAATAATGAATATCTAAATATTTTACTGTTTGATTCATAATCAATAATAAAACTTTGTTTTGTGTGTGTGGAAGGTAGACATGGCAGAAGAGTCATACAAGGAGGCCATTGCAGAGTTGACCAAGCTTCTAAGGTTAAGGATTCATATTAACTTTTTTCTCATCCCACACAAACAAACACATCACAACACAATAAAATAACCGTTTGCGTTCACTAATTAAAACTACGTAACATCATTTTTCCACTCTCATAATAATACACCCCCTTAAAAATTGTTACTTTTAACAAGGTCTAAGTTACACTTATTTTTTTTAACTTAAAGGATTACTAGTAAAGTATAACAACAACAAAACTTAAGAGAAAAAAATATAATTTAGTATTTTACATTTTATTTTTATTTTAAAATATACTCTATCTAGAATAAATTATAAACAATAATAATCAAATTACATATACTAAAAAATATTATTGATCGCAATTAATTTATGATATTCTAATACAAAATTAAGAATTGCTTAAATTATCTTTAAGGACTAATAATATATTTATATTTCATTCTTAAAGGGAGTAAGTGTTTCAAAACTGGATGCATTATTGAGATGTATTTTTCAACTATACTTTAAGAATTAGATCTCCTAATGACTTATAATTTTTTTCTTGCAGCGAGAAAGCTGACCTCGGAAGTGTCGCCACCACAAAGATCAAGCAGTTGATAACGGAGCTGGAGGTTGCAGGTTCAAAGCCTTTTAACCCAGATGATAGGATCCAAACCGGGTTCAACCGTTTCAAGAATGAAAAGTATCAGTAAGTATAATTTTTGCCACTTTCTTAGAATTGTAATAAAGATCAAATCGACTAGGTTTATAAGTCACGCCAATTCTATACACAAATTTGTTTCAATTAGTTGATTAATAAATCTCATAATTTGATAAAGATCCGTTTATTATAATTTTTTTAAAATAACTTTTACAATATTTGTTTTTTTCTTGTTATAATTTTTTTAAAACAGAATTTAAAAATGAAGATTTCAAATGAGAAATTGACAGGAAGAGTTTTTCATAAAATATTATTTTTAAGTATTTTATGAAGTATCTTATCTATTGGTTACAATTTTTTTGGATGATAAAAATTTTAAAAATTTATTTTGTTTAGCTTTTCATTAAAATTATTTTTGAGAGTTCTTTTTAAAAAAAATGATTTTTATTGTTAAAATTTCTAAAAGTTAATATTTAAATTATTAAATGTTAAAATTACGTTTTTAATTAATAACAAATGAATCAGAAATAGCTTCTCATATAATTAATTAGTTTTGAAATATAAAATTACAGTTATTTTTTTAATCTACAACAACCAAACCCCAAATGAGATATGAGATGAGACTAATTGATCAAAATGGTAAAAAAAAAAAAAAAACTTATAATTGGTACAGGTCCATCTTATTTGTGCACATAAGGCTATGCCTATGAATTGTCAATTTATTCAATAATGCTGAATTGTATAATTGATAAATAAATAGAAAATATAAATTAAAAAAAATCAAATAAATTTTAAAACAGTTGAACCAAATATAATTTGATAAATAATTGATTTCACAATGTGATTTTATAAAATAAATAGTAGCGTAACTTTTATAAAATAATGATGGTTCACCTTATTCATGTGATTACAATTCATGTGTAGCTTTTACAATTACAATCACATAGTAAAATCAAACAAAGGCTTAATCAAATCAATTACAATTCAATCAGATTTAACTATGCTATATAGTCCAAACAAAATTGAAGCAACCAACAACTTTTTAAAAAAAAAATTCTATAACATAATTTAATAAAAATAAATAAACTAGTAAGTTTTTCTAAAAGTCTAGTTGAATATGCACCATAGGAAACAAACCAATATTATTGTGTAAAGAAACACTAACTTCTTTAAATTCAAATAATGTCAATGGTGCATATTTTAAACTTAAGGCCAGCTTAAAAAAATAAAAGGGTTTATTGAGTTTTTGTCCCAGTAATAGAAATATGATTTTAGTTTTCTACGTAAACTATTTTTTTTAGATTCTACCCCTATAACTTATATTCTTCCTTTTTTAGTCTCTTAGATGAATTTTGGCATTTCTAAAAGTTGATGTGACATTGACACATGAAAAACTTTGTGGTGGGATGGAATAATAATTTTTTTAGCATTTATTTATATTTTTATTAATATAAATGAAAAATAATTTTTAAAATAAAAAATAGAAGAAGAAAAATTAAACTTATTTCGAAAGAAATCGAAGAGAATTTGAAAAGGGGAGAAAATCTCATGAAACCTAAATCAAACCCACCAAAAGTAATTAAAACAATTGGATTGTAGGCGATTTCATCTATGACCAAATGGAACCACACCATCATATGAATCTTTGTGGTTTAGATGTAGTTCTCTAAGTTAGAGCTTAGCCATTGATGTGATTGTTATTAGTTATTACCACAAAGCAAGAAACAGGACATATCCTTTTTCTTGATTAATGCACATTTGTTTGTATTAATTATAACACCCCGATTTACTATAATAAATGTCTGTTTAATGCGCAGGAAATGATAGAGACATGATATGACATAAAGTTGGATAACGATAACGATAGGATATTGATAGAATAAACATTATCATTTTCAATGTTTTATACACACATGATAACCAATAGGATAATAATATTTTATTTTGTCATCAATATAATATATATTATATTTAAAAACAAAATTACCATTGTGAATAATTACATACTAGTTTTTTTTAAAATTAACTTATTATATTTTAAATATTATAAATTAACAAAAAAATACAAAAAATTAAATAAGTAATGAAATAATATTATATTTAAAATTATCCATTGACACTACTAAATAAACAATTTAATTTTTTCTTTTAAAATCATGAGTAACTAAATAATTCTATTTTATTTGTTAGAATATAAATAAAGATATGATATATATATATATATATATATATATATATATATTATATGTAAATGACATAAATACCCTTGTAACTAAATTATATTTATTTTAAAAAGACAAAAGTATATATTTATTAAATTATATAAAAAGACCAAACTATTCTTGTTATAAAATCATAAACGTTTTTTTAATTATATTATTATTAAATTTAAGATCAAATTCTATTAATTATTTTTATATTTTAGATTATATTTTATAATTTTTTTTATATTAATAATTTATTATATTTAAATTTTATATTTTAAATTATATTTTATCCTATCCTGCTAGCTACTGGTTTCTAACTCAACTCATATTCATGATAAAAATTTCAACTAAAGAAAACATAATATGATAGAGTTCTGGGTTAACTTATCATATCTTGTTGGTAGATTAAACACTTGATTCAGACAACATATGAGAACTTATTATTATCATGTCTTTTATCCTGTTCATCAAACGGGCTCAGAGTCTGTTAATCCTATCAAGCTTTGAATTGCATTGATTTTGATTGAATTGTTTTTCAAAATCCTTTGATAATTCAGGTCTAGAATAATAATAGAATAAAACATTGAAAGGAAATAATATATCTATAAAATGATGAAAAAGAAACTCACACGTGAAAAAGAAACTCACCGTGAAGAAGATGAAGAAATACATTTATGCTTCTGTTTGATTTCTTTCAAAATAAATTTAATTTAATTTTTATTTTTAAAAACAGTAAAAAAAAAACTTTTGTTTCACCAAACCATCGATTTTTCATGTGTTAATGTCACATCATTTTTTAAAAATGACAAAATTCACGAAGAAACTAAAAATAGAACAATATCAAGTTACAGGGAACAATCTAAAACAAAATATTTAACATGGCTAAAACCATATTTTCCTTATATTACTGAGACCAAGAACATATAATAAATCTAAAATAAAATTAGTCAAAAAAACTTAAAAAATTAAAACTAATATAATACTATAAAATAGTTAAAAAAAACCATCAAAGTAGTTTTGCCTATTTATTTATAATCTGATATGCCAATACAGTGTAAGTTGACATTTAACTAAATTAAAAACTCTTAACTAAATTAGGGCAATATTAGCTATGGAGATATGATGACAACATAAATGTGTCAAGAAATGAAGATTAGTACCCTATATTAGTTTAAAATAAATAAATAATTAAAAAGCTATAGAGATTTTATTTTTTAATATTAATATTAAAGAATCAATGATGATCATTGATTAATAAGACTCAATAGACACAACGCTGAATATGTAGTTTCCAACAAATATGACTTATTTTATGAATTATAAAAAATATGACTTTGCTTTGTGTTTCTATTTCAAACCTTCTATCATGGTAGGTGCTAACTGCTAACATATTCAACTTGGATAATTTATTTTATTTTCAAATTTAACTGGTGAAGAAACTGAAATATGAGCTGTTGGTTGCTTGTTTGTTTTACAGGAAGAATTCGGAATTGTATGGTCAACTTGCCAAAGGCCAAAACCCAAAGGTCAGCCATGCATGTTATTAGATGATTAGGCCGTAACTAGCTTGGTTTTCTTAATCGCCATTTGGCTATCTGGTGGGTCATACTTATTCTCTAAACTCCCAAAATATATGAAATAATATTAAAATAAACTAAAATGGAAGACAGAATTATAAAGTTTTTATTTATTTATAATTAATATAAGTTCTTCGTTTGCCTTTTAGCAAAAAAAAACCTTTTTTTTGTCCTATATATATATATATATATTTACTGTCAACTAAATGCATGTCCCAACTAATATTTTTCTTTTATAAATAAATGTCAGTAAATTATTTATTAGGTTAGTTTTTTTAAATTTAAACTCGGAATTTTTTTTAAAAAAATTTTCAATGCCTTTTAAATTACCAATCAAACTATCATGTCTCAACTAATAGATATCACTCAACTACACCTCACGTATATGGTCCTTATTGTTTAAGATTGGAAATGGTCTTTTCATAAAAAAATAAAATGGAAATTGTCTTCTGCATTCTTCCAATTATTTTTAGGAAAATATTTGTCAAAAGAAAATTCTATTAGGCAAATAATATCATTTAGAGAATCCGTTCCCCTAAAGCACAAAAAGTTTATTTTGGAAAATGATGTTGTTAATAAAAAAATCAATTATTATATTATATGTATGTATATTTATATTTTCATAAAAAAATGTATGTATATTTATAACCAATCATAAATAGATGAAATAATATCAATTTGATCACTAAAAAATAATATCAATTTTTGTTTTGAAGCGGCAATACTATATGTCTCTCTATAATTATAAACTCTTTTAAAATAAATAAATAAAATTATCTTTAAATATAAGTCTCACTTCAATTTTCAAAAATATATTTTTAAAATATATTACTACCATCTCTAAGTAATCTCTAAATATGAGATCCTATAGACAAAATTATTGGAATTAAGAAAGTTATTAGTTGTATTAATTTTTTTGATAATAGATAATATTTTTACATGTTTACTTTAGAAGAGAGAAAATTAGTAAGTGTTAATGATATAGTATTTATTGATGGTGATAGAAAAAGATATAAATTAATTAGAAATATTTTAGTAAAAAATAATTAATGCAGTTGAAAATTCAAATATAATCTTAAACAAAGAGATACAAATATTTATCAAGAGTGTTTATATTTAGCAACAGAGATAGTACTCTGTATCAATATTCAATATATTAATTAAACATATATATTTTTTTAGGCATTAAAAAGTAAATATTAAATGGTTTTGTATTTCTTATTCTTTAAATATATTTCATTTGCTAATACTCCTGTATCTTATTTTTTGAAGAACTACCTCTGTAAGTTATTATAAACTCCTTATGTCATTTTTACATTATTAACAAAAGTAGTCAGCATATTGAATATGTTCATTTTGTGTACAAACTTTCTTAAAATATGGAAATATAAAATTGATTTGGTGGTCAATGGGAAGAGTTAGAGAGTGGAGCGATAAGAAAGTCACATGATTCTCGCATTCAGCAAAAATACTAATAATGATAACAATATTAATTATTAACTTTGGCATTTGTAAGAAAAAATTTACTTTCTTCATAAAATATTGTATATTCTTTTTTTTATTTTTTATATATAGATGAAATGTATAATTACTACCAAAAATTTGCGAAGTTCCGGATTGAGCCCGAGACATGATGTTCATCCTAATAATATCGGTCTTAAGGATTAAAATACTATATATTCCACTATTGATAAATTTATCAAATTATGTGTTTTTATCTTCCAAGATAAAAAAAAAAAAAAAAAACTGTCTTACTAACATCTGTCTTTAGGGCACTTGTTAAAGATTCTAACAGTATAATTTTTTTATTAAAGAAACAATTTTTGAACTCTCAAAAAATTGAATAAACAAGTTCTAAAATATAATTTTTATATTTTTTCAGTGTCCTAATTAGGATTTTCCTTTTAATTATACTAAAAAAAATATAATTGTTTTGAGTATTCATAAAAGAGTAATTAAGAAAGACCCTTGTTTGCTAAAAGATAGTGGTAAAAATAATACCATGTGATATGAATGAAGGCTTGATATCTAATATCAATTTTGTCATGCATTATGTATGTGAAAAGTGGTTCACTAAACATTGGCCTTAACCTTAAATCCTTAATTCTCTTTACCTATTCATGAAGTGAACATTAACCTTAAAATAATGTATGTATACATTAATGCACAAATGATTACTGATGATTGTTGAATTATTGCAGTTTATGGTTTTTGCTTGCTCAGATTCACGAGTTTGCCCATCCCATGTTCTGGATTTCCAACCTGGTGAAGCCTTTGTGGTCCGAAACATTGCCAACATGGTTCCACCATATGACAAGGTTAATTTAAGCTAGTTAATTTTTCCATCAATTAATGTTTGACTATATTATAAGGATTACATAAACCTGCTACTTCAATTTGTCACTGAATTAAAATTTGACTAACCTTTTCTGTTAATTATTGCAGACGAAGTATTCAGGAGCAGGGGCTGCCATTGAATATGCAGTCTTACATTTAAAGGTAAAATAAATTGCCAGACAGAACATTCATCTTTTTAGAGCAGTTTTGGTGGGTCATATATCCAATTTAGGCTATAGCATGAATTTAAATTGCAGTTGTGTTTGCAATTGCGGTTACAATGTAAATATTTATATTGCGGACAAAGCCGTCTAGATTGCAGTTATAATACCGTTGAAGACACTTTAAAATCTGCAATATTGCGGCTGCAATTTATCATCACGCCAATTCCGTTAAGAATCATAGAGTAAATTGCCTATCAATTTTTTTATATGTATGTTAATAAAGGGAATGTGTTACAGGTGGAGAATATTGTGGTTATTGGACACAGTTACTGTGGTGGTATAAAGGGCCTCATGTCCATCCCAGATGATGGGACCACATCAAGGTAAGTCTATAAACTATTAGCTCCATATCTTAAAATAAGGATTAATTTTTGGTTCAAAGACCTGCAATATAATTCAAGAAAGAAAACAAGAAGCAATTCTAACACTAGAAATTGGAAAATTGCACTCACACAAACACTGCAAATACCAGAAAGAACAATTAAACAAGGAAAGAGATTAATACCAGATATACATTCCTAAAATGCTTACTCAAAATATTTTACAGTCCTAAAATGCTTAGTAGTACTAATTTTATCAACTAGTCACTGGATTTGTTGGTCCTGTTAGAGTCTCAAAAATTTTATTGTACTAAACATTCATGTTTATGAATTTAATTGGATTTTTATTTTTTTAAAAATAACAAACATAATGACCTTGAAAATAATTTTCTGTGTTTGTGATCATACAGTGACTTCATAGAGCAATGGGTCCAAATTTGTAATCCAGCAAAGTCCAAAGTTAAAGAAGCAGCAAGCAAATTAGATTTCTCTGAGCAGTGTACAAACTGCGAGAAGGCAAGTATATCTTATATGTCCCACATCCCTCCCTAGTTTAAGCTTTTAACACATGACTCGACGACTAATTTTTGAATTTTTTAAAATGCTTTTTGAATTTTAAATTATTTTGAAATTTGGAATTTATTCATTTATTTATTTTTAAATTATATACATCACAATTTTCTAAATTACATATTTTAAAATTTTAATTTATTTATATCTATAATCTCAAATATTTAAGTTATATTTTTTAAAAAAAGTTCAACAATATAATAACACAATACATGGTGTTTGTTTAGATAACTATACTATTAAAATTTATTTTACTTAATTTAAAATGATAAAGTGTAGTTTTTATTAAATTTTACATTACTTTTAGAGTAAAAAAAATTCAAAATAAATTAATTAATTTGTTTGAAACTCAAGTTTAACTTAATCAATTTTACAAAAATCACGTTAATTTCAAAATGATGTTTGCGTTGGTTTAAAAAATTGATGTTTGTGTCACTATTTATGCACATAATATGTTTGTTAAAAGGTTTATAACTTAGCATAGTACAAGGGCTTAACTCTATTGTCATTTGAATCTAATGCTTCCAAATTTAGTCAAGCAGTCTCTTATCCAAGTTTCTCTATCCCAATAGGAAGCTGTTAATGTATCCCTTGGGAACCTTTTGAATTATCCATTTGTGAAAGATGCGGTTTTGAAGAAAACCCTCGCTTTGAAAGGTGCACATTACGATTTTGTTAAAGGAGCATTTGAGCTGTGGGATTTGGACTTCAAAATTTCACCCTCAGTGTCCTTTTAAGATCAACAAAGCATCGAAAGAAAGGGTTCTTACCCTGCAACGCATGATGTACATGAGTATGACTCAAGTATTTCCTTTAACAAAATCCACAAAAAGAAGAATAGACTTAACAAAAATAATGGTCTTTGATGATTTGATTTACATAATAATGTTTGCTTTCTGTTTTTAGTGGTTTTCATTTGGTAAACTTATAGAATAATGTAAGCCAAACTGACCACCCAATTTTTTTAATATTTTAATTCAACTTTGTCAAATTTTTATTCCATTCTTTTGAACCATTCAGGAAAATTCTATCGAAATTGTGTTATTCTATTCCATAACCAAGCTATTGAAACTCTTTTTTATTTTTTTTGAAAAAAAACTATTGAAATTCATTGAGCCTGTACTTTTCTTTTAACAAGCCAAAAAAAAATATATTCAATAAATATTCTAGATACAATATGTATCAAGAATAAAAAGAAAACAAAGATTATATAACTATGACTGGTATCAGAGAAGGTCACAACCACAACATTATCTCACCCTACAAACCGTTTAAAATGGGCTCTTAGCCACAAACAAAGTTAATACACCCTAAAGGGTGATAACACCATTGAGGATATCTATAATTAAAATTTTTTACATGCATCTTAAGCCAAAAGTTAATATTAACATTTAAAAGATGCTGACAAAAAGTCACTCGATTTCTTATTTTTCAAATTGTGCAAGTTGTCACCAACGAAATTAACTTGAATTTTTGACGAACCGCACGTACAACAACATAGAAGTAAACCATTAAATTTATTAGTATGCACTATGCCAAAAAAGCGTTTTATAGTGCTTATTTTGGTCTTTCATAATACTTATAAGTATTATTAATGTTGACGTTATTAAAAGTAGGTAGCACTTTATAACGTTTATTATAAAAGAAGCGCTATAAAAGACTTAATAAATACTATACCAGCTATAAAAGATGGATCACCTATAATAGCGCTTAATAAGCGTTATTATAATAATTTTTTTTTTAAATAAAAAAATTGACCAATTCAATATAGCTCTTATAACAAATCAAAACCTAATATTATTTGTAATTACTAGGTTTTTCACCTTAATTAATTATGGTGATTTTATTACTAATATTTATATATTTTCTTAATCTATAACAATTATAAATTATGTAATAAATTTATCAAAATGCTGAATCTTTTATTAAAAGTATAGCCATGGTAACATAAATGTACTAGCTTAAAATATAAAATGTGATAATACAACTTAATTCATAATAGCCAAAAGAAATTTTATTTTAAGGAAACAAAAAAAAAAGTGTTGCTAGCACCAAATAATCCTCTTGCATCCTTGAACGAAATAGGCTTACTTGCAGTTAAGATAAAAAAATAAAATTTAGTTAAAATATTTCAAATTGCAGTTAACATATTTCAAATAACAAGTTTGGCACAATAATTGAAATTATAAATATAAATACACCCAATATGCCATATGCTACTTGTGTAAGATATAATATCATATATCTGAAGTTAAAGAAAGTTTATCGTCATTGATTATCAAAAAAATTCATACCATTCATATCATAGTGGGGTACATTTTTATACCAACTGAGTCAAGTCACTGCAAGTTTTGATGAACATTTTTACTCTCTATGACAATAACAATGACAAGCTAATATAAAAGAGACTTGGGTTTCTTCAATACTCCATAGTATGTAAAAACATTAATCAAAAGAGGAACATATACAGTCTTACAATAATAAACTCAAAATCAAATGAAATACATAATGCTTGAAAGTGAGAATAAGAATTAAGATGTTAAGAAACTTTGCATCCTTATGGACCATATCCAACATCAAAGTATTGACTCATGACTCTTAAAATCAACTAAGGAAAACAAATTATCATGTCAATATGCATAAAGCAAAAGTAATGAGTTTGTCAGGCTTGCAATTAAAAAATAAAAAAGTTATGATGAAATGACCCTAACATGATATTCCAGTATCTATATATACAAAAACTAACAAGATATGCAACAAGCTAACCACATCATCATGACAAAAATCCATAAATCAGCTTTAAAAACTTACAGATACTTAAAATCAAAAATATCAACACCAACATAATATCCTTGATTTTATGGAAACTTAGGAAAATGTGACATAATTTCAAATACGAAGGTATTACCTTTTGAATAGCTCTCCAAGTGGCTTCATCCCTTCTATGAGGTTTAGAGTGGACTACTTTTAAATGATTTATCCATAGATCTTTTGGTTTCTAATGATAGCCAAATAAACTTGTCAAAACAACTTGGAATATATCAAGCATACTATGTAGAATGAACACTAAAGAGTTTACCGATTATGTAGCACTGACACTTCTTATCGAAGGTATGTTGTGATCTCTGACATGTGTTCGTGTCCAACACCGACACAATATATATGACTCATAAAAAACTATGATGTAATGCAACTTTTGTTTTTAACATTTTCAAATTATAAAACAATTTTAAGAAATATATTGGTCAATGGGTCAACTTATTTGGCTCATAGCCTATAGAGTGTTGGGTTGGGTCAATGAATTAATGGCCCAAAATAATCTTGAGACAACCTAAGCTAACTCAATTTCCTTAGCCCAAATGGACGACTCTTATACCTAAGCCATTTTCAACTCCCAGCAACAGAACCCAATAATTCTAATTTTCTATACTAAATATTGGGGTAGGAAAGTACTTTCCTTCTTGAAACCCTCTACATCTCCTATTGCTCAAAGAAATTGGTTACCTTTTCAGTTTTTACACAAACACTCTGCGAAGGGAAAATAACAGCTGAAGGATATTCATAAATTCAAAGTCCTATACCTAATACCTTACCTCAGTGTCAAGTTTCAAAATATATTTTATTTCATATAAATCTCACGTTCATACTATTAGAGAAGAAAGGAAATGTAATACAACACTTAATGATTGAATAAGTATTCAAATTTTATTGATCACATGATATGTATTTATACTACACAAGTGAGTCTATGATTCATAACAAACTTGATCTAGTCACATTAACTAACTAACCAACCTTATGACTTGTAACTACTATGAGCTTATCAAACTCACTAACTAACAAGCTTATGACTCATAACTACATTATACTTGAGTTATTCATCACAACACTCTTCTCTATTTCAAGTATTTACATGATATCACTCTTAATGCTCTTCTTAACTCTTCAAACCGATCTAGCTTCAAAACTTTTATGAATATGTTTGCAACTTGCTGATTTGTGGGACAATGTATCAGCTCCAGCTTTGTTTTGTTAACTTGATCCCTTAGAAAATGAAATCTAGTCTCAATGTTCTTGCTCATCCCATGTGAAACTGGATTCTTTGCCAAGTTAATAGTTGATTTGTTGTTAATCATCAATTTAATAGGTTGCTGCACTTTAATCTGTAACTCATCTAACAGTAACTTAAGCCACAAGGCTTGACAGGATGCATATGATCCATCAATATTTTCAGCTTCATAGCTTGACAGAGCAACCACTGATTGTTTTTTCGAGCTCCATGAGATTGGTACATCAATGAACATGAACAAGTAACTTGATTTTCTTCTTTTTTCAACTCTATCCCCGCTCCAATCAACATCTGATTATCCCATTAGAACTCATTCTTTTCTTTTTATTTTTTTTAGAAATAGAATGCCAAAGTCTAAGGTGCCTTGCAAATACCTTAGTATCCTCTTTGCAGCTGTTAAATGTGGCCTTTTTGGAGCCTCCATGAACCTCTTAATTAACCCCACTTCATAGCTAATATCCGGTCTACTATTACACAAGTACCTTAATGAGCCCACTATTTTTTTGAACAAAGTATTGTCCACAGAATCCTTTTCATTGCTTTTCTCCAATTTCATATTGTTTTCAATTGGTGTGATGATTGAATTACACCCTGTCACATTGAATCTTTTCAATATCTCACATGTGTACTTCTTTTGATGCATCACTAAGTCTTCTTTTGTTATTGTAAACTCCATGCAAATAAAGTAAGCCAACCCTCCTAAGTTAGTCATTTCAAATTCAAACTTCAATTGCACTTTCAATTCTTCAATTTCTTTGGAATTTTCTCCAGTTATCAATAAATCATCCATCTAGAGACAAATTATTAATTATGACCTTGTATGTATTGATTTGAAATATACTCCATGCTCCACAATACATCTTGACATACCAAGCTGAATGAAAAAATAATATACTCTTATATGCTCTATGTGCTTGCTTCAAGCCATATAGAGCTTTCTCCAATTTGTAGACCATATTCTCTTTCCCTGTTATCAAAAAACTTGGTGGTTGAGAGACATACACCTCTTCATTAATAGGTCCATTGAGAAATGTTGATTTGATATCTAATTGAAATAATGGCCAACTTTGTGCATTTTCTAAAGCTACTATTAATTTGATTGTCTTAACCCTTGCAATAGATGCAAATATTTCTGTGTAGTCCAAGCCTGTTCTTTGTAGAAATCCTTTAGCAACCAATCTAACCTTGTACTTGGCTATTAATCCATTGTGATTAAGCTTCAACTTGTATACCCCTTGACATCTATCTTCTTCTTATTCCATGGCAGCTCAATCAGATACCAAGTCTTATTCTTTTCAATGGCTCTCAATTCTTCCATCATGGCATTCTTCCAATTCGCATCTTGTATTTCTTCATCTAAGCTCATTGGCTCATAATTGGAAAACAAAGCAAAGTGCACTAAGTCACCCTCATCAGTTATTTCATTATTAGAAAATAGTTTTGCCATGCCAGTATAGTAGACAATTGTCTATTCTTTTGAGATCTTAGCAACTCCTGCCCATCTCCATCGTCCTCTGGTTATGGCTTATTTGTCTCAGCCGCTTGCTTATCATCTTTAGCATTTATCTATACTAAACTGAACCTTTTTCTCTCTTGGATCAAACAATTTGTATGCACATGCTGGATGATATCCCACCAATATCACGACTCCACTTTTCTCTTGCAACTTTTCCTTTGTTGGTCTGGAACGTGTTTGTAGCATAATGAGCGAAAAACCTTCAAATGCTTGGTTGATGGCTTATGTCCATTCCACACCATATCTGGAACAACTCCATTCAGCCTTTTTGTAGGACATTTGTTCAGAATATACAATATAGTAGCCACTGTCTCTCCCAATAAATAATTGAGCAAGATCTTCTCTTTCAACATACTCCTTACCATGTTAAAAATTGTCATATTTCTTCTTTCAGCCAAACCATTCTATTGAGGTGTGTATGGTATTCTAATTTCATGTTGAATAGCTCTTGACTCTCATAAGGTCTTAAATTCATTTGAGGTGTATTCTCCACCTATATCAATTCTCAATGTCTTGAGACACCTTTCACTTTGTTTTTCTACAAATTGAATAAACTTCTTGAACACATATAATTCTTCACTTTGTTTTAATCAAATAGATCCACACCATTCTACTGAACTCATCTACAAAGGAGATAAAGTATATATTACCTCATAGTGAATTCACTTCAAAAGGTCCACAAATACTTAATGCACCACACCTAGAATTCCTTTGGCCCTCATCTGAAGTTCAGCCTTGAAGGAATTTCTTACTTGTTTCCCCACCATACACACTTCACATAATTTTTCTAGTGCTGCAATCACAGGTAGGCCAACCTTCATATGCTTGGCTCCAAGTTCATGTAAACTCCTAAAGTTCAGGTGTTCAAACCTTAAGTGCCACAACCAACAATCCTCTAAGGATTCCACTACCTTTAAGAACTTGAATTCAATAGCTTTGATAAAGGTACTTTTAAAACTAATCTTTGTGAGGAATCAAATATTTATAGCCATTCATTCTTCATCACCACATAAAACCCCTTTTAAACAAACTATCCAATACTAAGTAAATTTCTCTTCATAGTTGGTACATAAAGGACATCTTCAATTATCAAGGAATTGCCATTCCTTCTCTTGATAATCATTATGCCATTTCCTTCAGCATTCAATGATCTATCATCTGCAAAGCGAATCTTGGTATTTCTTTAGGTATCTAAGTCCACCAGCCATTCTTTGTGATTTGTCATGTGGTTGGAGCAACCTGTATCAAGGAACCACATCATACTTTGATTTGAATCATCGGTAACTATAGTCATCAACATCACTGAGTTTGAATCAGTGTCTTCTTCTTGAGCAACACATGCCTCCTCTTCAATGGGTTTCTTCTTTTTACCTTTGCCATGCCAACGGTCATTAGCAAAATGACCATATTTTCATAGTTGAAGGTCCTCAACCTCATTTGATTGAGGATTCAGACTTATCATCATGCTTCACAGTATTCTTGACATGCTTATCCTTCCATTTCTTCCACTTCTTCTTGTTGACTTGAGTCTGCAAAGCTTGTTCAACTGATTTCTCACCATTCTTCTCTGTTAATCTCATTTCTTTGGCCTCCAAAGTGCTTTGTAATTCATCAATTGTCAAGGAGGCAGTATCCTTAGTTTCGTCAACTACACACATGATGTAGTCAAATTTAGAGGTTAAAGAACGCATAACATTTTCACACACCTGGTGATCTGTGAGCTTTTCACCATTTTGAGCCAGAGATTGCAATGTTCCTCACCTTAGTAAAGAAATCAAACACCTTCTCTTAATCCTCCATTTGCAATAACTCGTATTTTTTGTAATGCTTGAAGCTTCACCTTCTTCACTTTGTCACGTCCAATATAACACTTCTTAAGAATATCCCATGCTTGTTTGGCAGTGGTTGCAGCAGAAATTTTATCAAAGTTGGCATCATCAACACTTTGATGAATGAGAAGTAAAGCTTTGCAGTCTTTCTTTGTGAATCACTTGCAGCATCACCAAGATCAGAATAACTGTTCTTGACAATCTCCATAACTTCTTGAAAATCAAAGAGAACCTTCCTTTGCACATGCCATCATTCCCAGTTTTTCCTTCAAGCTTCAATAAATGTGATGGCAAGTTTCCATTCAAAGACATTGTTAACCTCACTAATCACTTGTGTTTACCTCACTAATCACTCGTATTTTGGTGCAGAGAAAGTGGTCTAAGATTGGCTCTGGACACCACTTGTTAGAGAAGAAAAGAAATGTAATACAACACCTAATGATTGAATAAACACTCAAATTTTATTCATCATAATGATATATATTTATATTACACAAGTGAGTCTATGATTCATAATAAACTTGATCTAGTCACATTAACTAACTAACTAATTAACCAATTTTATGACTTGTAACTACCATGAGCTTATCAAACTCACTAACTAACAAGCTTATGACTCATAACTACATTATACTTGAGTTAATCATCACAACACATACAATATTTAATTGTTAATACGTATGAAGTACTGATCCAATTATACAATATAACTAGAAACCATATTATTTCTTTATAGTTAACTAAGCAAGCATTACTCTTTTTTCTTTGATATAAAACAATTTAGATTAAAAGAGGCATCAACCACACGAAAATCTACCGTAGAATTTATTCTTTTTTTTATGTGTTAAAAAAATCATAGAATTTACGCATAGCTTACAAAATGAATGATTTTATACTTGAATTGAAGTTACAACAAACATGAATGAAAGATCTAACTATTTGTATGAACCACAATTGGTATAGCCGATGTTACTCTAAATTCTATGGTTTAAGTATGAAGAACTATTTTACTCCATTTTGAAGAAATGGTAGCTATCAAACTAAATGTCATAGAAAATTTAGGCTATGTTTGGTTTTGAGAAGAAAGTGAGAAGAGAGAAAGAGATTGAGAAGAGAGTAAGAGAAGAGAAATAGAGTTGATTTGATATATTGTTTCTTACAAGAGAAAAATGAGAGAAATAGAAAAGGAAAAAGTGTTTAAGATTTTTAAAATGATAAAAATATCCTTTTACTAGACAACTTTATATTCTTTGAATTTGAATGTCATTTCTCATAAAAAAAAAAAATAGGTTTAATTGCAGTTTTAGTCCCCCTATTTATACCGATTCACGAAAATAGTCCCCCTATTTTAAAAGTCGACAGTTTTGGTCCCTCCCTCTGATTTTTTAGCTAAAAAATGATGACGTGAGATGTTTTGAATAACATGACATATGATACGATAATGTAGAGTGATTAACACCCATGAAATTGGAATAAAACGTCATAAAAACTAAACTTTTAACTTTGAAATTTTTTCGTATTTTTAATTTAATTAATGACATATGAATAATTAATGGATCTAGATGGTTTTATACTATAGAATTGTATGTCACGTCATTTAAAATATATCAAATCGTCATTTTTTAGTTTAAAAATCTGAAGGAGGGACCAAAACTGTCGACTTTTAAAATAGGGGGACCAATTTCGTGAATCAGTATAAATAGGAGGACTAAAACTGCAATTAAGTCAAAAAAGTATTTTACTTCATTTTTTAGTAACTCAATATAAATTATTAAATTTTTCATAAAATATAACTTATTTATTTAATATTTTATCTTTTACGATTAAAATATGAGCTTACTATTACTGATAAGTGTAGCAATTTTTGGACCTTATTTTTATGTGTGGATTATGTCTTAAAGCATTAACGCATGGGTAATAGTGGAAAAAGTAAAAGTTTCTCTCTCCCCTTTTCTTCGCATATCAGCAAAGAAAAGAAAAAGGCACAGGGCCCACAATGTTTTACTTCGCTTCGGTATTTTATTGATTCGCCAAACGTATGAAGTGCCTCATTTCTCGTTTAATCTGTCGTAGTAAGTTCTTTCACTTATCTTTCTCTTGAAACAAACATACAGTTAAAGGGAGAAAAATATGACCATCACTAGATACATAGGGTGTGAACTCTTATTTACTCATAAGGTGTGAACAATGAAAATCATTGGATACATAACAAAATTGCCTAAAATTTTTATTTGATTCATGGGATGGGGTATATAACAACCTTTCCAGTAGCTCTGTTTGTTTCAACGTAAGAGAAAGCTTCAACCACCTGATCAAAAGGGAATGGGCCTTTGGGATCAACAATTGGCTTCACTTTTCCACTCTCTAAATAAGGGTTTAGTTTCTTCAGAACAGCTCCATTGGAAGTTACTACAAATCTGAAGCCAGGTGGTGTAACAGCACCTGTAAGTGCAACTACACTGCCACCTTCTTTTATAGCCTTCACTGCCCTGTCACATTGCCCTGCAAATGTCACCATGTAAGGAGGAATTAAACACCCACTATCAAATTAATTAATGATATTTAAATATTTTGGAGATCCTACATTGACTAGTAATATCACCAAAATTGTTTATAAGTGTTGAGAGGTTTTAGGGAACACCGGAAGCAACAACATACTAATGATTAGAACCACTAATAGACTTAGACACTGTCATCACTAGACTTGACCCATTATATTAGGATCCACTCCTGCTCTCTCACCATAAGCTGAATTTGGCTCATGATCTAGCTTATAGAGTTGTGTTAAGACCAATCTAAATTCTAAGATGGTATGAAAATCTATTCGTGATCAGTTGTTGGGCTGCCTGATATCTTATAGGTTCCTAGCCCAGATTCTAAGAAGATATAGAAGTTTACAGGTTCCTCATTATCAAGCTATACTGATAATAGTTTTCTTTTAGTCACAAAAATGTTGTTTCATTCTCTACTTATAGTTGTGCAGAATTAATTATCTAACCAAATAGAAATTTGGGCATATAACAATAACAATGTGGGGTCCACAAACTCTGGCCAAAAGTGTTTAGAATTTTGTATGGAAAACAGATAGAACAAGACTGATACAAGAAGAATAAGATTTTACCAATAGCATCATAAACTACATCAAATTTTTCTGGTAAGTCTTCAAAGTTTTCCTTTGTGTAGTCAATAGCCAAATCAGCTCCAAGACTTTTCAACAACTCCAAATTTCTAGTGCTTGCAGTGGCAGCAACTCTTGAAGCTCCGAAAACTTGTTTAGCTAGCTGTTAGTCATTTAAGGTATATTTGGATAAAATATAACTTGTCAAGTATATGAGTTCTCCCTACCATTTTGAAGTTCTCATATTTTCCCTTATGCTAGAAATAATAAAACCAGAAACATATTTCATCTAAAAGTGCCTAGTTAGGTAAATTATGCTTCTCTTTTTCACTTATAGGCATCATATGTTAAATAATTTATTAAGATAACTCTGAAAAGCAAGAAATTTGTATTAGTCTTTGAAAAATAGGTTTGAATGTCAGATTAATATTTCATATTGAAGGCGTGTTTAGTGTCTGACATGTGTCTGTATCTGTTACCGATACGACGTCGACACATGTAGTTACATTCAATCAACTCCATTTTATTAAATTATTATCGGTGTCAGCGTGCCGATGTAAGTGTCGTATCTGATGTCTGTGTTTGTGCTTCATAGCTTTAAAACTCGCAATTGATATATTTATTTCAGCATGAAAGGACTAATTTGAAGTGTAAATACCTGAATCACTAAACTTCCAACGCCACCAGAACCATTAAGAACAAGAATAGATTTACCAGCAGAAAAACCAGTCCTCTCCAAACCCTCATAAGCAGTCTCAATTGCAAGAGGAAGAGAAGCAGCTTGAGCAAAGTCCAAATTCTTAGGTTTTAGTGCCAACAATTTCTCCTCAACAGCTGTGTACTCAGCCAGAGACCCAAACTGTTTAGGCCCTTCAAGTGCTTTCTCATTTACATCACCATACACTTCATCACCCACTTTGAAATCCTTTACTTCACTACCAACTTTCACCACAACTCCAGCTACATCATAGCCAGGAACAGTCTATGTACAAAACAAGAAAAATTTCATTTCATTACTTAATTATTCCTAGAATACAAAATTAATCGAAGTTTTGCACTGACATCCAATAATAGTCCACAAAATCGTTGAAATTAACAAAATTCTGAAATAATCTATGAAACTAAAAAATTCTGAATCAAATTAGTCATGAAATTATCTTAGAAGGACTATTTTCATCGATAACATTTAATTACACAGACCATTTTGAAATTAATTTCAGGAACCAAATTGTTTACAATTACATGAACTAAATTAGCAATTAATTCACTCATTTATAAAACATAATTTCCCACAAAAAGACCATGAATTCCACTCCCTAGGAAAACAAAACAAATGTGAAAGAGAGTGAAATGTGAATATTTACCGGAAGAGGAGAATCAGTGGCTTTAAACTTCCCCTGTCTTCTCTTACCATCGACAGGGTTAAGAGCAGCAGCAAAAACTCTAACAAGAACCTGATCTTCCTTAACATCAGGGACAGCAACATTGGAATCAAATTTCAAAACATCAACACCTCCATATTCTCCATATACCCAAGCCTTCATTTCAGAAGGCACTTGTGTCACTTTCACAGCCTCGGAAGAAGCAGGTGTAGTTGTGGCCTGAGACTTCACCAAGAATCTAGCAGTGGTAGTCCTTGGTGAAGCTAACAGGGTTGTTGTGAGAGGTGTGGTTTGGTTTCTTTTTTCTCGGAAAGTGAAGGAAAATCGGAGAGAAAGTGGTGAAGTTGAAGGAAGTGAAGGAAGGATGGTGAGGTGGGAAGTTGTGGAGGAGAGTGACATGGTTTCGTTATTGCCTTATCAGTTGCAGGTTGTCTCTGCTTCAACTTCAACCACCCTTTGAAGTTGGTTGTCTCTGCTTCAACTTCAACCACCCTTTGAAGTTTGTATTTTATTTTTTTTGCCAAAATAATCCCGAGCTATTTTACCTTACTTTCATTGTTTTTAACACTTAATCCTCACTTTTCACTTAGTTCATTTAATTTTGTTTTAAGTAACTTGATGTTTCTATTTTTATCAACTCATTTGATTGGTCATTTATTTTAAAAATTGATTATTTTAGTCGCTCTCTTATATTTTTAAATTAAAAAATGACAATTTAACATATTTTAAATTATGTGACATACGATTATATGATATAAAATTATTTATTATTCATATGTCATTAATTAAATTAAAAAAATGAAGAAAAAAAATTCAAAGTTAAAAGATAAGTTTTTAGAAGATTTTATTGCGATTTTATAGATGTTAATTCCACGTCATCTTATTGTATGCCACGTTATTTAATACATATCATATTGCCATTTTTTAATTAAGAAATTGATATGAAGAACCAAAACTATTAAATTTTTAAATAAGATCTAGAATACCGATTTCATGAATTGATAAAAATAAGGAACTAAAACTGTAATTAAGCCTTTAATTTTTTATATGCTAGATTTTTGTTAAGTCACATTATGTTTGCATACTTAGTCATTTATCTCACTTTCAACGACAAATAGAGCAATTGTAAGCATTTGATCATTAGAAGTTTTATCAAATATTGCAACAATATGTCCATAGTACTAATCTTTTAAAAAAAATCATCAAATCTTAACTATCTATATTTTTTGATTTTTTTTCTACAACCTTTTAGACACATGTATAGTCTCAAAACATGGTAATAAAGATATATTCACATAAAATAAGATTAAAAAAAATATATATTCACATAATTAATATCATTAACTTCGTCCATTTGACAAAGTAACTTGGAAAGTCAATATATTATGCAATATTTTTTCAAAGTAACTTCATCCATTCACTATATTATTTGATTAGATCTTAACAATATTTTAAGAAAATTGTCAAATTTAATTAATTATGTATGTAATTTAACATAATTTAAAGATTAATTATACAAAAAAAATATAACTGAAAATACTAAATCGAAAAAATTAGAATTTAAAGAATCTGAACAAAAATTAAATTAAATTCTATGGATCTAAATGTTAAAAATAAAAAATATCAAACTATTATGACATGGAAAATGTATTTTGTTTTTTTATCTATACTATTGAGTAACTCTTAATTTTGATTGAGATTTTATTTTTCTACTAGTAAATATATAAACTACTCAAGTTTACAACAGTCACACATGACTCTAATCGCTCGAGATAGACAGGCAGTTTTAAGGTTGGTGTTCCTTTTGTTTTGTTATAGAAAATAATATGGTACGGAAGCAATATTGGCTGCATATAAACTCTCATCTGCACCAGCCAATTGTCGCTTCACAAATTCACTATAGAAAATCACAAAATGGTTAACGAATGAGTACCAGAAACGCGGGAAGATTCACTTACTAATTGACATGCTATCAATTTTTAAAAGAATTAATATCCACATTGGTCTTTAAAATAATTTAAATTAATATCTAAATTTTGTAAATTTAATAAATATATAATTGAAATTGTAGAATCTTAATCAAAATAATATTTATGTAAATTTTTGTAGGTAGATTTTTCGATGTGACACTATAGTTAAATATGTGAATCATCCACATTGATTCTACGTCAATGTCATCTTCCCGACAATAAATTGATTGATAAAATTTTTTTATCTAAGAGATAATTTTGTGAATAATTGTAATTGTGCAGAATGATATTGAACAAATTTCTCCATGAAAAATTTAAATTTCATTATAAAATTAGTTCATTTTGTGATGACGTTGATATAAAATTAATGTAAAGAGGTTAAATATTTAATTAACATGTCATATCATAATATCTAACAATAAAAATTTAAATTATTTTGATTATTATTTTTAAAAAAGGTTTTGTAAAAGTCTTTACATATAATTTTTTAATAAAAAATATTGAAGTGGCATAATTTTGAGTACATGGCAATTAAAAGTGATGCCAACATGGCAAATTTATGTTGCTGAGTCATGAGTTAAAAAAATTATGCTTAATCATTAATTAATTTCTATAATTAAAAGTTAATTAATTAACCTAAAAATAAATTAATTAATTAATTTTAAAAGAGGATTTGATCAAGATTTATCAAAAGAAAATATGATCAAGAATTGTTTACAAAAAGAAACGCTAGCAAAAAGATACATTTATTATTTGCGAAGATATGATTCAGCTTTTGACAAAGGACAAAATACAGAATTAGACTTAATCATATTCCTACTTGTGAAAGTTTAAGAACCAGTCCAACACTATGTTCCCGCCCATATCAAAGCAAGCAATAGGAAGGAAGTCTCATCTGAAGAATTTGCGAAAGCAATCATAACAAAATACGAACAATATCAATTTGAAGAATTTACAAACTCAATCTGAACAAAATATAAACAGTATCAATCTGAAGAATTTACAAACTCAATCTGAACAAAATACGAACATAATCAATGTGAAGAATTTACAAACTTAATCTGAACAAAATACAAACATAATCAATCTAGAATATCTGCTCAGATTGGATTCAGAAATAAAGAATTGGCTAAAAAAAAACATAGTATCAAAAAGCATCTTGTTCAAAATTATTTTTGAATAAAATCATTGTTGACCAAACTAGGAATGAATATACAATTCATAATTAAACAAGGACTAAATTGAAGCCCTAATTTTATTTATAAATAGATACTCAAGGCTGAAGAAGAAGATCATCGAAAAATCAGAAAAGAGTAAAAGAACTAAAGGTCAAAATTCTAAATTCATCTTAGAGTTTAAAGAGAGAAATACTTGTTCGAATGATAAATATTTTCTAAGTGTTTTTCTTAGAGTGTGATAGTCATTGTTATAATCAGCTTGTTAGAAGCAATTACTCAAGTTCTAAACCTTTGTATTCAAACCCGATAGTGGTGTTAGTGTGTCTTCAACAATTTGGGGTTGCCAGATTGTGTGGAGAAGACTTGACTAGTAGAGTCAAATAGTGTGTGTTCCTCAAACGTCTGGGGTTGTCAGGCTGTATGAGAAGACTGACTTGGAGGGTCAGGTGCTTTGTAATTCAAGTTATTGAACTAGTAGATTAAATAATTCTGAGTGAAGGGACTGGATGTAGCCAAGTTAATGATGAACCAAGATAAATTACTTGTGTTGCTTTATTCTTGCACTCCTTAATTTTGTTATTGCTTCTACTCCAAGTAAAGTAAGTCATGAAGTCTGACCCAGTTTAATTAGATAATGAAAAAATTATCAACTTAGTCAAACACAATTCAACTCTCCTTCTCATGTTTGCACCTTTAAGTTACTCACTCTTGATTTAATGTACTATTCACATGTTTCCTTATAAATGTTTTATAGTTGTCGTGCATAGTTATAAGGAGGCTTTTAGGTGCACATATTGTAGACAATACTACATTACAATTCAAGTGGAAAAATAAGTAATAAAGTCGATGAAAGAGAATTTGAATTTGAATATTTGTGATTGAAATTATGAGGGATTGATATTGATAGGTACATATAAAGCATGATGTGGTGGTCAGCGGTGAAGTTAGGTTCGGGCAAGCCTTCTATAATGTTCTGGAGCTTTGTGATGCAATTGTGCATTTAACCGCATCCTTCTTCTAAACTAATAAACTTTGGCGGAGAGAGAAGAGAATTCCTACTAACTAGGAGAGGAGAGTTTGGTAAAGGTGAAGCAATATTAGCGGGAGAAAACCAACAATTATTTATAAGAAATGTTAAAAAAGAAGAATCTAAATGTAAGAAGGCCAAAAGTTTTAAGTTTAATTTTAGAAAAAAATTGGTGGAAATCCAAATAACTCATTGACAACTTAAGTAAAAATGAAGAGAGAAACATATAAAAAATGAAGTATTAAATGAGTGTATGGGTATTGTGGATATATATATATATGTGTGTGTAATATTGTTGTTAATTTTATTTTGTGGTGGCTATTAATGCCTTGTATTGATTGGGATCATTCTTTGTTTTAGCTCTTTTAATTTGCTTTTTGAACAGGAGTGAATTTGCAACTCCTTCACATTGATCTCCCTTTAATTTCATCACAATATAATTTAATTTACTTATGAAGTTGAGATATTTTATGGACTAATTTTTTAATAATTAATTCATGTATAATTATAATTAGAATTATTGATAAATTTCTCTCTAAAATGACAATTTTTTAGATAAATTAGTCACCAATAAAATAATATTGAAGTGAGATTAACGTAAAAAAAACACGTTTAATTATCACGTACATCATAATTTCTAATAGTTTAAAGTTTAGAGAGGAACTGTTTTGACATATATTCTATAAATTCATAAATGTATTTGTCAATTCGTAAAATTTAATGATTAATTTTGATTTATGCTTACGATTTTAACTATTCAATTTTCTATTTACTCATTACCCATTTAAGTATCTTTATAGGTTGCATGATTGTTTACTACTCCTTCCGCTTTGGAATATAAGCAACAACAAAAAAACTAGTCTTTCATGCTCCAAAATAAAAACATCTTTGAACAATTTTTACTATATTAAATATTATATTTTTCATAATACTCTTCATTTAATTTAAACTTTTCTACTTCTATATATTTTCACTGTCTTAATTAATGCATTTATATTTACAAAATATTTTAAAGGTAATTTTGGAAATTTATTTATTTATTTTTCAATACCAATAAAAATTGATTGATTCGTTAATATGTGTGTATCTTTTTTTTTTTTTTGCTTAAATACAAAACCAAAGGGAGTAACATTTAGTCAACTCTAATTGGTCAGATTTACTAGGCTTGTGATTTGTTGTAGTAATTGTAGCACGCAATTTTATGTAATAATGAATCTAGATCGTTGATTTGAGATCAAATGGTTCAAATTATTAAATCTATTTTATATCGTTAATCGATTTTGGCTGTCGATTAAGATCAGATGGCCACAACACAGTAACTGCATGGCACAGTTACGACGTCAAATACAAATATGATTTACTACTCTAATCAGATTAAAAAGAAGGTTTATTACTCTAAACAGTTAGATAATAGATTTTACAGATTTTGAATATTGTTTAATCGGTTAGGTCTAATGTATTTATTGGTTAAATCATAATTAAATTGGAGTTTGGATAGTTGAACTAATTTAATTCACCAGAGAGGCGTTTGGCCATAATTTTGTAAATTGACCCTTTATGATATGATAGGCAAATAACAGCGTTCCTCACTCTTGATTTAATGTACTATTCACATGCTTCCTTATACTTGTTTAGTAGTTGTTGAGCATAGTTATACGGAGGTTTTTGGTAACACATATTATAGACAGTCTTGGATTCCAATTTAATTGGAAAATAAGTAACATACTTGACGAAATGGATTTTGACCTAAAAACGAAAACAAGTAAAAAAAAACATGTGATTAATTAATACGTATGTATAAAGTATGATGTGGTGGTAAGGGGTGAAGTTAGGTTCAGAAAAGCCATCTACAATGTCATAGAGCTTTGTGATGCCCTTCTGCAAGTAATCGCATCTTTCTTCAAAATTGATAAACTGCCAAGCAGTCAATGAAAAGGGTTCCGGTGAAGAAGTAGAAGCCGGATAAACTTGTATTTGATTCTAAGAATGAAAAGGGATTTATGGGTTTTTTATTTGTTGGTTACTTGGGTCAAAAGAAATCAAAATCCTTAAGATGTAGCATTATAAATCTATTGTTGTGATGAAATATCAATTTTAGTTTTGGATCAAATCAATTTTTTTTTATGAATTTTTTTTAATTAAATTTGATCTAATTTTAATTTAAATTTCAAATCAAATCTCTTTAAAACATTATTAACAAATTCAATTTAAATTTCTGATATTTTATTTTTTCTATAAGTTGAACATTTTCGTTGAATACAAATATTATTTTAATAACACTAGAAATTGTATTTTATATTTTTGAATCTCTTGTTTGAATTTCATGCAAAATAATGTATAAGTGTTGCTGAAAATCACGATTGAGTCTAAGAAAAAGAAAAATAATTAAAGAAAAATATAAAATTTGAAATGACAGAAGAATTATGATACTATTAGTGTAGGATACACCTTTAAATAGTGCCCTTAAAGTAACTTACATAACTATTTTCGATCTAATCATAACTAACAATTCTACTATTGGTGTGTACTATGTGAAAGATATTTATCTTGGTTTGATAAAGAATTCAAATGTAGATCGTTATCTCTTTAGTGACATTATTTGAAATAAGATGGTGCCGCTTAAAGTGTCTCTACTAGCTTGAAGATTGTTGCACAATCGGTTGTCTACAAAAGATAACTTGCTAAAGAGAGGCATCCTAGATAGCTCTTCCAACTTGTGTGTGGGTGATTGTGGATTTGAAGAAACTGTTTGACATATATTTTATGATTGTCCCTCGTTTGAATTGTTATGGCAAAATATTCTTAAACATTCAGTGCCCCTTTTCTAATTTATCGTTGACCCATGCACAACAATTTGGTGGATTAGGTGCGAATGGCAGAAAAAGTTGTTGTTTTTTCAATCTTATATAGTTAGTATGCATCTGAACTATTTGGAAAATGAGAAATCATATTATTTTTAGATGTAAAAAATATAACATTATCGAGGTGACATAACACGTTAAGCTTCTTTGTTGGTGTTGGCTTAGATATAAAGGAAAAGAGTTTAGAGTATGATTTCAATCAATAGTGGTCAAATTCGATTCGATGTTTGAGTTAGTTTTTTAGAGGTTTGATTTAGAGTTTTTTGTTTCAATGTTTTAGGTGGTAGTTGTGTTGTTTGGACGCCACCTGTATTTGGTTTTTTAACGAAAATCTATAACTCTTTTGTATTTGTTATTGTTGACACATCTTGTGCCGAGAATTTTCTCTTTTTTGTTAATATATACTTTAGTTGTTTTAAAAAAAAAAACTTCGAAGTACCTTAAATCATATCTAACTAATTATAATAATATCTAACAAATGTATATTATGTTAAAACTAAGTAATTGAACTTATGTAAATATAATTAATTAATTTTAATTAAAGATAAATTATATGAGAGATAATTTTTTCTTTGAACCATTTTTATTTGCACCCTTAAGATGCTGCTTACAAAACTTATTTGAAGTGTGTGGGCTTTTTTTCTCCACAAAAAATGCGTGTTTATTTATTTTTTTATTAAAAAATGTGTGTTTTTTAACCGTTGTTTTCTCTAGAAGTAAACATATTTTTATAATCAATTTACATTTACATTTTGAAAGCACATGTACAATTTCTTTTTTAAAAAAAGATAGGAATTTGTATTTATGAGCCGTTAATTTAATGAGTTAGGTCTACGTCCCAAGATTTTTGTTTTTTTTTTTTAATCTACTTTTTAGCTTTCATAAAAAAAGGTTTGTGAGTTGTTAATTTTGAATTTTTTAATGATTAAATAGTAAATAATAAAAAGAAAAATATTACTTTTTATATTATTTCATTATTGTTTTCTCTCAAATCGGTAAGATTTTATTATAATTTAAAATCTCAATATTTTCTGTAGATCAGTTATATAAATAATCATATAATTAAAAACACTAGAAACTTTTTTTCAATATTCTTATGTGACATATAAATATATTACTTTATTTCAAAATTAAACCAAAAAAATTAATGATTTATAAAATCAGAAGGTTCAAATTATAAACTGTATATATTTCATAAAGAGTCATTATATTTGAACCCTCATAACTCAACATTCATTCAATGTTTCATTTTCTTTTTATTTCTTTTCTTTTTATTCCATCACAAACATATTACATCTACCACATTATTCTCCCTATTTATTTCTCTAAACGTGTAGATCAGATGTATAGGTCTTCAAAGATTATTTTGAATGTAATTTTAGAAATCACTTTACTTTTATACAACAACGAACAAATTTATAGAATTTACATGCTTTTCTGAATAAGAATTTGTATGCTGCCACACGGTTTAAAACCATCGCATAACAAATAACTTCAATTCAAAGGCTATATTACTATTATATGGATATATATTGCTAATTAATAACCAGTGCAATAAACAATTTCATAGCATGTGCTGTGAATGATGATATAAATTAGGTTTAACCAAAACAAACATGGCGTAGATCAGAAGGTTGCGTTTCGATTCACGTAGGGTTCAATTCCCTAATTACTAATTAGTAAATTTGCAAAAATGTTGACAGACAAAAAATACACCCTCAATTCAATTGCTTGAATCAAAGAAAGTACAAAGGAGTAAAAGATCTGAATATATACATTGAGAATGCCACTAGACATGGCAATAACGTAGTACCCGTTACCCCTATAAAGGTAGTCTCTTCCGCAAATGGCCACTTCCTACTATATAAAAAAAAAAAAAAAAAAAAAGTAAATTGATATATAATTTTTAAAAGAGAGTATATTAGTAAACCTAATTTATACGAGGGTATATATCAGAAAAATAATTTTATAGAGACTAAAATCAAAATCACTCATATTTAGAGGAATAAAAAACATATTTAAATCTATAAAAAAATTAAATACATGTTTCTCATACCATATTTATTTTAATATGGTATGGAGACATGCATTTAATTTATTTCCCATGTGAATCCATGATTCAAAACAACTCATTTTACTATCATGAAATTAAGTTTTTTATTAAATAATTTAACTCATAGTTTTAAATTCCGGTCATGGTTACACTGCAAAACTTTACATTGCAATAGAATGAAGAAAATACGGCTGATGCGGTTGAAACTGCAGTTGCAATATTATTGTAGAGACATCAAATTCTATAATATTGCGGTCACAATTGCAATTACAAACCATAATTTAAAACATTTTAACCATTTTAAACTTTCATTTTTACTTGGTGATTCACAAAGAAAACTTTTATTTAGTTAGAGTACTAGTTGTTTTGGAGAAAAAGAAATGGAAAGAGTAGAAAGTAACTTAGTCTATGATTGTGATTAATTTGATTTTTAAATCTATGTTTAAAAGGTTTCTTTTTTTTTTAAAAGGAATGAAGTTTTGAGTGTCAAAAACTATTTTGATAAAGTGCTAAAGACCATTTTTGAAGAAAAAGTTGTGAAGTGTCATTTTGACAAATAAAGTGTTGAAATCTTTGAAAATCTTTGAAATCTTTGAAAGTAACTTAGTGTTTTGTGATATTTTACGAGTGTGGATGTTATTGTTGATGTGTTTAAAATGTTTTGTGAGTCAAAGATTTTAAAAAGTAGTACTCCTTGGTCTTTGAAGAATCAAAACCTTGTTACAAGGTAGTGATGGAAAGCAATTTCTATTTATATTCTTGTTGATACAAATGGATTTTTGTATAATTGTACAAGAAACATACTTTGTAGATCCTTTAAAAAATATGTTGATTGAAACAAATAAGTCAAGGAGAATTTTTGGTAGAAAATATTTTGGATAAACTCAAGTGTTTGAAGACCTTATTTTTTAAATTTGTGACTTTATGCTTTTAAAGTGGTTTAAAACTTGTTTGGGTGGATTTTGAATTGTTAAAAAAAATTCTAAATGTTTTTGATGAAGTTTGTCAAACAAAGAAAGTGCTGGAGTTTTGAAATTTATATCAGTACGTGTGGTGTTTTGATAAAAATAAAATAAAATAAAATAAAAAAGTTTTTAACCATGAGTGCCTTTATTTAATAAGTATTAAGTTAGTTTGAGAAAAAGTAAATCTTATGGTGATTTTGAGGTGTAGAACGATTCCAGTACTTATTATTAGAGTTTGAGATCCATTTTAACTTAGTAAAATTTATTTGGTTAAAGGTTAAGAGGAGTATAAGAGTTCGAGATCTTGTTGATTTAAAGAATGTGGGTTTGGAGTAACTTAAGTTTTTCCTTATTTAAGGAAGCATCACGAGGTAAGTGCTCCTTCCAAATTTTATGTCGCATATAGGGACATATGATATATTTTTAAATATGTGATAAATGTTGTTGATGTGATTATATATTTATAATTGATAATATGTATTTACTATGTCTTATGAATATATTAATAATAAATTGCCATGAGTATGCTATATTAAAAGTTGTTAAGAAATTATTAATGTTTAACGAGTATTAAAAGTAGAGTCTTTTAATAACTGCATTAACATAATAATTGTTGTGAAAGAGTTATAGTATTCTCATGCATTTTATAGTTAATGGTGACTGTGATGGGTCACGGGGTGGTGTCACATGATTGGATGGTCCACCTTTTCCTTACGAGGATGATTGAGTCGTGATGGTCCGTGATAGACTGCACTGTGCTGGTCGTGATAGACTGCTCCATAGTGAATCGTGCTGGTTCGTGATAGACTGCACTTTGGTAAATACTACTGGTCTGTAATCGATTGTACATTTATTATTTACGCTCCTCGAGGAGGGTTTGAAAGTTCGAAATCATGTGCATTGACATATAAGCACGACATTAGGGTGCTTTGTCGCACCATTCATGTTTGTTATATGAAAATATGTGCATGCTTTATCTATCACCCAATAACATGTTATACTTTCTAAATGCTATTTGTTAATTTTGGTTGGTGACCCTTTACATTTTGTGGACCGGGCTGAACACCTCAGATTATTTAGGTCCGTTTATGCAGAGTTCAGGATGACAATGAAGACGTAGCAGAGCCATGGATTCAATCGGTTATCAATAGTACACAGTTGCCTTCGTTCAAGAGTGTATGATTAGCTTAGGATTAGTCGGGTTATCAGTGTTTGTAACCATTGTGGTTTGCTTTATTATTTACTTTAATATAATTTACATTCGAAATAAAAATGTTTGATTTTGGAAGTTTTTCTTTATCTGGGAAACACATTGTTAATTAATTATCTTTAAAAGATTTTTGAGAAATGTTTGATTTTAAAATGGAAAATATTTTTACAGGTATTTTAAGAGAAATACATTTTATCGTATTTGATTTGAGAAAATATTTTGAAACAAAAAATTCACTCTATTAAAAATCAAGGTGTTAAATTGTGGCATCAAAGCATAGTTGATATTAGATCAGACTTTGTGGGTTGCGGTGTCCTAAGTTTATCAGGTGTTGAGTTTAGTAGTACTAAACCTATTAGAAGTCTTGAAGACTGTGTATTTCCTTTATCCCTTAAGCCAAATAGTTGTGTGACTGTTTTGTTTTGTTTTTGAGTGAAAGTAATGAGCATTGTCAAAATCTTTACTATAGTACTGACTGATGTTAGCTTTGGGGGGAACTTAATGCCTTTTCGGCATGAGAATCCTAGCACTAGGACATATAACTGTTCGAGATCAAGAACTGTGGTTGATGTGAGGATTCAAATGTTGCATATTTTGTTACTAGAAGACAATGGGACTAGTTGAAGTAGGGAAGTAAAGTAAGAGGTTTTAAAGCTAGATGATTGGTGAATGTTGTGGTTGACATGTCTCAGCGGAGGGAGTCTTTGAGAATTTTGTGCTAGAGAAACACATTGATGAGAGAGAGACGTAGAAAGAAACCTCAGAGAGATTGACCATGTACTCGAAAGGAAGTCTTCTTGAAATGAGTGGTTGAGTTCTACACCAACCTATTTCGGAGATGATTGATAATGGTTGAAGAGAATTTGGGTGATGGAAAAATAGGGTAAAATCTTATGTCGACCCTAAAGGAGTTTTGAAGGTGAAATTGAATTTGAGCACTTTTGCACACACAAGTTCATGAAGGTGACCAATAAGAAACTATTGAAAATGAAAGGAGGTTAGTCTGTACCTGATTATAGTTGGATACTTCTTGATAACTAGTTTGGTGGTATCCTTTGGTGATGGTATCCTCTAATCACTTCCTCTGGTGGTGGTATCCTCTGGTGACTTTCTTTGGTCGCTTCAACTAATACATTTATCTGATTTTCTTCTTCCAATTTTTGCATACTTAATGAAGCCATTAATCCAAATTTATTGTTCTCATAAAATACTTTTGTTAACATCAAAACTATAATTGGAAAACAAACTTGGTTCCAATAGCAACAAGTTGCCATGCAAGCTTTAACATATACCCCTTGTTGAGGACTCTCATGTTTCTATAACCATGGCCACCTTTTTCCTTAGGAGTACAAATTTTATCCCAAGTTATTAAATAACACTTGTGTTTCTCGTCAGTACTACCTCATATAAAGTTTCCGCATATTTTCTGAGCTTTATCACAAACAGAAACTAGGATAGCTGAAGTTTGCATAGTATACCCAGGGATTCAAGACAGAGAAGATTGGGTTAGTGTTACTCTTACTACAAAAGACAAGCTATTAGCTTTCCAGCCAAAAATTCTCTTTCGCATACGATCCAAAATAAAGGAGTAAGTGCCCTTAGATATTATTTGGTGAAGAAGAGGAACTCTAAGGTAGCAACCAATATCATAAGTGACATCTATCTCCAACACAAAATTATTAGCATTAGCATTACTTTCTATGACATTCGTAGAGGAGAATACTTTGGATTTATGTAGAATGATTCTTTCGCTGAAGTTTATACAAAAATTCTATAGGGTATCACAAAGTAAACAAGCTTGATCGATAGAGGCCTCGGCCAACAACACAATATCATATGCAAAACAAACATGAGAAAATTTTGGACCACTCCCTTGCCCAATGCTAAGAGGTTTCCAAATGTTAGTATTTACTAAAGCAGTAATTCGATGTCCCAACCTCTCCAATGCAAGCACAAAAAGGTATGCTAATATGGGATAATTTTGTCTAAGTCCTCTAGATGAAGAAAATGAATTAGTTTGGCCGCCATTCCAATTTAAACGCTTAGAGGATAAAGAGATACAAATTTTAATCAAATTTCTAAGTAAAGAAGGAATATCGAGGATACACAGGGTATCTGAAATGAAGTTCCACTCCAGTCTATCATAAGCCTTTTTCAGATGGAGTTTGATGATCATGTACCCAACTTTCCTTTCCATGTTGTTCATAGAGTGGATACATTCTTGAATGAACAAAATATTATCCAACAAAAGTCTCACACAACCCTTGATTTATCAGAGCAGCACCGTCTTTTTCATCTGAAAAGATAACAAAATTAAAGTCTTCGCTACTAAGGTCCTTGAAAAGAAGCATGTAACTCACAAAGCTCATCCCAAACTTCTTGTCTGAGTCCGGCTTGAGGGCTAGCATAGACAATGGAAATGATACAAGAAGATGGAACGACACCATTAATACGTATATGGATGCATGTTTTCAAGTGAGTCATGTACAATTCTTGGATTGTTTTCTTTGACTACCCAACAATTACATAAATTTTACCTTGTACCCCCACTGTTATACCTATACCCCCACAATGTTTTTTAAATGCCAACTTTACCATTAAAATTATTTACTATTTTACAAATTGAAATTCACTTTTTTTTTTTTTTACCATTCAAAGATTTTCCGAAATTACCAAAAAACTTTTTATAAGATTTTCGGTACTGAAGGTTGAAACAGGAAACCTTTAAAAAAGCTTTCCGTACAGAAGGTTGAAAATGTGTATACCGGAAACTTTTCAAAAAAATTTCCAGTACAGAAGATTGAAAATGTAAACTTTAACTTCTGTACTAGAAAACTTAAAAGTTTTCGAGTACACACTTAATTTTTTTTTAAATTATTTTATTTATTTATATAAATTTTAACAGATATAGATAAACCACTACTATTATGGAATAAAATATGCGTCGATACTACCAACGTTTTTGACACACATCAGGTATGAATAATTATAATTAATATTAATATTGTAAAAACCTATTATTGTGATTATTTATTATAATTTATTTTATATTTTACTTCCGATATTTGATACACAAGAAGCTGTTGTGAATTGGGCTAGGTAAATTGTATCAAAAACAAAGTGACAGTTATCATCACTAGATCAGATTAAGAGACATGAGAGAATCAAGAGGAATAAATTAATATTAGGTTGTGACAAAGGAGGAAAATACAAACGTGTTGATAGTTTAACTCAAAGTTCAACCAAAATGTGTGGTTGTCCTTTCAAGCTTAGATCAAAACCATTAAAAGATAGTTTAGGATGGACAATTAAAGTAATTTGTGGAGTTCACTACCATGAATTACCTTACATTTTGGAGGGACATGAATTTGTTGGACGTTTAGATGAAGAAGAGAAAAAACATGTTCATGACTTAACAAAATATAATGTTGCACCGAGGCACATATTATTCTAATTGCAAGACCGAGATGAGAACAATGTTATTCAGATCTCACAAATATATAAATTGAGGACTATGATTCGGTTGCAGGTGAGAGGTCCTAGGACAAAAAGATGCAACATTTATTCAAGTTAATTGAAAGTACAAAATATGTGTGTTGGAATATAAAGTGGGAAGACTCATATGTTATTAGAGATGATTTTGGGCTCTTCTTACTTTGAGCATGTTAATGCAACATATTGTGAAGATCCTGGTTCCCAACCATCTCAATCATCAAAGAAGAGACATTCTCATTCATCAAAGAAACAACCCTTTCAATCATCAATGAAGCAATCCTCAATACATTTGTTCTTGATACAATTTCCTGATGTTATTCAACCAAACATTATTGACACAATTAATGTGATAGCAGATGAAAATTATGGTTGTCGCGCTATTGCATCATTGCTTGGATATGGTGAAGAGTCTTGGTCTTTGATTTGCCATAGTTTGGACCAGGAGATTGCTTCTCATGTAAGTCCATATGATAGATTATTCCTAGGACGCATTAGAGAAGTCAGAGATTCTTTGAAGATAACAAGCTTTGGTATTCAACCTCTAGATAAATGGATGTCCATACCTGATATAGGTTACGTGATAGCGACAACATATAATATTATTCTAGTCACGTTTGGTCAGACATTTTCTATGACTTTCTTTCCTATGAGGGATTCACATTCAAGATCAACAACAAATGATCGTATTATATGTATTGGTTTTGTCGAAGCAAGTCACTGGGTTCCGGTAAAAATGATATTATTTTCTTAAGTAATACTTATTTTTTAAAATAATAATATTATTTCTTATTTCAATATATTTTGCAGTTAAAGATGAAAGATGGATTTCCAATGCTAGACATTGCACCAGGTTGGAAGAAATATCGCATCGATGAGGCAACTTCTTGGACAATAACATATACAAGACGTCTATAACAGTGAAGGTATTTATTAGGGTATATGGCACGTGTTACAGAAGATCCATCGAAAGAACCCGTAGATTCCATGTCATTAGATGAAGATTGATTTTGCATGGACTACAATACTTTAAAACTTGCATGGACTACAATACCTTAAAACTTATATAAAATCACTTGTTATTAGTTCATTTTAGTTACTACTTTTCGTTATATTTCATCTTGTATTTTGTTTAGTTGTTTATTTACGTTGTTCATCACAAATAATATAAATTTAATGATATAACAATAATATAAAGTAATGAAATAACAATAAAAAAATATTAGAAACTACAAAAACGATGTTCATCACAAATAAAAGTAAATAACTACTAACTAGTGTTATGACGCGTTAAATATAAAGCTATATAAAAGTAACTATACATATCGTCATTTGGATCAACACCATGTACCTCCAACCCGTGTTGTATAAGATCACCCACCTGTTGTAGGATAGATGGTTGTGAACTAGAAGCTTGTGCAGCGGTGGTCGGGACATAAAATCTAGAATATGGGGTACAACATCTAATCGCACTAAAAGTAGATGAGATACCCTGTAGAACCACTCCAAATATCAATCCTGACAACTAGGTGGATATGTAGCTGGATGTATCCTATGATACAGTTCGGTGACATGGGTCAAATATTCCATCAATTCCACATCTACACCAGATAATCTAGAAAGAATTGGAGGTGGTGGTGGTGGTGGTGGAATATGTTGAATATATCCAAATTGCCTCAAACACTTCTCTGGAAAATATGCCACAATTGTGTTGCATAATCGGAGGTGGCCGATGTATAACATGATATCATCGAAGGGAATGACATCCCTATGATTCTCATATGTTCTCCATATGACGTCAGTAGGTGTCAGTGCATCTATCATATGTCTGTACTTAGGGATTTTGTAGTTGCATTGTTTATAGATCCATCTATTCATTCGGGCAACGCACTCCACGTCAGCGCCTTGGTCACCTTTTTTACAAATATTTGGAATATATTCGTTAATTCAACATTGTTGCAAACAAAAATAAATAAATTAATGATAAACATAAACATTAATAAATAAAAATCATAACAATTAATAAATAATAATTATAAATATTTAATACCTAAAGTCGAGACATATATCCACCCAATTGTTTGGTGTCGTAACAGCTGGCATATGAGAGCTAGTCATAAAGGACTATCAATGCAACAATCTCCCAAGCGTATCTACCGGTACCTTCCAAATCTCTGAATAGGGGAAGATACTTCGCATCAACTAATGTATGACTTTTATCTGCGAAAATAGTACTCTCTACCAAATTCTTCAAATACGCCCTAGCAGCACAATCAAATCTCTCTGTTGCACACTGTCTTTTGAAGATATCTTTCAACCAATCTAACCTGTAGTGCGTACCTCTTGTCTTTGTGGTTTCCTCCCATATCTCACTAGCAGGCACCCCTAATAAAGTTATGGCAAGATTACATGTCATTACTTTATCTAGGCTGGGTGGTGGATTGTAGAACTCACCACTAATATGAATGCCTAATAGATTGACAACATCATCCAAAGTAATCGTCATTTCACCAAATGACATGTGAAATGACGAAGTCTTAAACTGTTATCTTTCCACAAATGCAGAAATGAGGTTGTTGTCAATCAGCTTCAGATTACCCCTTTGTAGTGGGGCTAATTCAGACAAATTCACCCACGTCTCTATAACTCGTGGGAGTACTTGAGGAGTAAATTGTTGCAGCTTCTTTCCATGAGCAACTATCTTCAGCATTGGTCGCATGCTCGCTCCTGCATACAAATAAAGTATATGACGTTAAAATTAAATATAGAACAAAAATAATAATTAATTTAAATATTTTTAATGCACCATAAATAATAATTAATTTAACATATTTGACCAAATCACAGTTTGACAGAAACATGATGCCGGTATCGCGTAAGGACAGACAAATCATATGGTCCTCCATGATACCGTGTAAGCTCCTCATCGTGTTGTATAGGTCCCTCCTACTATACATATCCCTCCTGCATATGGTCCTCATATCGTACAACCTCTTCCTCCTGTATAGCAACATCAGCCTCTGGGATAGGTATATGACCCTGCTCTCCCTCGTCATCATCTTCCACTATAAATCGTCGTCTCCTCTAGGATGATGTGGTTCGAATCTTTTCTAGAGGAGCATCCATCATAGATGTTGAAGTATCAACGTCACATGTTGTCTGTACTATCTTGTCATCTCTTCCTCTAAAAATAGAAATAAAATAATAATCGGAAAAATTGTGATTTCAAGTTTTCTGGTAGTTATCGGAATTTTTTTTTAAAAAAAATTATGGTAACGAGGTGTGTTTTGGAATACTTGAAAATAAGTTTTCCGGTAAAGAGACATGTACCGGAAAACTTGAAAAAAGTTATCTGGAGTTTAAATTATATTTTGAAAAACTTGAAAAAAAAATTTCGGTAAAATAAAAAAAATTACGGTAAAATAAAAAAATTAGTATTCATTTGTGTACCGAAAAACTGAAATGATAATGTGGTGAAAAATGACAACTTTTAATATTTATATAAAGATAAATATATTAATTCATCACATTTATGGAATAAGAGATTAATATGAGGTACACCGTATAATTTCAACAACTGGTTTTTACTTATGATTTGATTTTTTTGTTGACTAGTTCAACCTAGTAGAATATTGGGAGCATTAATTCCCTTTCCATTCCATTCTTTTTTACCAATCATCCAAGACCAAACTCTGACTCAGCTTTATTATTTTGAAAGATATCATGCATAACAACCGCCTCCTTTATAGCCTTCAGAGCATCCACAATCTGTTGAGAATCTTCCGCTTTCTGTTTTCCAGCCATAGCTACGGTTTCCAATCATGGATTAATTTGTTTCCTTTTTCGTTTATGCACTCAGCGTCGGCGCTTCTTTTGGCATGACACTCCATTCAATTTGTTAGTACATCACATAGCTATAAATTAATATTCAATGGAAAAATTAAATGAAATTTATTACAATAATTTTTTTTGAGTTTTTGTTACACTCAATGAATATTGAATATTTTTTATGATAAAATGTAAGGACATAGTATTCTACCTAACATAATTGACATTGAACTAAGCCTTAATTATGGATAAAAAAAATTAGTATAACACTTATAAACAATGAAATGATTTTTTTTCTTATGAAATATATTTCCTTAAATACAAAAATAGACAAATGATTCAAAAAATGATAATTTATTTATTGGTTTAGAGAACAAATATATCAAAATACTTAATATCAATAACCACTAAATAAAAAGATATTTTATCTTTAAATGTTGGTTCAATTTACAAATACTGATATTGTTAGGTTGAATGTCTTGCTTCAGATTCGAACTCGGGACCTCGTGCTTTATTTATGTTAGAGTTGGATATATGAATTGAAACTCGTAGTCGGTCCGTTTAACCCGTAGCTTGTGCGAGCTATGGACTAAACTTTTTTGATCCAGCTAAATTTTGATTCGTGTGGGTTGGACCGTTTAGACGTAAGTTAAGAGATTTAAATCTACAGATTCATTTATTGGTCCGCGATCTGTGTAACATTTTAAATAAAAGTAATAACTATACTTTCTCAGCTATAATATGGATCGATTAATAATTTTTTGGCAATAATTTATATATATATATATATATATATATTATTCTATCATATTTTGTATTATACTCTTAATACTTTTAATGTTGGTTTGCAATATTTTATAAGTTCTTTTTAAGTTGTATTTGTGGTTTTTTCTTACTTAATAATTACAAGTTATCATTGTTAGTAAAAAAGTGGTTTTAATTATAATCCTCCGGTTGATATTTTGATGATAATAAAAAGAACAATAAACATTATTTATTTTGCCAATAAACAATGAAAGTATGTAAAGGTTATTTTTTTTGAATTATTTTCGTTTGGACGTTTTGTTTTTTATGGTGATGAGATCCTATTATTGTGTCCTAACATTGTTGAAATTTGAAGGGAAAGAGATTGAGTTGGGTGAGGGAAAATATGGATTGTTGGGTTGATGAAGATGATGATGAAACTCACTTTCTAGGTTTATGATTGATGGTGATGAAACTCACTTTATAATATTTAAATTAATATTCTCATTTGAGTGCTACGATTGGTTCACGTTAATTTTCCTCTATTTGTCGGCTCACATTTTTGTAACGTTCAAAATTTTTTTTACATAAACTAAAACTAAAAAGTGTTATATTTACCGGGACCAAAAACATATTTAAACCCAAATATTAATATATCAATAGTAATTATAAAATAAAAACAAATTAAATAGAGCACCTTCAATTTAAATAACTAAATTCAACGTCAACATTGAATCTTAAATGCAAATATCTACAAACTAAACTGGTCAAAAATGAAGAAAAAAAATAAAAATTATATTATATCCTCATTTAAGATGAATCATTTGTCTCCATGCTTGCTATTTTTATCAAGTTCTTGTTCAGCTGATCCCACACTGCAAATTAAAGTCACCAAATACATTATATTATATACACAAAATTAAAATACACTACATATTCGATTTACATTGACACAAATTGAACAAAATTAAAACTTTGATGGATAAAATATGAGAAATAGAGGGAAGTGAGAGATATAAGTCACACTCATAGGACAAATATTGATAATCATTAAATAATGAGGTAACATATTGATTAAAATTAAAATATGTGAAATGAAGGATATACATATAATGTTACAACTTACAAGTGTAGAATTTATAAAAGAACAAATCACGATCACTGATCTAATAGTAATATGAGGATCTATCTATTTCGAGAGTAACTCTAGACATAATTACTCCATTTAATAATTTAACGTAGACATTAAATTGCAATATTAATAATAAATCCAAAATTTTTAACTATATAATCTACCTTTCAATATTTATTTATATTTTTTAAAAGCTTATTATAAGTATATTTGAAATTATTTATTAAAGTATTAAATAGTTTTAAAATTTTATAAAATCTTGTAGAGTTGATCTACTCAATAAAAATTTTTGATTAGATTGTTGGAGTCAATGATTAAGTGAAAGAAATTTTAATATGAGAGGCTTAGAGAATTAATTTTTGACCTTACAACCACACATAAAATAATTATGATTGGACTTTTACAATGAGAGAATGAGATGAATGAATATTGGATGTTGATCAAATCATGGGTAACGAATGAAAAAGCAAAAAGTTGTATGAATTTTTTATGTGGTCATTTGACACTTAAATAATTAAATTTCAATCGTGACCATTTATATATGATTGTATGATCTAAATTTCATCATCTCACATTAAATTTTCTATCACTCATATATATCTATACCATAATATAATGATAACTCAAGAGTTAACTACCACTAACTATAGTTTGGTCGTATCTTTTTCTATACAAATATGCTCGTTTATAATCCACCTCAACTTATTATTTTATTTAAAAACTAACCTCCAAAATTTACTCTAACACAAAAGGTAAAAATTAATTTAAAAATCGAAAATAAAAGAACAAATAAATACCTGGACGATTTAGGTGCATCCTTTTGCGTAATTAGTGGACCATGAAACAACCTACTCAATTCTATATCAAATTCATGATCATAGACATCGACACCAAAATAATTATGTTCCAAATCTCCTGGTGTTGCCATCAAATTAGAATTTTCCTCCATGAGTTGAATGTCACCACCATTGCTAAATACACCACTCACTTGTGCAACTCTTGTTGTATCCATAGAATTTATGTTCAAATTTTGTACTTCCGTTCCAACATTCACTTCCTTCTCAAACTCATTTTTTGAATCAATTGAAGTAATATTGTTAACATCATTAGGGATGGTGTCACTAAGCATAAAATTATTATTTTCACTATTGTCGTAAAAATAAGGACCATCACCAATATTGTTACATATTGGATTATTTGGAATTTGGCAACTAGTAGAAGGCATCGAAATAGAATTATTACCCATGGGTAGAAGATTTTGTTGTTGTGAAGGGCAATTTTGCTTACAAATATTTAGTAAATTTTGTATATAATTTAATTCTAACGTAGCAGTATTTAACTTACCTAGAAGGTCATTAATAACACCGACACATCCATGAACTGGAAACATAGAACGGATATCAGACTCGAAAATAATTGACGTCATTGCTTCATCTTTTTTATCACCGTCGATGCGTTGTAGTAATTTTAAAATGTTGGAAACACCATACAAACGATGAGCGTTGTTAAAAGTTTTTAGTTTATTTGCTGGAAAATAAGGAGCTAAAGGACAATCTTTAGGACACTTTCTTCTTTGAAATTTGCAAGATGCACAAGCCTTGTTTGAGCCTCTTTCGTTAATATCCATCGGTAGGAGTAAAAGTGTTTAGTATCAAAAGAAATAAACTATGAGAGAAAAGAGAATAGCTCTCTCTCTCTATATACTATTAACTAGATAAGTTTTTTTCAACGAAAAAAAACCATTAACTAGATAACCTCCTTATAATCTCCCTATAATCTCTATTGTGTATGACTTTGGTTTGAGTATCCCTAACAGCTATATATTATAACGGATACATTTGCTGAGTCAACAGAAAAAAAAAAGAACTGTATATCTTTTTCTAAACCACTACTTTATATTATCTTATCTTTTTTTTTTTTTATATCAAAAAAAATGATAAATTCTATTTTAACTAACTCTCAAGTTCAAAATTTAATAATATCGATATTTGTTAAGATATTAAGTTATCTTATTTACTTGCATAAAACTAGGAGAGAGAAAGGTTATAGAGTTTTTTCTTTTTTTCCGAATGGTTTAAGGGAATTTTGTTGTATAAAGACAGTAACTTCCTTGATACTCCCTTCATCTCATATTAAATATTGCATTTGTAATATTATTTTATTTCAAATTATTTATCTTTTTAATAATGAAACAATAATTATTTTTTTCTAACTAATATATCATCATTTATTGTATCTCAACTTATCTAACTACTGTATCTCAACTTATCTAACTATTGTATTAACTATTATTAATGAGGATATTTTAGTAAATAAAATTTATT
>JBBPBQ010000002.1:20882267-20965962 GCA_037974755.1 Cicer yamashitae
CTATAAAACAAGCTAGTTTTACGAATATTATTTTTTAAATTAATAAATATTAGTGAGAGGATATTTACTTTTATGATAAAATCGTATTTAATATATATGTATATATGTTTCTTTAAAAATCAAAGAATATGGTAAAAGTAAAAAAAAATTAAAAAATTATGTGATATATATGTCATTTGTCCTTTCATTAAAATAAACATAATTTATTTTATTAAGAATACATTAGTCTTTTTATATAAAGATATAAAAAGATATGATTATTTTTATCATTTAACATACAATATTTTTAATAACAAAATATAAAATCTCAAATATAAACAAAATAAAAATAATAATATTATTACTAAAATTACAAAATAAGCATATGAAATGAAAATTAAACAAATATTTTGTGTCATAAATATATCATCACAATGTTATCGAATAAAACAAAATCCATAACAATATTTTCAAAATTTGCATGCAAAAATTGTAATGTATAGCCTTGTCTATGATTTGTGGTTTAAGTCGACTGGTGATTAAAAAAGCCATAATTTTAAAAGATTTTAGAATACACTTCTTTTCTTATAGGTGTTATAATGATAGACCAATTAAGTAAATGATGAGAAGATGTAACACAATTAGGAGAGTGGGTAGTGCTTATGTATGAGGCATGCTCAATAAATGGTTTCTGACGTGCTTCTAGACAAAGAGTTACACGAAGGAAAAAAAATTTCCAAATTGGAATGAAAGTTCTTGTAGTTGTTTAGTTTTGGTTTGTGCAGTTGATGCAAGACATACAAAAATTGTTTGGTACTACACAAGCAACACGATGCAGCTTCTTTTCACATGCATACAACATAAGAAATTCAAAGTTTAGCTTGTTATAGAGCACTTGCTACATAGGTGATATTTTGGGTAGTTTATGAAAAAACTTATAAATGAGGAAAACTATAAAAAAACAAAAACATGTTAGTAATGAAACTCTTAAAAGACTAACACTATCCACACAAGAAATGTAAGGATTTCAAATAGAAAGGAGATTTTATTATGGTCTGTATATTAATCTCGTATAAAACACTTACATGCTTATCAAAGTTAATTCAATAAAAAGTTAATCCAATATAAATATTATTCTTAATATGTTGTTTCCTTGACATCGCATTTCTAAGAGTTATAAAACGTGTTTATCAATCACTTCTTATAAACATCGCATGCATTTTCATTGTCCACATGTAAAAAGTATAAATACTTAAATAATAAAGAGGTAAAGTTTAATAGGTCTTACATTTAATATATATACTTATAATCTATAGAACAGATTCAAAAATCAAATATTGACATCCTATTTTTGTAGAGATTTTTTAATAAGGATGGTGACGAGAGTGATCGTTGTCATAATCAAGATTATATCGAACTTTTGTTAAATTAATTAAAGAATAAATCTAGAGCCCACATGTGTTAATAATAATACCTGTTTATTACCCGTTATGTGAACTTATTTGATTTTCTTTCTTTTTTCTTTGGTAAGGTGTATGTGCCCTCAAGTTCTCGTTTTTTTTTTTTTAATTAAATCTACTTTTAGCTTTAAAAAAGGATTTTCAATTAAGAATTTTCATGATTTTTCTCCAAGTATTGAATATTTTATCTAAGAACATAAGTTATACGGTCATTACTTTATTTTTACAAATTAGTTTAAATGATCCCTTTGTTTCTAAAATTTTGTGGAAGATGTTTACAAATCTAAAACACTTGATACGTTTTTTTCACTTTAAAGTTTTAAAGCTTTATTGACTAAGAAATAAAATACCTTAAACAAAAAGATAATTTACTTGATATATAAAATAAAGAAGATATATATATAAAAAAAGCGACGAGCATGTAGTTGTTGGCAATGGTTTGGGACTCAAATATTAAACGAGAAACACAAGAAGGGGGCTGAATTGTGTTTTATTTTAAAAACCGTTTATTAAAAGACTAAACCAAAGTAATGAAACAAAGTGGATAACTTATCATGAGTCAACACCAACACAGCAGCTACATCAAATCCCTTCAACTTGAAGAATTTAATCCACTAATTCACCATTGAATCACACTTCCACTGAACACCCTACTAGTCAAAATGACTGTGTTCGAGTCTTCTAAACCTTCTAGCTTAGTACAGTCAAGTTATTGATGGATCTAGCCCCTACTGGGCTAGGTTACAAAGTCTAATAAGAGGTTAGGTCTTCTGGAAACAAACTCTAATAAGAGGGTGTTTACAAAGTTGTACTATAAGAAATATTTCTCTGCATTAATTAGGTAAAATAAAAAATATGGATTGTTGGGTTGATGAAGATGATGATGAAACTCACTTTCTAGGTTTGTGGTTGATGGTGATGAAACTCACTTTCTAATATTTAAATTAATATTTTCATTTGAGTGCTACGATTGATCCACGTTTTCTTCTATTTGTCGGCTCACGTTTTTGTAACGTTCATTTGACGTTAAGGACCAAAAATAAAGTTTTTGGATATTGCAGGGATGAAATCCATACAAATATTTTTTAGGGACTAAAACTGAAAACTGTTATATTTACAATAACCAAAAACATATTTAAACGTTTGGTCTACGTTTCCCTTTGTCAATTAACGTTTTTGTAATGTTCACTTGACGTTAAGGAATAAAAATAAATTTTTCTGATATTACAGGGAAGAAATCTAAACAAAATTTTTACAAGGAACTAAAAATAAAAACTGTTATATTTACATGGATTAAAAACATATTTAAACCAAAATATTAATATATCAATAGTAATTATTAAATAAAAACAAATTAAATAGAGCACCTTCAATTTACATAACTAAATTCAACGTCAACATTGAATCTTAAATGCAAATATCTACAAACTAAACTGGTCAAAAATGAAGAAAAAAATAAAAATTATATTATATCCTCATTTAAGATGAATCATTTGTCTCCACGCTTGCTATTTTTATCAAGTTCTTGTTCAGCTGATCCCACACTGCAAATTAAAGTCACCAAATACATTATAATTACTTCATTTAATAATTTAACGTAGACATTAAATTGCAATATTAATAATACTTCTAAATTTTTTGGAATGAAAAAATATCATAAATTCCTGAGAAAAAATATTGCTCACAAACTTGGTTGTTTTGGATATTAAAATTAAATTTTAATACAAAAACACATAAAAATGAGTTTAATTGTCATGTAATGTTAGTATAAAATATTATACATTGTCAGTCCATCGCAACCTGTCATCGACATGATTTTAAAGATAATTATGATAAATAAATAAAAAATCAAACATTTTTAATGATATAACAGTTGTTTTTGACGGATAATGTAAAATTTATTTACACTTATAATATATATTAATTAAATAAAAAAAATTACACTTAACTTACAAAAAACTATTCTTTAGCGGTCAATATAATGGATGGTTCTATAAATTAGTAATTACTAAGTTATATATATAGAGAGAGTGAAGATTTGTTGACTCTATAAGTTAAGTACTTCACATAGTAACTCAATATGAAGTATGAACTTCACATAGTAACTCAAACACAAATTTTATATAAATCCAAAAATTTTAACTATGTAATCTATCTATCAATATTTATTTATATTTTTTAAAAGCTTATTATAAGTATATTTGAAATGATTTATTAAAGTATCAAATAGTTTTAAAAATTTATAAAATGTTATAGACTTGATCTACTTAATAAAAATTTTTTATTAGATTGTTGGAGTCAATGAATCATCATTGATATATATGGAGATGTATTAAGTGAAAGAAATTTTAATATGAGAGGCTCGGAGAATTAATTTTTAACCATACAACCATACCTAAAATGATCATGATTGAAAGTTAAAAAAATCTCATGATATTTTGTTTTCATCTTAACCAAATGAGCAGACTTTTAGGATGAGAGAATGAGATGAATGAATATTGGATATTGATCAAATCATGGGTGACGAATGATAAAGCAAAAAGTTGTGTGAATTTTTTATGTGGTCATTTGACACTTAAATAATTAAGTTTCAATTGTGACCATCTATATATAATTGTATGATCTAAATTTCATCATCTCACATTAAATTTTCTCTCACTCATATATATATCTATTCTATAATATAATGACAACTCAAGAGTTAACTACCACTAACTATAGTTTGGTCGTATGTTTTTCTATACAAATATGCTCGTTTATAATCCACCTCAACTTATTATTTTTTTAAAAACTAACCTCCAAAATTTACTCTAACAGAAAAGGTCAAAATTTAAAAATTGAAAATAAAAGAATAAATAAATACCTGGACGATTTAGGTGCATCCTTTTGCGTAATTAGTGGACCATGAAACAACCTACTCAATTCTATATCAAATTCATGATCATAGACATCGACACCAAAATAATTATGTTCCAAATCTCCTGGTGTTGCCATCAAATTAGAATTTTCCTCCATGAGTTGAATGTCACCACCATTGCTAAATACACCACTCACTTGTGCAACTCTTGTTGTATCCATAGAATTTATGTTCAAATTTTGTACTTCCGTTCCAACATTCACTTCCTTCTCAAACTCATTTTTTGAATCAATTGAAGTAATATTGTTAACATCATTAGGGATGGTGTCACTAAGCATAAAATTATTATTTTCACTATTGTCGTAAAAATAAGGACCATCACCAATATTGTTACATATTGGATTATTTGGAATTTGGCAACTAGTAGAAGGCATCGAAATAGAATTATTACCCATGGGTAGAAGATTTTGTTGTTGTGAAGGGCAATTTTGCTTACAAATATTTAGTAAATTTTGTATATAATTTAATTCTAACGTAGCAGTATTTAACTTACCTAGAAGGTCATTAATAACACCGACACATCCATGAACTGGAAACATAGAACGGATATCAGACTCGAAAATAATTGACGTCATTGCTTCATCTTTTTTATCACCGTCGATGCGTTGTAATAATTTTGATATGTTGGAAATACCATACAAACGATGAGCGTTGTTAAAAGTTTTTGGTTTATTTGCTGGAAAATAAGGAGCTAAAGGACAATCTTTAGGACACTTTCTTCTTTGAAATTTGCAAGATGCACAAACCTTGTTTGAGCCTCTTTTGTTAATATCCATTGGTAGGAGTAAACGTGTTTAGTATCAAAAAAAATAAACAATGAGAGAAAAGAGAATAGCTCTCTCTATATATATACTATTAACTAGATAAGTTTTCTTCAACGAAAAAAAACCATTAACTAGATAACCTCCTTATAATCTCCCTATAATCTCTATTGTGTATGACTTTGGTTTGGGTATCCGTAACAGCTATATATTATAACGGATACATTTGCTGAGTCAACAGGAAAAAAAATAAAAAATAAATAAACGGATATTTTTTTTATATTTGTATCCTTGTTACTCAATAATTGATTATAATTTCTCATAATTGATTATACAATTACATATATAGTATCAACTATTAATTTGATTAGTTTATCGACCATTTATATTGCTCATTTTATTTTTTAAATTGAATTTTTCAACTTATTATTTAAAAAAAATAAACAAATCTCCCAAATTTACTCTAAAACCGTTCTCTTATTCTCATATTTCTTAACTACTTTATTCTCCCTAAATTTCTCAAAAACAAATTTATGAATAGTTTCCCAACACACACATTACTAATCGTTAGGATTTATCTTCCTCGACCTTTTTGGCCACATACAGTTTTATGTTGTCTTATCAAGAGGTATTTCCTAAAGTGGCCCAATTTTTTTTTAAACAAAAACTACTTTATCTTTTTCTAAACCACTATTTTATATTATTATCTTATCTTTTTTTTTATCTTAGAAGATATAGAAAACTTTATCTTAATTAATTCTCAAATTCTTAATCTAATAATATAGACATTTGTCAATTGAACATAAATTTAAGAATATTGTCTTATCTTATTTACTTGCATAAAACTAGGAGAGAGAAAGATTTAAGAGTTTTTTTCTTTTTTTTGAATGGTTTAAGGGAATTTTGAATTGAGGATAGAGAGTTTGTTGTATAAAAACAGTAACTTCATACTCCCTTCATCTCATATTAAATATTGTATTTGTAATATTATTTTATTTTAAATTATTTATCTTTTTAATAATACAACAATAATTACTTTTTTTCAATTAATATATCATTATTTATTGTATCTCAACTTATTTAACTATTGTATTAACTAATATTAATGAGGATATTTTAGTAAATAAAATTTATTTTATCACTAAAATCAACCCAATTAATCGTTTTCTGAAAATATATACACAATTGTGCATAATATTATTTTACAATCAATTTTTTTATAATTTTATTGTTATGTGTATATATTTGTGTATACCACAAATTCTACTAAATTATTAATAAATATATTAAAATATATAAATAAATAAATATCTTTAAACGGAGTTAGTATAAAACTAACATAAAGGACAAACTTATACAAGTGTGACCAACTTAAAACTTTTAAATCGTAAAGGATCAAATTGAAACTTAAAATAAACATAAGGGACCAAGTTAATAATTAAGCCTTTGGAGTTGGATTCTTGGTGTTTTGACTTGGGTGTTTGTTTACCTGGTGTTTTGTGATGTAGAAATTATGTTAAATTGAAAAGGTGTTAAAAATGATGAAGGTGTTATGTTATTATTCTTGAATAATACATTGGCATATATATTAATTAATGTAGTGATTGCATATAGTGTAAATATGTTTGGTGTTGGTGAAACTTATTTAAAATGGTGTGGTGAAATTAATGTATTAATTTTAGTGAAGTATTTACATGCATGCATTGGTGATGTGAATCGTCGAGTGGTTATTCACGAATTCTTGCAGGAATATTTGGTGATATGTTGTGAAGTGGACTTCACAATTTTCCTTGGGAAAAGCCCTTGTGGGAGAGTTGATATTCTTGAATCATGTGCACTAACATATAGGCATTGCATTAGGGTGTTTAATGTACGAGTTGTAACACCCCAAATTTTATAATAAACTATTTTATTAATGAAATAGTATTTTAAATAATTAATTTGATAAAATTATTTTAAAATACATGTTGATAATGTGATTAGTATTCATTATATGGGTGTTTGAGATGATGTGCTAGTTTTATTCATATTGGACTAAATGAGTAATATAAATAACAAATATTTTATTTTATTATTTTATACATTTTTCTAAAGAGTAAGATTTTAGGCGATTTTACATGTATATACATGTAGGTAATTAATGTGATATTTTCATATGCATTTGACTAAATGATAAATATGTGCACATAATTATATTTTAATTATTTCTATCTATTTTGAATATATTATGAATATTTTAGAGTGTCTATTTTTACTATAGAAGTGTTAAAACATGTTCTTGATGTTAAAATGCCTTAAAATGTATATATTAGTAAGTATAGTAATAATTTTGAATTTGAGGGTTTTTGTTATTATTGATATATTTTTAAAATTTAATCTAATTAATATTTTTTTTGGTAAAATATTGGTTTTGAAATATTAATAATATTGCGCTTAATTTTCTTTATATTTGTGCTTGTTAAGTTGTGCCTATTTTATACGTATTTAATTGATTTAGTGGCTTATATAAAATATTGATGTTATATATTTTTTATTTTCATTTTAACTATTCTCATAATATAAGAATATTTTAATTTGATATTTTGGAAGATATTATTTTAGTGGCAAATAAATAAATTAAAATAAGTGTGTAATTAGTTGGGTCTTATAAAAAATAAAATAAAATGAAGCTCGATGAGTTAGGTTAATATTAACTAATATGCCAAAAAAAAAAACCTAACATACTAAGAAAGCGCTGCAGGAGAAAAGAATTGAAAGATGAAGAGCAGCCGCTCAGCCGCACCTTAAGAGAAAAGGAAAAAAAATTGGTACCGATGATCGATCAATGTCCAAAGTTTTTTTCTTTTTTTCGTTTTTGTCCAAATTTCTGTACGTTGTTTCATTCATTTAGTTAGTCAATTAAACATACTTTCTCATATTTTTAACGTTCTCAATTTCTCCCTAAAATATCCGACTTCTTCGTTTATGAAATTCGTTATTTTGCGCCGTTCTTTTTCACCGTAAGTTCGATTTGAGTTAAACCAACGACAAAACGATCGTGCGAAAAGTGACTATATTATCCACTTATTGGTTTTCTGATTTATGGTAAGTTTCCTTGACCCAATTTCGAAATTTAGTTTTTAGAGTGTGTTCTCATAATTTATTTTCGACGTTTACCCATAAACTGTCGAGTTAGACCGATTGAAGGACAAGGAATCAAAGAACAAAGGTTGTTTGCTCATAGAGTCGTATTCAGGTGTGAAAACGTCGAAATAAGGTAAGGGGTGAGAGAGTGTTTGAATTCATGAGTATAATATATTGTGAGATGAAAGGGAAAACTGTATTTCCCAACGATTTATCCGGGACTCGCTACGTACAACATTAGCCCTTTGAGGGATAAATTAATTAATGTGCAAATATGGAAATTATGAGTATAAAATCTGGAATAGATATATTTATAAGATGTGGATTGATTTAATTTTCGATAATTGTGTGGTATTTTATATTTTATATTATTGTGATGTTGGATGTCAAATAAAATTATGTGCATATGTTTGATTAGAAAAATTTATGTGATGGTGATAATAAAATATGGTTGCATTGTATGATATATGTTTATGTGATGATAATGATGATGTTTGATTGATGATAGTGATGTTATAAATTTGTGATGAGTTTATATGATGATCATGATTATGTATGATTAATGATGTTATAAATTTGTGATGAGAATATTGAAGTACCCCATAATTGACGAAATAGTGATGATTCCAACTTGTGCTAAAGATGATGCTCTTAATGGAGTAGTCTAGGCTAACAAGGGGAGAAAATAAATGTTGAGAATATTTGAAGTTGATGTGGATCTTTGAAGTGGAGATTATTTTGTCATCATATAGGTAGGGTCTGACAAGCCTAGTGATTTTGGAGAAGTACAACTGAATGAGCCTGATTGTGGCGGTTTACTATTGAGTCTTAAGGCAAGATTATTACACCTTGGAGGTATTCATGTGGGGGATTCCTTGGTGACTTGGAGGTATTTAGGTGGGAAATTCCTAGGTGACTTGGAGGTAGCACTCCAAATGTCGGGAGTTACCATGCAACACACGTTTACCTCGACCGTCGCGTATATGTGTCTCGGGTTGAGTTGAGGGGATCTATGAGAACATGGCCAATTTGAAATTTTTGTCCACTCAGGTGGTGGCATAGTATCAAGCCTCCTAATCAAGTACTTCAGAGTTAGAATGGTACCACATTTTGAAGTAGAGTCTAAGCTCATACACAGCATTGCATTTCCTTGTGATTGTTTTGTTGTGATTGATGTGTTTCAAACGTAATAATAATTTCTCTTAGATGATTTGATGCATATTATAATGAGATAATTATTTTACTTGAGTGACTTTGATATCTTAGATACTTTGGTTTTATTTTGTTATGTGTGACCTACAGTGATATTTTTGTCTTGCTTGATTTATTTTAGTTGATGAAAAAATTAGTTGAATTATTTAATAAAATTAGAATTTATAGAAATTGTATTGTTTGTTAGTTTTATTTTGGACCAAATAAGTAGTCGGCCTAGGAGATAGTAGAGTTATTAAGACTTAACTCTCATTTATGATGCTTGAAAATATTTTTGGTCCATCCATCTTTAGTATAAAAAAAAATGTGAGTTACCTCACTCCTCTTACTCTCCTTCATGGCAAGATTTTATGACAATTTATGGTGTTGTCTAGACATAATGTAGACTTTATGTCCTTGTCTCAACCAATTAAGGGAGGAGATAATGTACATTCTCTCATTCTTAACACCTTTAATTCATTTTTGAAAGAAAGATTACAAATTGAATTATAGGTCTTATCTTTTTTGTGCAATTAAGAGAGGACAAAAAAAAAAAGACTCTCCTCCTTTGTTGTATCTCATGCTTCCTTCTCTCTTAAACCAAGATTATAATTTTATTTTCATTCTCTACAAAAAGAATTCTAGGCAATTTTTGGAGTCATAACTATTAGAAAAAAAAAAATTAAAAGGTAGTCTACGCACCTTCCTATTCTATTCTCATACTTATTTTTGTTTTCTCCTAAGTTCCCAAATTTTCCATCACAAACAATAGAAAGAAAAACAAAAATAGAGAAACATAGTCTCCTTCCTTTTTTTCTCACACCATTATTATCATCATCATTATCGCTAAGTTGAATTATAATTTTCTTTCTTCTTTTAATACCATCTCAAGTAAAGTTTGGACATTTGTCTTGTTCTTTGATTCGTGGGGCTTAGAACAGGTTGCTAGGAAGTAAAGTGCCTAAGGTAAGGGCTTTTCCCCATTCAAAGTTAGGCTAGATATTAAATTAGTAGTTTGTAAGATATTGATATCATGTCTTGATGTTGTAAAAGAAAAATGTTGATTTTATGTTTGTCTTAAATAATTTAACTATAATATTTTGGTTTTTTGAGTAATATGTTTGTCTTGATGAACTTAATTAAAAAGTTCTATTTTTATTATTATAACATGATAAATATGCTTGTTGTGAAATTTTTTAATGTAAAGTTGCAATTTTTGTGTTGTTTTGGTGTATTAATTATAAAGTTATGATTTTTATTATGATATCATGAGTAATATATTTGTTATGATGTATTTGATTTAAAGTTTTATTTTTTAATTATGATAATGTGATTAAGTTAATTATTCTGATGTGTTTAGTGTAAAGTTTGATTTGTATGCTTATATGACTAATAATTGGAGAAATTTTATAGTAGAAGGAATAAAATTTTTATTTGTATGTTTTCTTCGCTATTTATGTTTATAAAATGAAAGTTGTGATTTTTAGACATTTATTCACGTGTACATGTGTTCTATATTTGGGATAGCGAAATGACTTATTCTTAATTACGAGCATTCATGAGAATATAAATTTGATGTCATATGTGATTAAAATTTAATCTTGAATATTTTATTTTTGTGGTTGTCTAAGTGACCGGTGATTTGTATTTTGAATATTGTTCTCTTTGTGGTTGCTTAAGTGGCTGATGATTTGTGTGTTGAACATTGTTCTATTTGTGGTTGATTAAGTGGCTGTTGATTTCTGTTATGAACATTTTATCTTTGTGGTTGCCTAAGTGGCTAGTGATTTGTGTTTTGAATATTTTATTTTTTTAGTTACCTAAGTCGATGATGACATGTACCTTTTGAGCATCATTTCATGACATATCATATGCATCTTTATGGAGGCCTTAGTGGCTGGTTTAATTTTCCCTATTAGTATGGGTGACTTTTGTGTGAACGCCTTAGTGATTGGTTATATTAGGATCATATAATTTTAGAAACATGCATAACTTGCATACATTTTATTGTTATTTTTGTTTTGATCTAATTATATGTTCTAGGTGAGTTGCTACTTGAATTATTTAGGTACATTTTATGAATATTTTATGGCTATTTTATTACAAAAAGATGTTATATTTATATTTTATGGCTATTAACTTATTATTTGGTTTAATTTTTGTCGTAGGATGAACTGACCCTTTACACCAACATTTAGGTACTAATGATTTTAAAGAGTTGCATGAATGATATTTGCTTGGTGCACGCATGTGGGAAAATGGGACTTTTACTTAAAAATAATGTTTTGTATTAATAAAACAGATGTGGTACATTTTAAAGTTATTTACTTTTCATCGTTAACTTTAAATAGAAATGCGGAAGTGAGTTTTCTTTCGCTAGGAAATAATTGAATCATAGTTAATTTCAGTCAACCTTATTTCTCTTAAATTTCACCTAAAGAGAATTTAATTTATTTAAAAGCGTAAACGAACATCGATCTAACAATTGAAAGATTAACTTTGCAAATAAGTAAATAAATAATATTTTAGTAAATTGCATTACATTCTTTTACAAAAAAAAAATATATCAACTCATTTTGTGGGCATCTTTTATTTATTAATGATGAACCACTCCTAAGAAAAAAAAAATTATAGTCGTTTTTAAAAGAAAACAAATATTTTTAAGTAATGCTTTATATCAAAATCTGGGGAGTTACAGGCGTCTTCGCCGACTATGAATTTCAATAGGGCGAGGACAATCCCCTTCTATACAGAGTTCCTACAATAAGTGTGTAAGAACTAGATCGGCGTTTTACCTTAGCCGCCTCAGTCTTATCGGGGGTAGTGTGAAGGTGCGCAAACACGAGAATGAGGGTTAATTGTCTTTGTCTAATTTTGAAACTCTTTTCTTAGTTCTAATTTTGATTCTGGTTTAATGACTTAAATTTTTGGACTAATTAGAGGCAACAATAAAAAGACAGAACGAAGGTAAAAATAACACACCAAAAATACGATGAGCTTTCAGAAGCACGCTGAACTAGCAGAAGCACAATATCAGAGGCAGATGTGCGTACTTTTTCAGAGTGTGCATTTGTCCGATTTTCAGGATTTTGTTGACTAATTTGATTTCATTTCTTCTGACCTTTTTACTTCCTCTGGTGATGTACTCTAGTGGTATCTTCTGGTCGTTTCCTCTAATTTTCCTGTTCTAATTTATGCATACTTAATGAAGTCATTAGTCCAATAAATTGTTCTCACAAAATACCTTTGTTAACATCAAAACTACATAGAGGAATTGTTCTTGGGACCAACTTGGTTCCAACAATCTCCCCCTTTTTAATGATGACAATACTATATTTTTTATAAAAAAATATCTTTTATTACTTGACTCTCTCTGACTTAAGGCTCCCCATAAGTCCAAGTAATTTTTTTCCGTTATCTCCCCATATTATTGTTCTAAAAAATCTTTCTCCCCATTTTGTCATCAAACAAAAAGACTTGAAATTGAAACTTTTTTTTTAATAGAGTGAACAGAACATAAAACATAGCCTTATATGAACAAAACATAAAAATGATCCTAGTATGTCAGCCCATTGATGTTCAGTGTCTACAAGCTGGATATTTAGTATTCCTTTTTGAACAAAATCCCTAATAAAGTGATGTTTGATTTCTCTGTGTTTGACTCTAGAATGTAGGATTGAGTTCTTGGTTAGGCAAATGGTAGAAGTATTGTCATAGAATATGGGAATGTTACTCTCAAGAATCTTGTAATCTTCCAATTGATGTTTCATCCATAGCAATTGAGAGTTACATCCTGTTGTTGAAATGTACTCAGCTTTTGCTATTGACATTGCAATTGTGCTTTGTCTTTTACTAGACCATGAGATTAAGCTTTCACAAAGAAATGTGCAGGTCTGGAGGCAATAAGGTAAAACAGTTATCCAATCAATCCTCTATATGTTTTTTGGTCAACCTTTTGGCCTGATTCATCCTTTTCAAATGAACAGGTAAGGGGCATTAATGTAGCCATAGGTTTACAATCATTTATTTTAAAGTTCTTAGAAGCTCTTTTGTATATTTGGTTTGACGAACGTATATGCCTTTTTGACTTTGTTGAATTTGTATACCTAAGAAGAACTTAAGTTATCCCATCATACTCATTTGAAATTCAAGTTGCATCAACTTAGCAAATTCTTGACAAAGTGTATCATTAGTAGATCCAAAAATAATGTCATCAACATAAATTTGAATGATAAGAAGTCATCTCCTATTGATTTTCTAAATAGGGGGTTGTCTACTTGTCCTATTTCAAAATTAATTTTAAGCAAGAAGTTACTTAGTCTATCATACCATGCCCTAGGTGCTTGTTTTAGACCATACAGTGATTTCCTAAGTTTAAATACATGGTCTGGAAATTCAGAACTTTCAAAACTTAGGTGTTGCTTAACATAGAATTCTTCACTTATATATAGGCATGGCAACGGGGCGGGGCGCGGGAAGATTTTGCCTCCTCCACCCCCGCACCCGACTAATCGGGGAAAACCCACACCCGCACCCGCCCCCATTTCATAGCGGGTGTAGAATTTAGCCTCATCCCTGCCCGCAACGGGGTTCGGGTTTCCCCGTCCACACCCGCACCCATTCATATATATATAAAAAATTATAAATTTAAAAATCATATCTATTATAATTAATATAATAAAATAAATGTTATTAGACAATTATAAAATAAAAAAAAATATTGTCTATAGAGATAAGATTATAATTTTTAATATTTAAAAAAATATTAAGTATATTCAATATGTATACATATATAAAATTTAAAAATTACATTAATATTACTTGCGGAGCGGGTTTGGGGGCAGGTGCGGGGTGGATATCTCCACCCCCAAACCCGTCCTCGCCCCCGAATTTTAATTTCGGAGAAAATCCGCACCCGCACCCAATCAAAGCGGGTTTTCCCCGCCCAAATCAAGCGGGTTTGGGTGGGTACCCGCGGATGCGGGTTATATTGTCATCCCTACTTATATACCCATTTATAAATTCACTTTTAACATCCATTTGAAATAATGTAATGTTATTATAAGCAGCTAAAGAGAGTAGGATATGAATAGCTTATAACCTGACCATTGGAGCAAATGTATCAGTGTAATCAATGCGTTCTTGCTGACTATAGCCTTGTGCAACAAGTCTTGCCTTGTTTCTGAACACTTCTCCTTTTCCATTTAGCTTGTTTTTGAAAACCCACTTGGTTCCAATAACGTTTTTCTTCGGTCTAGGTACTAGATCCTAAACATCACTCCTTTTAAATTCATTTAACTCTTCTTGTATTACAAGGATTCATCCATCATCTTCCAATGATTCATCAACAGATATAGGTTCAATTGATGATAGTAGACCAAACAAAGTTGTGTCTTTCAATGATGATCTGGTCTTCAAAGGATCATTTGCATTTCCAATGATCAGAGTTTCAGGATGGGATAACTTGTACTTCCATCCAGATCTCCCTTCTAACTTATCTCGACTGCTTCTGACTTGGTCAGATTCATCCCCTGATGATTTGTCATCTTCTTCTAATTTACTTGTATCCTTTGATTTTTTAGGTTTTTCTGGTTTGTCTGTATTTGCTTCCTCTAGTTCCAGTAAACCTGCATTATCATCGACTTACTTTGACTTTTTAAGGTCAAGTTGTTTGTCATCAAATTTAACATGTATTGACTCTTCGACAATTTGAGTTTTCCTATTAAACACTCTATAAGCTTTAGATCTTTTAGAGTATCCAATGAAGGTGCACTTTTGTGATCTGGAATCAAACTTGTCAAGGTTGTCTTTAGTGTCTAACATATAACAAGTACAACTAAATTGTTTAAAGTAGGAGATGTTAGGCTTTTTACCTTTCCATAATTCATATGGTGTTTTATTCAATATTGACTTAATTAAGATTCTATTTTGAATATAGCATGTAGTGTTAATTGCCTCTACTAAAAAATGTTTTGCAATATTCATATCATTAAGCAAGGTTCTGGCCATTTCATGAAGGGATATATTATTTATTTCTACAACTCCATTTTGTTGTCGTGTTCTAGGATAGGAGAAATTGTGTGTGATTCCATTCTCATCACAAAACTTTCAAAGAACTTGTTTTCAAATTCTCCTCCATGACCACTTCTAATTGTTACAGTCTTAAGACCTTTTTCATTCATTACTTGTTTGCAAAATGCAATAAACACCTTGTGGCATTCATCTTTATTTCTTAATAATTTTACCCCACGATCACCTAGTTTAATCATCTACTATCACAAAGCCATACTTCTTTCCATTTAGTGAAGTTGTTTTCACTGGCCCAAAGAGATCTGTATGTAAGAGCTCAATGGGTTTTGAGGTAGAGACTAAGTTCTTAGCGGTAAAGAAGTTCTTTGTTTGTTTTCCCTTTTGACAAGCTTCACACATAATTTCAGTTTTGTAGTTAAGCTTAGGTAGACCTCTAACTAGTTGAAGTTTATTCAATTTTGAGATTAATCTAAGGTTTGCATGACCTAACCTTTTATGCCAAATTAGTTTCTCTTCATTTACTAACATTAGACACTTAACATCTTGTTTCTCTAGGTTAAACAAATTTATCTTATATATATGTTATTTTGCCTATGACCTATAAAGAGTACAAATCCATCTTTTTGACTAATTACCTTGCACGTTTTTTTAATAAAAACATAATATCATAATTATTATCACTTAACTGACTAATACTTAATAAATTATGTTTAAGACCTTTAACAAACAAAACATCTTTAATATAAGGAGATATGCCATTACCAACTATGCCTTGTCCCATGATCTAGCCTTTTTCTTTTCCTCCAAAAGTTATTGTGCCTCCTTTGATCAATGCTAGGCCTTAGAACATAGACTTTTCTCCTGTCATAAGTCGCGAGCATCCACTGCCTAGGTACCATGATTGGTGTTTTAACTTGGCTGCTAAGGACATCTACAACATAGATAATTTTGTTCTTAGGTACCCAAATGTGGTTGGGTCCTGGTTTGTTAGTCTTGAAGGGTTTCTTGTCTTTCCTTGTAGTTAACATGGGACAAGATAACTTAGTGTGACCTTTCTTAGAGCAACCAGCACACAAAATATCAGAGGGAATAAGTTTAGGTTCAGTTACTGTTTCTTCAAATTCTATACCTCTTTTACCATTTCTACTAACTCCATAAATCATAGAAGCATACTTGCTTTTTTCGTACTATTTGTAACACCCCAATTTATTATTATTATATTTTAATGATGTAATTATGCACTATTATTATTATATGTGTGATTGACATGTGCGATAATTTTCTTTGTGTTTGTCCTATGTGTTTGCCTTAATGATTTATTTAAATTATTAATATTAATAATATTGAATTTGTTTTAAATATATATATATATATACATATTAATATATGTATATATACTAATAATAATAATAATAATAATAATAATAATAATAATAAATTAATAATAATAAGAATGGAATATGGGCTAAGTGGACATGCCCATTTTTTAGAATAAGGCCCGACAACTAAACCTATTACTACTAAAACATATATATAATTGATAAACTATGCCCATTTTTCTTTCTATATTTTATTTCTAACTGTTCCCTACATATTAACAAGGTTCGTGTACAATTATTTGTCTTATAGTAATACGAGGCCTGTGTTCTTTTTATGTCAATTTTTAGTAATGATAGACTTGGGCATATGATCAAATTATAGTAATATTGGGTATTTGTTCTTTTTATTTCAATTTTTAGTAATGATAGACCTAGGCATTTGATTGACTTATATTAATACGGGCATATATTCTAAAATTATTTTACATCTAAAGACTTCATTTTTATCTTAGCTATAATTAAAGAAGGTCTACAGGACGCATCAATTTAAATAAATACTATCAATTTCATTACACATATGCTATGTGATTCTGTTTTATTTTAATTAAAACTATACATTTATTTTATGTTAGTATATTTATAAGTATGTTTAGTATTAAATATATTTTTAGATGATATTGAAAATAGTAAACAATTTATTGATCTATTGAAGCAAATAATTAATCTGTATTTGGTTGTTGTATTGATTTATTTCTTCTGCGGACTATTAGAGACGAGGGTCGACAAAGACGCGACACGTTAGCAGATCAGATTCATTGGGCAGAATCTTTAATCGAGGTAAGGGGTGAGAGGAGGTTCGATTTTATGAGTATAATATAACGTGGGATGAACGGGAATACCGTAATTCCCAGATATCCATTCGGGGCTTACTACGTACGGTCGAGCCCTATTGAGTAATAATTATTAATTAATAAAATATGAATGGTAATAGTGAGGACTAAAATATAATTTAGAAACTTGTAGAACTGTCGTGAGTTAGTTTATATCAAGATTACATGTTATTTGATTTTATGAAACCTTATGCTGATTGTTATTGTATGAATGATATGTATTGGAGTGCTCTTGTTTACTCTCTTGTGCTTTTCTTGCATTCTGAAGTTTATTGTGAAATGCTTCTAGTAGTTAGTAATTCAGGATTTGTGTTAATTTATTTATGCTAATTCTTAGTTGGCAAGCTAGATTCTAGTATATTTTGAGGCTGTATTTGTGCTATTTATTTCTCCAATCACATTTGTGGCAACAAAGCTCATTTGATGGAATTTGCATGTTTTCCCTACCTGTGTTTCTAAGTATCTGGCAAAGCTGGTATTTGAGCTGCCATTATTGATTTGATTCTTAATTTCAAGGATGTGGTGAATTCTGACTTATTGACATTTAATATCTTGAATGTCGATTGTTTCTTGTGTGATCAGGTGTGATGGTTCATGGGAAAAAGATAACAACATTGTCTCGTACAAATGCAAAACATAATCCTTTCTAGAGTTGTATTTCTACCATATCCTGACAGTTTTTTTAATGAAAAGATAAACTTAAATAAAGAAGCAAACACGAAAGAATCTATGTGGATTAACTACGACATTATTTGCATGTGTTCTTGTTTGCAAGAGGGATTGACTACGACATTATCATGATTGACTGATATACATATAAAATGATGTAAATTCTGATGAATATTGCGAATTCAAACTGAGACTTGTTGAGTTTTGATAATCGAATAAGTATGAGATAGGTGTTGTAGGTTTTGGAGTAAGGACTATTTTGTCATCATATAGGGAGGGTCTAACAAACCTAGTGATTCGAGGAAGTACAACTGAATGAGTCTGATCGTGGAGGGCTACAATCGAATTGTAAGGTAAGACTGATATACCTTGGGGTATCTCTGGTGCAGAATTCCTAAGTGGATCAGTGGGTTATTCCCTAAGGTCGGGAGCTACCGTGCAACATAAGAGTACCCCGAACGTCGCATCTATGTGTCTCGTGTTGAGTTGAGGGAATCTATAAGGATTTGGCCATTCATGAATTGTCCGTCCACTTCTGTAGTGGCATAGTATCAGGCCTCCTAACCAAGTACTTCACAGTAGAATGGTACCAAATGATGAAGAAGTATAGACTATAGGACATGCATAACATTTCATCCTTGTGACTGTTTTATTGTGATTGATTTAGATTAACCTTGGATATTATGTTCTTAAATGTTTCTCATGTTTGTGCTAATTTGACTATTTGCGTGTCCTCCTCGTTTATCTTACACTGTTACATGATTTTGAAACTCACCATTCATTATTTGTGTTTGGCGTTTGCGATGGACACAGACGAGCTACAAGCTGCAAGTGATGACTAGTACACTCATAGTGTCGAAAGCCATCTTGTTTCGAAGACTCTTATTATATGAATTGTGTAACGTAAATTTTGAACATCTTCTATTTTGGGAATTCCCGCTCTAATAGTGACACCGGGTTGGGACTATATTTGCAATTATTAATAAATTTATTTATGTGTACTTCTAAGGGATTTTGTTGTCTAATATTATGACTTCGAGTTGTTATGTTTGATGGAAATTTTTGGAGTAATGTGACATGTTAAGTGATTACGTGATACTCTTTACCTTATAAAAATATTTGAAAGTTTATATATTTTTCTTGAAGAATTTTATTTTAGAAAAAAAATGAAAAAAAAAAATCAATATTAATTTGGGTTTATGGTGTCACACTATTAGCTAGAAAGTCTTGGAATGCTTCTTCATATTTATCAAAATTACATGTGACATTTTCTAAAGGTTTTGAAACAAGAGTATCTTTCAAGGTTTTATTTTCATATTTAACCTCAATGCTTTTAGTTTTTAAATCATTGATTTCTTTAGTTAAGTTTGCATTTACTTTCCTAAGTGCTTTCAGTTTTAGAGACAACTTATGGTTTTTATTTAAGAAATCATTTATGACATTAATTAAATTAAATCAGATTAACTCAAAAAATACCTCAATTTCTTCATCAAGTGATTCACTTCCAGAGTCAAAATCAGTGTTGGATCTAGAGGCAGAGTTGGTATGAGCCATCAGAACCAAATATGTTCGCTCTTCATCATCAGATGATTCATCAGAATCATCCCATGTAGCCACCAGAACCTTCTTCTTGGGTTTGGAATCTTTCCTCTGATGTTTCCCTTTCTCCAGATTTGGACATTCAAACTTGACATGTCCAAGTTCATTGCATCCATAACATATGGTATTCTTTTTTGTCAGATTTTCCATCCCTTTCTCTGCTAGACTACCGGGAATATCTTTGAGGAACTATCTTCTTTCTGTTGTGCCACATCTTTTGAAGTTTACTGGAAATGAAAGCCAGCTTCTTATCCTCTGAGTTCAGATTCTGATCATCTGAATTATTATCCTCTGATTCTGCTATTACCTTCAGAACCTTCTTCTGCTTGGATTTCAAGGCCAAAGTTGGCTTCTTCTTGTTAGGTTCCTCCTCTGCAAGCTCAATTTCATGTGGTCTCAAGGAGCTAATCAATTGTTCCAATTTAAGAGTATTGAGATCCTAAACTTCTTGAATAGTTGTAATCATAGGTCTCTACTTGCTTGGCAGACTCCTTGTGCTAATTTGACTATTTTCTAGAGTCTGGAATCTGGAAAAAATTGTTTCAATGTCTTCATCTTATTCCATCTTGAACAATTCATACTTTCTTACTAGGAGGTTGGCTTTGCTTCTTGAACTTGCTTGCTTCCTTCATAAGTTAGAATCAGATTGTCATAAATGTTCTTTGATGTCTCCTTGTTGGTGCATTTGTAAAACTCCTTGAAAGTGATTGCATATATCATGAAGGTTCTGGACATATAATGTATCTTGTACATCTTCTTCTAATCAACATTCATCTCCTTTCTTGGAATTTTAGTACCATCTTCTTTTGTTGGAGCAGTATAACCATCTTCCACCAAGTCTTATAGTTCAGGATCTTATGAAATAAAGAAACTCCTCAACTTATCCTTCCAGTACTCAAAACGTTCACCATCAAACATAGGTGGTATGTTGATGTTTCCTCCAGCACCTTCTTTATTGAATCCAGACATGTTGAATCATTGAATCTTTCCTCAAACACTATAAAGTGCTCAACCTTGACATCAACCTATGATGCCAATTGAAGGTGCATAAACACGATAAGAGGGGTTGAATTGTGTTTGTCTAATTTTGAAACTGTTTTCTTAGTTCGCATTCTGATTCTGGCTTGTTGACTTAAATGTTTGGACTAATCAGAGGCAACAAAAAGTAGACAGAACGAAGGTAAAATAACACACTAGATACATATCGAACTTCCAGAAGAACGCTATTAAAGGCATATGCGCGTACTTTTCTAAAGTGTGCATTTGTCTGATTTTGAGGATTTCGTTGATTATTTTGATTTCGTTTCCTCTAACCTTTTTACTTCCTCTAGTGACTTCCTCTGGTCACTTCCTCTTGTGACTTCCTCTGGTGATGTCTACTGGTGGTATCCTCTAGTCGTTTCCTCCTATTTTCCTATTCTAATTTCTGCATACTTAATGAAGCCATTAGTGCAATAAATTGTTCTCACAAAATACCTTTGTCAAAACCACATAGAGGAATTGTTCTTGGGACCAATTTGGTTCTAACATAGTGTTCCATTGAGTATGTATTCCCTGATTGGTGACATCCAATTGTGTTATTGATGGGTTTTTTTGAACTCGGCTGTCATCACAGGTTCTCTTATGCGAAGAGAGTGTATGATAGATTCTTTTGCCTCCCTTTCCTATCTTGCCAGCTAATTTTGACAAGAAGTCGACTCTAGTGTTTTCTTCACAAGGGATATGTTCAATTGTAATTTTTTTTTCAAATTTCGCCATTATTTCTTTCACCCATGTGAGATACTTTGGTAGAGTTTGGTCCTTTTTTTTGGTACTCTCCTTTGATTTGGGAGACGACGAGTTTTGAATACGTGTTCAACGTGACCTCGTCAGCACCAAATTCATGCGTTAATCACAATCTGGGAACACATCTCTCGTATTTCGCTTGGCTGTAAAATGATGGAAATGAAAAGGTAAGGGAGGCTTCAACAGCTATAACTTCGTCATTTTCAAGGAGTACGCCGACTCTAACTCCTTTAGTGTTGGAGGACCCATCGACGAAGATGGTCCACTTAATCCTTGGTTCGAATGATGCTCGACCTTCGTCATTTTCCAACAAGCGACGCTAATGATCTGAACTGGACTGAGATAATGGCCGACTTCGTGGATTGGAGGAAAGTCTGGATTCCGACAAAGAGGTGGTACTTGCAAACACTCCAACATTCAAGTAAGTATTGATTTGAGGAATAAAAGGTATAGGGTGAAAAAAGAATGTCTACCTTTTCAAGTGTTGAAGGCGCTGTTTATATGCATGAGTCCCAACACAGAGGGGGTACAAGGGGAAATGAATAGCCATTATTCCCGACGAATTCGGCAGAATGCTATTTTGAGGTCGTAACGACTAGGTTTGTCCCATAGGGTGAAAACTCTAATTGTTTGAGATGGGTTACTATTTTGGGTTAAGTAAGAAGTCGAATTGGGGTTGATCGAGTCCTAAACAAATGTATTTAATTGCACTTTTCATATTTTAATATAAATTAGTAGTATTAATAAAGAGTATGTTTAAAAAAAGGTAAATTAATATATTTGTAGTTTTAAATAATGCTTATATGTTGTTTGATGGACAAATGTTAATAGTTAATTATTAATCCGAAAAGAGAAAATGTTAGGGTTAAGAATTGTAACTCCCGAGATTTTGATGCAAAGGATTACTTAAAAATATTTGTTTTTTTTAAAAACGACTTTCAATAGGAGTGGTTCATCACGTAAAAAATAAAAGATGCGCTAGAAAATGACTTGATATTTTTTTTTGTAAAAGAACGCAATGCAATTTACTAAAATATTATTTATTTATTTATTGCAACATTAATCTTCTAATTGTTAGATGGATGCTCATTTAAGCTCTAAAACAAATTAAATTCTCTTTAGGTGAAATTCGAGAGAAACAAGGTTGACTGAAATTAACTTACAATTCAATTATTTCCTAGCGAAAGAAAACTCAATTCCGCAATCTATTTAAAGTTAACGATGAAAAGTAAATAACTTTAACATGTACCACATCGGTTTTATTAATACAAAACATTATTTTTAAGTAAAAGTCCCTTTTTCCCATGCGTTTGCACCAAACAAACATCATTCATGCAACTCTTTGATATCATTAGTATCTAAATGTTGGTGTAAGGGATCAGTTCACCCCAGAGCAAAAATTATACCAAATAATAAGTTAACAACCATAAAATATAAATATAACATCTCTTTGTAATAAAAAGTTTAAAGAAATTGATTTTTGAATAATTCTCAAAGATGTATCAAGTCATAAAATGTACCTAAATAGTTCAAGTAGCAACTCACCTAGAACACATAATTAGTCAAAATAAAAATAACAATAAAATGTATGCAAGTTGTGCATACTCCTAAAAGTATATGATCCGGATATAACCAGCCACTAAGGCGTCCACACAGAAGTCATCCATACCAATGGAGAAAATTAAACCAGTCACTAAGGTGTCCACAAAGATGCATATGATATGTCATGACAATGATACTCAAGGTACATGTCATCATCCACTTAGGTAACTAAATAGATAAAATATTCAAAACACAAATCATGAGCCACTTAAACAACCACAAAGATAAAAGATTCAGAACACAAATCACCAGCCACTTAGGCAACCACAAAGATAAAATATTCAAGATTAAATTTTAATCGCATATAACATCAAATTTATATTCTCATGGATACTCAAAATCAAGAATTAGTTATTTTGCTATTCTAAATATAGAATACATCTACACGTGAATAAATGTCTCAAAATCACAACTTTCATTTTATAAACTATAAAATTGGATTAGCTATGTGTTATTTATAGACATTAAAAACTTAAATCACGAAAAACACATACAAATAGAAACTTTATTCCTTCTACTATAAAATTTCTCCCATTGTTAGTCATTTAAGCATACAAATCAAAATTTACACTAAACGTATAAGAATAATCAACTTAATCATGTTACCATAATTAAAAATTAACTTTTCATCAATTGTCTCAAGACTCATGTAGTGTTCATAAAAATCAAAACATTGAAATTAAATAGCACAAAAATCGAAACTTTAAATCAAATACATCCTAACAAATATATTACTCATGATATCATAATAAAAATCATAACTTTATAATTAAGTATACCAAAACAACACAAAAATCGCAACTTTACATTAAACACTTTCACAACCAACATATTTATCATGTTATAATAATAAAAATAGAACTTTATAATTAAGTTCATCAAGACAAACATATTACTCAAAAAATCAAAACATTATAGTTAAATTCTTTAAGACGAACATAAAATCAACCTTTTTCTTTTACGACACCAAGACATCATATGAATAATTTACAAATCACTAATTTAATATCTAGCCTAACTTTGCATGGGGAAAAACCCTTACCTTAGGCGCTTTATTTCCTAACAACACTTTCTAAGCCCCACAAATCAAAGAACAAGACAAAAGTCCAAACTTTACTTGGGATGGTATTAAAAGAAGGAAAAAAATTGGAATTCAACTTGGTGATGATGATAATGATGCTGTGAGAAAACAAGGAAGGAGACTATGTTTATTTTTTGTTTCTTTTGTTTGTCATCGAAGTTTGAGAACTTAGGAGAAAACAAAAATAGGTGTAGGAAAAGAATAGGAAGAAATTGATGTGTAGACCACCCTTTTAATTTTTTTGCTAACGGTTATGAAACCAGAAATTGCCTAGAATTCTTTTTGTAGAGAATTAAAATAAAATCCTAATCTTGGATTTAAGAGGGAGTGAGGAATGAGATATAACAAAGGAGGATAGTCTTTTTTTTTTCTCTCTTAATTGCACAAAAAAGATAAAACCTTAATTAAATTTGTAACCTTCATTTCAAAAATGAATTAAAGGTGGTAAAGAGGAGAGATAAATGGGTGCATGGTGTCAAGAATGAGGAAACGTACATTATCTACTCTCTTAATTGGTTGATACAAGAACATAAAGTCTACATTATGCCAAGACAACACATGAATTGTCAAAAAATCTTGTCATGAAGAAGAGTAAAAAGGATGAGTCAAATCACTTTTTTTTTTATACTAAAGATGTACGAAACAAAAATATTTTCAAGTAAGAACACTCATACATAAGGGCTGAGTCTCACTAACTCTAATATCTCTTGTGCCAAATACTTATTTGATCCAAAATAAAACTAACGAACAATATAACTTCTAATTTAATTAAATAATTCAACTAATATTTTTATCAACTAAAATAAATCAAGCATTACAAAAATATCACTGCAAGTCACGCATAACAAAATAAAACCAACCTATTTAACACATCAATTTCATGATTAACGAAACTAATCAAATAAGCAAAATACACAATATTCTATTTAGGAAATAATCATGTCATAAATCGTTCTCATGTAATTGTCACACAAAAACAAATAAATAAAAATAAATATTATAATTATTAAGATAAAATACAGGATAATAAAATTTTATTTTATTTCTTTACACATAGAATAAATTATTAATTAAATAATAAATTATGACTATTTGTAAAAAAAATAAATATATAATATATATGAAAATATTATAGTGTTACAAGAATTAAATTTTCTTCATGAAACTCCTTCCACCCTCACTGCTAAATTACACGTTTGGGGTGAATTGTTCTTGTATTTAGAAACATGTTATTTTTCTTTTATAATTAGAGAGAAACATAATATTTATTTATTTTATTTTAGATTGAGACGTATTCTAAATTTTTTTCATAAAAAAAATATTTATTTATGTTTTTGGTAATTTCGGGCGAATAAATGTTGGGTCGGAGCAGTTTAACATTTGACCCGACAGCATCGAAAACGAACATACCTTAAAAGCCGACCTCGACGGCTGCGTTTCACTTTTCAGATCTCCCTTTTCCTCACGCCTTTGCACTTTCATTTCGAGTTTCAGGTCAGATTTCGATTCCTATTATTTCTAACCCTTTGGAATATAATAGTAAAGCTTCAAACTTGTCATCCGTTATTATTGCTAAGGGTAGTTTGATTTACATATGCCATTGATGATTTTAATTGAACTTGCTTACTTGTATTACTTCAGTGACCTAAATGTTTTTTTTTTTTTTTAAATTTTTTTTTTTTAAATTTATTAGATTGAGAAGTTATAAAAAGTGAAAAATTCTTAACCTAATTTTGTTCATTTACCCTTTTTCTATCATCAATATCAATCTGTAAGAAACACGTAGATTTGTATCCATGGTATGTTTTGTGTGAGATAGGATCAATTGATCAAACATTATATATTTATTTGGATTAATGTTTATATAAGATATGCATGATTGTGTGCTTCACTTGATCTTCTAGTGGAATCTTGTTGTAACATTTTGGTTTTGTAGGATTTTAGATTAAGAAGATATGGCAGAGTCAAAACCTGGATTGAGAAAGCCAGTGTTCACTAAGGTTGAGCAGCTTCGCCCGGGGACTAGTGGCCACACTCTAACTGTGAAGGTTGTGAGTACTAAGATGGTGATGCAGAAGGGTCGTCCCGATGGTCCTCAACCTCGTCAAATGCGAATTGCTGAATCTTTGGTGGGTGATGAGACAGGGATGATTATATTTACCGCCCGAAATGATCAAGGTATACATATTATTTCTTCGATTTTGTAGCGAATATGCCGGCATAGAATTTCTTGTGTTATTGTTTTGACTTTGCCACCACACACTAATGTGTATATTTATGTTGGCATATTATGCTTTAAACTTGTTCAATTGTCAATTTTGTCGGCACCTGTTGCCCGTGATCCAATGTTTGTTAATTCTGGTCTCATATTGTCCATACGATGGCGACAAATTAATAGTCATAGTTAAAAACATGCTATAAAAAACATCATGACCTGTAAAATTTAAGTTCATTAACTCCTCATGTTGTTATGAATGCCAAATAAAATCCGGAGTTCACAGGGAAAGAGCTGAGAAATGGAGAAGAGAGATAGAAAAACAAGACTTTGTGTTGATTAACTAAACGACAAACAAAGAAAGGAGAAAATTCTCCTTCCATTGACTCTACCTTCAACACAGGGTTTTTCCCTTTTACAACCGAGTCACTATTCTGTTTTCGTCGTAACTAACGAATCTGAATGCCTCTCTTCTATTTAAGCTAATTTCACATAGTAAGCCTAACAAAAACCAGCCAACCACTTCACTCTTACATCTCTTCTTACTGTTTAAATGTTCTAATTAACTATCCTTTGGGCTTTATCACAAATGCTATGTTGTAACATGTAACTCTGTAGCTGATTTCAAAACTAAACTAATCCTAAGCATTGCATGAATCTAGGTTAAAAAATAATCAAGTCCTAACACGATTAAAATGAAGAACTACAATTAATATTCTACTCAGAGGTGCAGCTTTGAAGTTAGTGTTGTATTTTGACAAAAAGGGTCCTATTTTCCATGTTCATTTCAGTAACATTTTCTAGCACCAATGCCAATCATGTTGCCTTTCAGATCATGATTTTAAAGAAAAACAAAAATTTATTAGAGATGTCTTTTTGTCCTATTTGTGTCATGAAGAACTGAACTGGTCTAACGTAAAACATAAGGGCATATGTACATGCCCTTTCCAGTGGCAATTTTCGCAGTCTTAAAATTCTTAATGGAAAACTCTGATTAGGTTATCGTAGAATAAACTACAAAAGTTTGAAAAACCAATGCATTTTTCTGTGGTTCACTTAGATGCAAATTCTTATTTCCTAAGTGGTTCACACCAAGACAGACTCAGGCAACGAAATGTGTGCCTTGCCATGATGAATAAGAAAACACTGATTCTGTAGTTCATGCTTTTATTCACAGCATTTCCTTATTCACCATGATTTGGATTGCCAAGTAATGGTATTTCCAGAATCCTTGATTTGTTTTTAATTGCACGACATTCAGGCATATTGTGCTGTTTTAGCAACTATGGCTAAGAGATTGATTTTGAATTTACCTATTATGCATGTGACATTAATAAACTTCATTTTTTTCTATCCATTTCTGGCTTTAAGAAAATTAAATATTTCTATTTTTTTTCCAATGTAATTAAACTAAAATTGTGCCAAAGGCCATATGTTGGTTCAGCAATACTTATGGTGAGTATTCGATGAACTAATATGCTGACTTAGTGATATGTTAATCTTATATGATAGGAAAATAATCTCATCCTTTGATTAGTGATCACTTACTTAATGTCAGCCTTTGTGGTCCCATCTTTGCTTGTTCCTTGTACTTGTGCTGATTCAGTGTTTAGTCATGACAAGCATCCACATCGGGTGGTGGTGCTTGCTTATTAAGCACCAGTTATAAGAACCACAAATTGGTGCTAATTCCTGTTAAGCAATGGGTTTATGGCCAAGCACGTTTTGCTTATGAATGATTGTGAGACATAGTGACAGAAATAAATTAAAAAGGAGTAATTGTTGATGAAATTTAAGAATATGGAGTCACTACAGGTTGTATTTGGCAAAAGTTTTGAAGGGTTGTGATGTGTAAGGATTAGTGCTGCTAAATAGAGGTTATATTAGCGCTATAGCAAAGCGGGATTTGAACAAATTGTTATTGTAACGCAGTACGCTGTTTAGTACAAATGTTGTCAAATAGCGGCTATAGCAACACTGTAGCACTATTGCATAACAGAATTTCAACGAATCACTATTTTCCGGTATCCACAATTGACAACACAGGATGAGATGAGACACTTAAAACCCCCACAAAGTAAAAATGTGGGGAGCTGGGTTGGAGATGCTCTAATAGAACAACAGCCATAGCATTTTCCCACGAGTGATGCTGTAAAATCCTATCGTAAACCATTTAAATACAAAACCTTAATATGATTGGCCGAATAGTTTCTCTCCCTCCATCTCTAACTATTTGATTTATCCTTCTTGAACTAAAGGAGTCGTTACTTGTACTTTTAGTATTGTTCTCTATGCTTGCTCAACCCAGCAAAGTTAAAACTCTACCATCTTTTCCTGGAAAGTTGTTGCCAACTTCTCCATAATGCGTTCATTCCAAATCATGTCTTATTCGGCTTAAAAAAACTCATATCTTATTCATTGATATGTCAGCACATTAGCCTAACTTCCCTTGTGGTGCTAGCATCAAATTTCCATGTAATTCCACTAGTGATATCGAATAAAGTAATGCAATCACAACTGAGAAATAAATGTTTCTCATTACTTCAAGAAAATTTTCTGCCTGATTAACTAGCTTTCAGAATTTGTAATTGCTTGTTTAGGGAAGATGTCTCTTTAGTTCTATTGTAGACATGTGTGAAATTTTTGAAAAAAAAATCTATGCTCTCACATATATGTATAATGAATCAATGCAATTTTCCTCCTTTTCATGCCATAAAATGTTTAACTACTATATACTAGGTATAGTATCCATAATTGAGGGTGATACAATGACTTGACCATAATCTTTGAATAATGGAAGCTTTGCCAGAAGCAAGACGAGGAAGCAGAGCTGTCGTATAAGTGGTAGCTTCCCCCGACCTACTAAACATAAATACAACAGTCGCGACCTAAAACTTGAAAAATAAATTAGTTTGCCTATATCCTTGTATTATCCTCCAGTCTAATGTTGACAACTGACATGCCTAATTTTTTTTACATATTATTTATTCTTTCTTGAAATGTTTTGAAGAACATGCTTTAGTAACTATAGGAGATATAGATTTCCACAGATATGAAATATGGTGTAATTGGACAAAGCAAATTAAAGCAGAAAAAAAAGGAAGACTTAGCTACTAGCAGAGGACAAAATGTTGTGTTGTTTATTGTGCAAACTCAATTAGTTACATCTTTTTTTACACTGTCTTGTTTCTGTTTTTTTGTGCATTTCTTTTTTTGGGTGTTATCAAATATCACCCACCCATGGCGGCGCCATAGCGGATTGCAGTGGTGGATTTCTAACAACTGCCATGCCCAATTTGTGAAGGATGGTGGCACCGTGGCATTTTATGGCGGTTTTTTTGGCTTTCTGCCGCCATCCACCATCAATAACACTTTGTTGCACATTTAACATATCTACAAGTTATTCTTAGTCTTATTGTTTCAATGAATATTGTAAAAATGTCTTACCTGATCTTTGGAAAATATTCCGGAACAATTAGTTGTCCAATTGGAGAAGCAATCTTAGAATTTATTTCGTATTTGTTATATTTGTTATGTTTCATGATTTATATTCTTAAGGTAGTTGTAATACAGTTTGGTCTTGTACTAGTATTATTACAATGAACTGGACCTAATTATTGGTATGAATAAGACCACTGGTTCATTATCTTGTATTGTATTAATACATACCATATCAATCTGAAAGGATATTGTTGACAGTATCCTTTCTCTCTCTCTTCACCTTTTCCTGCAAAAACCTTACAATTCAACAGCAAATCCTTTTTCCTTCGACCAGCTTTTGTTGACTAGGTTTGTTGGCTTAGGTACGAATAAAGAAGCTAATTTTTTGTGGCAATTTGCAATTTATGCCACACTTTGGTAAATTTGATTGGAGTGCAACTCGAACATGTTCAAGAGGATTTGTTTGATGAGTATTTTCTTTGAGATAAGATGAGTGAGACATTTAGATTCTACCTAGTGTATAAAATGTGTCTATCTTGCTTTTGCAATGTTTTCTTTGTAGTTCTATATTCTTAGTTTAGGATGATCTCTTATCATCCTAAACTACACGCCATCTCTCCTTTTTGGTCTCGTCTAGCCTGGCCATATTACTTGGTTGTCGTATAAGATTATATAGTTAAGGTTTTTTTTTTGTTTCAATCAAATTAGTACCACTGCTGCTCTGGATTAAAGTTATTTTTATGAGTAACGGTTATGAAGTAAAAGTAGAGGCTAAACATTTGTTATTTGGTTATCATATAAAAAATATATACACTGTACACTTGTACTATGACAGACATGAGGAACTTCTAGTTACATAAACTGTAGGCACAAATGCAATCTTAGCTTCATTTGTGTTATAGTTGAAATTTATTGGGAAGAGAGAATGGTGGAGCGATGTATGAAATGGTGATGTGACAGTTGTTTAACTTTAAGTAGAATCGCCAGATGTGACAGTTGTTTAACTTTAAGTAGAATCGCCCTATGTGAGGGTTATTGCATCGTCTGTTTTTGACATTTTATGGGCTTTGTTTTCAAAATCTAAAATGTGATATATAATATGTTATTTTCAAGGGCTGAGTGTGCATTATGGTTTCTTTTTGTGCTATGTTATGTTTGTATCTTAAAGTAGCATTATTATCTTAGTTTACATTTATGTGACTTGATGGAGTTTGTAGCCATTAGGGCAAAATGAACAATTGCCACTTCCTCTGTCTTTTATAAGGAATCACTGTTAATTTACATCCATAATGTTGAGAATTGTTGATTCATTAAACCATCCATGTTCAGTAAAATTGTTGAAAATGTCTAAATGTTAAAACATTTTATTGAATTTTTCTTTTGTTCAGTGGATCTGATGAAAGAGGGCTCTACTGTCATTTTGCGAAACGCTAAAATTGACATGTTTAAAGGATCAATGAGGCTTGCCGTGGACAAATGGGGCCGTGTTGAAGTCACAGAACCCGCTGATTTCACCGTTAAGGAAGACAATAACCTTTCCCTTATCGAATATGAATTGGTTAATGTTGTGGAGTAACTTGTTGGAATAATTTGCAACTTCTAATGTGTTATAATGAAGAATAAAACAAATCCAGCAACTAGGAATAGAGATTTGGAAGCAGTAGTACCAAAGAGTTAATTTCTTCCAGCTGAATCAGTGGTTCTTATACCACTGAAACAGACATGTTGTGATGATGATGATGTGCACTGCATTAAATGAAAGATAAGGAAATTTGCTTCCAAATCTTGCTTTTTGTTTTGCTATCTTTAATTATGGATTTTGTGCATCTTTGCTACCTTTAGATTATATGTACCAGAATATATTACATGTGGAAGACAAGCCTTTTATAGTTGATGTAATCTTTTTTTTATTTTGCTTTTATACTCCTAATTATGACCAACTGATGCAGAATTACTTTTGTGCATTCTTAATGTAGTGCTAAAGTGTCTAAGTGGACACTTTAAACCAGAACTGATAGAGAAATGCTAGGCCCCCCATGATTTATTTTTACCATAAAGTTCTCAAATGATGCATTTTAAAAATCTTACTCGATTCAATCATCAATTAATTTTCATAATTTTTTTTTTAATTGTACACATATTACGGAGGCAACTGTTGATATGCAATGACTATAAATAAATTGGATCGAATATTCCAATTTCTATATGTTGATATTATGAGTACAAAAAATCTATTACATGTTAAAGAACATTTTATTATCAATTTTATGGACTCATTTTACTTTACGTGTATTTAGATGGATTTGATGGATAAACTACATAGTTTAAATGTAAGATGAGTACCCTAAAGACATTGATTTAGAGAATAAATATAAAAATTTAATGTTAGAAAATGTTGAATTCAACTTTTTTCATACATTACTTGTATCACAAACTAAATTATTCATTTCTCCACAATTATTATAATTAAGTGCTCCTATTATTTTCAAGGAGATTAATCATTGAGAAAACTACAACTATTCAATTAATTAATTAATTTAATATATTAATTTTTATAATTTCAAAAATACTCTTATTTTAGGAGGGAATTGTTTGCTTCAATAAATTACAAACTTTTATATATAAAAATCTATTATATCCAAGGATATGAACCATTTTGGAAAAACTACTATTATTCAATTAATTAATTAATTAATTAATTAATTTAATACATTAATTTTAATTTTTTTCAAAATACCCTCATTTTAGGAGGAAAATGTTTGCTTCAATAACTTACAAACTTTTACATATAAAGATACTCTATCTATCATATATTTAATGTCACATTTAAAATATTTGTTTGTCTCATATTATTTGTCATTTTAAATTACTAAAGAAACATTAATTTCTTACTCACTAATATACTTTATTTATTGTACTTTAATTCACTACTTTACTAACTACTACCTTCATCCTTATATGCAAGACCTTCTTGCAAATTTTGTTTGTCCATTTTTTAAACACTATTTACACATTAAAAGGTGTATTAATTATTTTTTTTCACAAAAATAACTTTGATTAAATAGAAAGAATTAAAAATCATTCACTTTTTTCTCTTAGTCATTGAAGGATAATTTAATAAAAAAATATGCACATTTTTAACGTATTTAATGTGAAAACTATTTTCTTAACTATTATGAATCAATCAAATAATTATAAGGTTACTTTAGTAAATTTAGCTCATTTTATGATACAAAGTAGTACATTGAATTATTTTATTGTTACACTTAATATAAAAATGTGGACTAAAGGTTTTGAGGGCTTTGATTCTTGTTTACCGGGCACTTGACATGTTATGATGACACATCTATGATTGTCACTACAATTGTTTATAAACTATAATTGTGTTCATTCTTAGTCCATCATTTCCCAGTTTGAACTTTGAAGTAGACTATATGACAACAAAAAATTGACCTATTCCCTCCTCTGGCATTTTATGGGTCATTGCGGATGGAAACTGAAAAACAAAGTTCATTTACTTACTAGCATGACATTTATTACTTGGTTTGAATTAAGGGAAGATACTTTCATTAATGTTTTTATCCTCTATGTGGTAGTTTTCTTACTTGGTCCATATTCCATAATAATTCATTATGCAACACTTTTGCTAGTGGAATTCAAGTTTTCAACAACCATAAAACAGCACATGACATTAAGAATGTGAGGCCCGCAGGCCGCAGCACTTCAAGGCACATGTCTTGTTCATGATTATAGCATATGGTTGGGCGAGGGAAGTAATTGTCATGGTATTCATTATTTATAAACATTATCAATTTATAATGGTACAATTGGTAGACACTCCCAACAAACTTTGGGGATGGAGGCGTATGCAAAATCATGATCTCCTTTGTCGCATGATAATTGACATATTTTATCATTTTATACAAATTAAAATAAAGTATAAATAGAATAAATTACCGAATTGCCTTTATTAAGTATTAATGGATTTACCTTGGTATAAATGGAAAGTAGAAGTTTCTAGTTTAACTAACAAGGGTCGATTTTATTAGGTTGAATATTATGTCTTAGGTTCGAATTCGAGATTTCGCAGTTGTGTGTATGAGTTTTTAGTAGTATTTATTATTTACCATCTCATCTACATAAAAAAAATGTAAAATAGAAAAAAATTGAATTAAGATTGATGCATCGACTATTAATTACAGAATATAATTGAAAAAAAATATTATCACTTGAAAATTGAAACTATTAAATATTTTAAATAATTGTCTCAATTATTATGGGATGGTAGGAGTATTAAGAAGTTGAAATAACCTTTTGATTTACACTCAAGGATTAAAATACTTGAGAGTTGGGATAATGTTAAATATAAGAATTTATATATATATATATATATATATTTTTTAACGGTGAATGTTAATAATTAATATTATTAAAAGGAGTTTTGCAATGTATTTTAAGTGTTAAATATTACACCAATTTGAAAAACCTACAAGTCGAAGTAGGAAAATTAATAGTTAAGTCAATAAGCCCATGATTAGTCACATCCTTTGAAACATTATGAGTAATTTATTTAATATCCATTAAAGATTAGTCATATAAGCAAATTTATAAATGGGGTAAACATAAATTATTCATAATTCATAAGAAAAAAAAAACCATTTTGCTATGTATAAGGACATGTTCTTACTTAAAATAGCATGTACAAGAATATGTATTAGAGATACTATAAGGTTCTTAATAATGTTGATGAAGACAAGAACAATATCCCATGTGACTCAAAGTAGAGAGATCTAGAAGTGTTCGTGGGTTGCATTGAATCGTTTAAGGAGACATGATCTAAGGTTTTTAATAAGTGTACTTCAATTTTCTTATTAAATAATTCAATTGATCCGAACTTACACTTAAATTTAATACAATACACCGCGGATCCAATTGTTGGAACAACGAATAATGCACAGCAGGTAAGAGGAGAAAAGAGAGAAAGACGATTTGCAGAAAAGAATCGTTCTGTCAGTCCAGGATTGATCTTTTTGTTAATCCAAGATCGATCTTGACAGAGAAATTTTCTAATTTTCACATTACAATATACTTGCTTCTGATTGTTAGTTATATATAGGCCTTTTATAGTTTGATGCAAGGCAACTAACTAACTAACTAACAATATAACAACCTTCTATATGGCAGTTATGGATTAAACTCAACACCAATTTCTAATATTGGATCTAAATCCTAATGAATTAAATGAAAACTTTGAATGTCGACTCTATAAAAAAATTATTTTTATTTTTTAAAATATATGTTCATATTTTTAAAATAAATTTTTAAAGTAAAATATATATTGTCATTGAAATAAGATAAAATGTTAGTCATAGAAACTTCTATTTCAAAAAAAATGAAAATACTGTTTTGATATTGTCGATATTTCTAAAATATAGATAATTATTTACTTCAAAAATTATTTACTTATTAAAAAGTAAAATTAACATCAACTTTAAAAATATATAAACACACTCAAAAATAGAAAAAAAAATTAATAATGTATAAATTAAATAATATGTATTTTTTGATATATGTGTTTCAATAATACTGCTCTGAAATAAAATATAAATAATTAAAGTAACCGAAAAGTTGATAATATATCTATTTATTTAAGATTTTCAGTTTTATTATGTAAGTATTTGTCATCAATACCCTTGAAAACCATATCCATTCTACCATAACTGAGCTGTACACAAACACTCATAAACCAGTAGATAATGGCGTGCAATAACTAAAAGTGTGGGCTAAACTATAGAGTACGGTTCCACCAAATTAAGTATAACACCATCCATTGTCTTCCTTTAACTGGTACCCACATGGCTCATATGAAAATGATAAAAGCAGGAAAAGAGGAAAGACATATTTGACGAAACTAAAAGAGCAATGGATGAGAAAACAAAGGCGAAGTGTTGGTCAGAATGCAAAAGGGACAAATTAGATTACGATTGATCAACGTCATAAGTTACATACAATACAACTAATAATGTCGGTGATAAGTTACTCCTTGTTTTTGAGGAATAAGGTTACGATTTTTAAAGTTACATTTTAAAATTGTACTCCTTGTCCTTGATAGTTTAAGGTTTCATTTTTATTTTTGAGGAATAAGGTTACCATTTTTTAGAAGAAAACAAAACTTGAAGTTACAAATATTGAGGTTAATTTGTTTGTGTTGGTGTATTGCTTTTACTTGATAGCATCTGTTTAACTTCGTTTTTAGGCTGAGTAAGCTGCCTTATGGTGATATAGTGCATTTTAAAGAACATGATTTAATGGGTGTTCTACGTTTCTTGTATTCGTATATGGTGGATAATTGTTTCTTAATATCATGTTGGGTTTTTTCTTTTTTTTTTTCTTTTAAAACAAATAATAAATATCATTATAAATTCACGTTAATATATAATAGGTTTAAATATGTTTTTGGTCCCTGTAAATATAATTTTTTTTGATTTTGGTCCTCGTAATTTTTTTTTTTGGTTTACATCCCTGTAATATCAAAAAAAATTATTTTTGGTCTTTAACGTTAAGTGGACGTTACAAAAACGTTAACTGACAAACATAAACAGTTTTTCGTCCCTGTAAATATAACACTTTTCAGTTTTAGTCCTTGAACTTTTTTTTTTTGAATTTCATCCATGTAATATTCAAAAATCTCCTTAAATATAAAATAACATACAAATTAATTTTTATTAATAATAAACTTATGCCAAGTAATGTTTAAAATATTTTCATTTCAATAATTTAAAATTTATTAATCTTCTGTTTTATTTATTTATTATTATTAAATTAATTTTCATTTTCTATTTCAAAAAAATCACTAAAATTTTCTGTTTTATTTAATTATTATTATTAAATTAATTATATTAGTATAAAATAATGATTAAAATAACTTTAGATTTAAGCTTTATAATTTTAACTAAAATCTTCTTTTACGCTTTAGATTTGTTTTATTATAACTTAAAATAAATAAAATATATATTAGGTGATAGATTTATTTTAATCATTATTTTATAATAATATAATTGAAGTTAATATTATATTAATTTTATTTTAATTATAATATTATATTATATATTTATTTTAATTATATTATATTAAATTAATTATATTATATTATATGTTTATTTTAATTATATTATATAATTAATATACAATTATTATTTAATAATAATATAATTGTATAATGTATATAATTGTATAATTGTATATTAATTATATAATATAATTAAAATAAACATATAATGTAATATAATATAATTAATTTAATATAATATAATTAAAATAAATATATAATATAATATTATAATTAAAATAAAATTAATATAATATTAACTACAATTATATTATTATAAAATAATGATTAAAATAAATCTATCACCTAATATATATTTTATTTATTTTAAGTTATAATGAAACAAATCTAAAGCGTAAAAGGAGATTTTAGTTAAAATTATAAAGCTTAAATCTAAAGTTATTTTAATCATTATTTTATACTAATATAACTAATTTAATAATAATAATAGTTAAATAAAACAGAAGATTTTAGTGATTTTTTTAAAATAGAAAATGAAAATTAATTTAATAATAATAAATAAATAAAATAGAAGATTAATAAATTTTAAATTATTGAAGTGAAAATATTTTAAATATTACTTGGCATAAGTTTATTATTAATAAAGATCAATTTGTATGTTATTTTATATTTAAGAAGATTTTTGAATATTGCAGGGATGAAATTCAAAAAAATATTTTTCAGGGACTAAACTGAAAAATGTAATATTTACAGGGACCAAAAACTGTTTTCGTTTGTCAGTTAACGTTTTTGTAACGTCCACTTAACATTAAGGACTAAATATAATTTTTTTTTGATATTACAGGGATGTAAATCAAAAAAAAAAAATTACGAGGACCAAAATCAAAAAAGGTTATATTTACAGGGACCAAAAACATATTTAAACCTATATAATATCTATACTTTTGCACATATGAATTAAAGTATTCTTTGTACTCTTTAATAAATTTTGTTTATCTAAAAAAAATTATATGACAATGTTAATATGTGTTTCCAATATATTGTTTAAGAAATCAAATATATAAACTTTTAATTTCCGTACTGATATATTCAACATCTTGAAAGTTCTAAAATTATATTTTTAACTAAAAATTTATATTTTTAGAATTCTTAAAAAGTATCCTACATTCACGCAATATACTAACCTTTTATTTTAGAGATAAAATTTATATTTTTGAGCTTAAATAAAAATGATTTTTAGTTTAAAAAATTTAGAGATTATTTTGTAGAGATTTGTCTAAAAATGATTTTTTTATTTCCGTTTGTTTACTATCATAAAAATGATTTTTAATCCGTTTGTATACAATTTTATAAAAGTGATTTTTTAAACTACAAAATTACCATAAAGGACATGACTTTTATAATACTCTATAAAATTTATAAGTTTGATCTATTTCTTATACACATTTTAAAATTGATTAATGTACCTTAAGTACTCATCAAAAAGCAATAAATAAACACAAAAAAGCAAAAAAAAAATAGTATCAATATATGAATGATGTAAAAATAAAATGATTTAAATTAAAGGCGTAGAAACAATAAAAAAACTATGTGGAAAAATTGAAAAGGAGAAGGAAATTTACTTGATGAAAAACCTATATGAGAGCCTCATGGAAGTAGAAAAACCGTAGCAATTGAGTGCGTGAAACTGATGCAGTATGGAGAAAACCTAATAAAAATTGATGGAGGGTAATTTTGGATTTTTCATAAAGGGTAAGGGTAATTACATCATTTTCTCTTATCAGTGGTTAAGTTCCGTGTTTTTAAAAATTTTGGCATCTTTCTCTCTCATCTATAGCAGTAGCGAATTTGAGAAGCTACTATTTTTAACTTTTCATTTTTAGCCAAAAAATAATTTTTTTTTATCAAAATGATTTCATGAAAAAATCTGAAACAAACGCACTTATTATTGAGAGCAAAAAGTTAAAGAGATTAATAAGTTGTTAAAACTAATATTTAAATTTTTTTTACGGAGCAAGATTTAAATGATTTGTACTGTATAAAAGTGAAATTTTACAATTTTGCTACGTCACTCTATTTTTATTAGAATATCCTAAATGAGTTAAATAAGTTTTTAATTTTTATTAAATTTTAAAATTTTATTTTTAGTCCCTATAAAAACTTCTCAACTATTTAATCTTTAAATTTTTTTATTCACTTTTAATTACTATTTTGAAATTTTTTCAAAAATTGATACTATTAGTTCCTTAAAAAAGTTCCTATAAAATCAAAATAAAAAATAAAAATAAATTAAAAAATTTAAATACTAAATTTAAAAAATCATAATTTTTTAAACACTAAAAATATATTTAACTATTTTAAAATAAGTATTATGACATAGATAAAGGGGACCCCCATTAGATGTTAGTAGTCTACATATCTATTAATTTCTTATAAATATTATAAAAAAGATAAATAATTTTCTAAAAACAAAAATATTTTTTTTTTATTTTCTTTGATTTGTATTAGGAACCCTTAACTAACATTTTAAAAAAGAAACATCAGTTTCCTAAAAAATATTTCCTCCGGTTAAAATTTTATAATAGACAATTGGATAAAAATTCAATCAATAAAAATTAATATATTTGATCCATATTATGAATCAGGACTGGAGGGAGTAAAAAAGAAAGAAGTTGAAATAGTAGACATGATTTTAGAATTAGTTGAAATAAAAATCAATTATTTTTAATGATATAACGATATGATTTAGTGACAGTGCTCATATTGATAAAAGATAGAGCTCTATAAAGAGTTGGTATCATATTATGTTTTTATATTTTATATTGTGTTTAACTCATTCTTACAAAACCAACTTGTAAAGTGAATAATGTCTTTTTTTATAAATTCTGATATAGCTTTATCTCTTACCAATGTGGAATTTGAGTATTACAATAACAAGAATTGAAAAAAGTATTCTTCAAAAAAAAATTGAAAAAGTTGATATATAATTTGGAGTATAAATAGAAGAAAAAACAAAAGCAATCTTTCATTGATTTGATATTATAAAACAACATGCTTTTAATTTAATTCAATCTTAATCTTAATATACACATGTGGACTAAATTATAGAGAGAGGAATATTGTCCCGCTTTCTTAGTTCGGTCGGTGATGTAACAGAAACTGACTGAAAAAATTTTAAATAGGAAGTCTTTAAGTTCCAGAAACTAACATAACTTTATTACTCCATCTGCCTCATAATGAGTGCAATTTAAGATTTTTGCACATATATTAAAAAATGTAGTAGTTAGAAGAAAGAGAGAAGTCATTTTACCAAACAATCTATCTTAACTAATGATGAATTTTTCAGTATTATTGATGCAAAATAATGATAATGTTTTGCAAGTTGTGTATATAATAATCATTGAAGGGTATTATAGGAAAACTAATTAAAGTTGCATCGAAAATTGTGAATGATATTTATTTTGAAATAAATTTTTTTTGCTAAAGTAACACTAAATGTGAAATGAAGGAGTTATTGCTAACATTTATTTATAAAAAAAGCAAAATATATCTTGAGGTTCTTTATGTTTTCACGAAAGTAATAGTTTGGTATTTTCTTTTCTTTTTTATAACGCTTAGTCCTTTAAGTTTAGTTCAGTTTCTGCGTATATCTTTTAACTTTTTATTTTTTCGATTTTGTCATCTACGTTATATTTTGTTTATACCATTAGCCTTTAAGTATTAAATTACGCATATAGTCTACTAAATTTGACAATTTTCTTGAATTACGGTTAAGATATAATCCAAATAGCGTAATGAGTTGACTATTCAAGCTACTTTACAAGTGAACGAAGTTGATAATATTGTGAATAGATATTCATTAACAAGTTTTTAGAGACTATTTGTGTGTCTAGATGGTTGTAGAAAAATCAATAAATATAGACGGTTTATAAGGTTTGATGATTGTTATCTAAATGATTAGTGTAAGTTACTTATTGTTGCAATATTTTGTAAAATTTCTAATGATAAGATATTTTCAATTGCACTAGTCATTATTTATATTGAAACAAAATATTAACGATGTAAACATGAAATAGTTTAAATAACTAAATTAAGAAAGTAAAAACTTAAAGAATCTAAACATTAACTAAGTTAAACTTAAATGACATTTATGTTACGAAAAAACATAAAAAAACTATATTGTCATTTTTGTGTGTAACATAAAAGACTTTGAGATATATTTTGCAAGAAAAACTAAAGAGATAATATTGAAAACAAATTGGTGAATCGAAGGAATAAAACACGTGCATCGACAAAACTTTCATTGTTTGGTATCATTACAAAGGAAGTGTCAAAACATCTTTTTATTATTGGAATGGAACCATACAAATTGTTTTTTCAGGCAATTTTAGAAGAACGGCTTACGGCATCGAGAGATCATGAAATTGAATAATAATACAAAATTTTCTTCTTTGATTGTTTTAAAATTTTCAATGGTGGACAAATGTTGATTTCTAACATATGATATAAAAAGAAATCTATTTCTTCTAATGTTTCATTCAGAAACCAAATACAGGCTACATGTTAATGTTTCAAGATATTTCTTTTGGTTTTTTCAATCTTTTTTTTTTCTTCTTCTTGGTTTTTAAAGTTTCAAGATAATACTAGTAGAAGTTTAAATATATTTTTCTAAAAAAAAATCTCATCTAAACACTCTCTTACTACGAATATATGGCAGAACCTTATTATTATTTTAGATCGAATTTATTTTTTAATTTTTTATTTTGCAGATTTATTATTTTAGTTCTCTTAGTTTTTAATGTACCCCAATTTTTAAATTTGAAAAATATAGTACCTCAATTTTTAAAATCTCTTAAATTTTTCCCAACACAAAACTTGAATTTTTTCTAACGTGTTAATTTGAATAATAAGTTGGCAAAGTCACTGTGTGATAAACCAATACAGTTTATTTTAGAAAGTCTAATTTTGTCCGAATTGTACATTTTCTTCATTTAAATTTTTTTAAGAAATGCTTTAATTACATGAAAAGTAAAATAATAAGATTTAATTTATACATCACCCTGAGTCTTTCTATGACAATTCAACTTGCAAATGAGCAAAATAAATCTCAAATTTAGTGTTGGGGAAGTTTTTAAAATATTTTCAAAATTTGAGGACAATATTTTCAAACTTAAAAATAAATATACTAAAAATTGTAAATTAGTGAAAATAGAGGAATGTTTTCTGTTATTTTTTTGTGAAAAAAAAACCTTATTAAGAAGAAATTTAGACAAATTTTGTCAAAAAATTATTAATATTTAAAAGTATACGAATGATATACATGTAAAAAATATATTTTAGTTATTTTAAATTATTAAGGGGAAAATTCTCCTTCTATCACTTTCCTCTTTCCCTTTTCTTTTCTTTTCTTTTCATTTTGCCTTTTCTTTTTCGTAATTGCCACTAATCAATTATTCTTCTCGTGCTTGAGTGGGTGCTTGCACAAGTGGCATTATAAATACACATACTTTACGTGTGGCGTATGAAATTTTCTTTTCTTATCATCATTGTAATAACAACTATTATTATAAATGGCAGTGGCTCGTTGTAATATTGTGGACCTCTAGTAATATTTTCCTTTCCAAAAATAGTAAAACTTGAAGTGCAAGTATATTTGAAAAGATTATAGTATTTAGATTAGTTTTTAAAGTAAAAAGTCCCAAAATATGTTTAATATGTACTTTTTAAAATAATAAAAAATTACTTAATTTTTTTAAACAAAATTTCATTAATTTATGATACACGTTATAAACAAGGGGAAATTGCATTTGTCTCCCCCTGAGTTCACCTTAAGTGACACTAACACGTCTCTAATTCTTTTTAAAAATCTACCTCCTCTATATTTACTAAAAAAATTGTGCATGATTAGAGTTTTAGGATGAGATGACTTGTATTTCCATCTAGATCTTCCTTCTAACTTATCTTGACTGTTTCTGGTTTGATCAGATTCATCCTCTGAATATTTGTCATCTTCTTTTGATTTTCTTGTATCCTCTGATTTTTCAGGTTCTTCTGGTTTGTCTACATTTGCTTCCTCTGGTTCTGGTAAACTTGCACTATCATCATCTTGCTTTGATTTTTCAAGGTCAAGTTATTTGTCGTTAAATTTAACATGTATGGATTCTTCCATAATCTGAGTTTCCCTATTAAACACTCTATAAGCCTTAGATCTTTCAGAGTATCCAATGTAGGTACACTTTTGAGATCTAGAATCAAATTTACCAAGGTTATCTTTAGTGTTCAACATATAACAAATACAACCAAATTGTTTAAAGTAAGAAATGTTAGGAATTTTACCTTTCCACAATTCATATGGTGTTTTATTCAATATAGACCTAATTAAGACTCTATTTTGAATATAACATGCAATGTTAATTGCTTCAGCCCAAAAGTGTTTTGCATCATTCATCTCATTTAACTTTGACCATTTCTTGGAGTGATCTATTATTTCTTTCTACAACTCTATTTTGTTAGGGTGTTCTAGGAGAGGAGAAGTTGTGAGAGATTTCATTCTCATCACAAAAACTTTCAAAGAACTTGTTTTCAAATTCTCCTCCATGATCACTTCTAATTGTTACAATCTTAAGATCCTTTTCATTCATTACTTGTTTGCAAAATGTGATAAATACTTTGTGGGATTCATCCTTACTTCTTAAGAATTTTACCCATGTCCACCTAGTGTAATCATCTACTATAACAAAGCCATATTACTTTCCAATTAGAGAGGTTGTTTTCACTGGCCCAAAAAGATCTATATATAAGAGCTCAAGGGGCTTTGAGGTAGATACTGAGTTCTTAGAGGTAAAAAAGTTCTTTGTTTGTTTTCCCTTTTGACAAGCTTTACACATAATTTCAGTTTGGTAACTAAGCTTAGGTAGACCTTTGACTTGTTGAAGTTTATTCAATTTTGAAATTAGTCTAAGGTTTGCATGACCTATCATTTGAGCCAAATTAGTTTCTCTTCATTTACTGACATAAGACACTTAACCTCTTGTTTCTCAAGACTAAATAGATTTATCTTATAAGAGTTGTTTTGCCTCTGACCTATAAAGAGTACAGATCCATCCTTCTGACTAATTGCCTTGCATGTTTTTTGATTAAAGATAATATCATAATTATTATTATTATCACTTAACTGACTAATACTTAATAAATTATGCTAAAGTCCTTTAACAAACAAGACATCTTTAACGAAAGAGGAAGTACCATTACCAATTGTACCTTGACCAATGATCCGACCTTTTTGTTTTCCTCCAAAAGTCACCATGCCTCATTTGCTCAATGTTAGTTCTTGGAACATAGACTTTTCTCCTGTCATGTATTGCGAGCATCAACTGTCTAGGTACCATAACTTGATTGTTGAGGATAGACAATTTTGTTCTTAGGTACATAAATTTGGTTGGGTCCTGGTTTGTTAGTCTTAAAAGGTTTCTTGTCTTTCCTTGTATTTAACATGTGACAAGATAATTTGGAGTGTCCTTTCTTAGAGAAAACAATACACGAGATATCAGAGGGAATTGGTTTAGGTTCAGTTACAGTTTCTTCAAATCCTAGACCTTTTTTACCATTTCTACTAACTCCATGAATCATAGAAGCATACTTGCTTCTTTCCATACCATTAGCAAGAAAATATTGAAATACTTATTCATGCTTATGAGAGTTACATGTGGTATTTTCAATTGATGTTGAACTATGATTACTTCTCAGAGTTAGATTTTTCAGTTTTTAGAGTTGCATTTTTTGTTTTAACTTAAGCACTTTGATTGTTTAAAACATTAATTTATTAAGTTAGGTTTGCATTTTCTTCCTAAGTGGTTTCAGTTTTAAATGCAATTTGTGATTCTTATTCCAGAAGTCATTTATAACAATAATTAAATCAGATCGAGTTAAGTTAAAAAATACCTCAATTTCTTTATCTGTTGATTCACTTTTAGAGTCAGAATCTATGTTGGATCCTGAGGTGGAGTTGGTATGAGCCATTAGAGCCAAATCTGCTTGTTCTTCACCATCAAAGGATTTAACAAAATCATCCCATGTAGCCATCATAATCTTTTTCTTGGGTTTGGAATATTTCCTATGATGTTTCCCTTTCTCCAAAGTCTAGAATCTGGAAAACATTGTTTCAATGTCTTCATCTTCTTCCATCTTGAACAACTCATACTTTTTGACTAGGAGGTTGGCCTTTGCTTCTTGAAATTGCTTGTTTCCTTCATAGGTCAAAATTAGACTATCATAAATACTCTTTGTTGTCTCCTTGTTGGTGCACTTGACAAACTCCTTGAAAGTGATTGCATTAATCATGAATGTTCTGGACTTATTATGCATCTTGTACATCTTCTTCTGATTAGCATCCATCTATTTCCTTGGAATCTCAATATCATCAGTATACTTTGGAGCAGTATAACCATCTTCCACCAAATCCTAAAGTTCAAGATCTTGTGAAATAAAGAAACTTCTCAGCTTGTCCTTCCAATACTCAAACTATTCTCATCAAACAGAGGTGGTTTGTTGATGTTTCCTCCAACAACTTCTTCATTGAATCCAGACATGTTGACCCCTTGGATCTTTCCTCAAACACTAAAAAGTGCTCAACCTTGACACCGAGCTCTAATGTCAATTGAAGATGCAAACACGAGAAGAGGGGTTGAATTTTGTTTGACTAAGTTGATAACTTTTTCATTATTTTATTAAACTAGTTTAAACTTGATGATTTACTTGGAGTAGAAGCAACAAAACTAAGGAGTGGAGGAATAAAATGACACAAGTAATTTATCTTGGTTCGCCACTAACTTGGCTACATTCAGCCCCTTCACTTAGAAGGATTTAATCCACTAATTCAAAAACTTGAATTACGAAGCACCTGACCCTCCAAGTCAGTCTTCTCAAATAGTCTGACAACCCCAGACTTTTGAGGAACACACACACCTTGACTCTACTAGCCAAGTTTTCTCCACACAATTATGAAAACCCCAGATTGTTGAAGGCACACTAACATCACTATCGGGTTTGAATACAAAGGTTTGGAACTTGAGAGTAGTTGCTTATAACAAGCTGATTATAACAATGACCATCACATTCTAAGAAGAACACTTATAAAATATTTCTCATTCGATGAGATTCTTCTTCAGCCTCGAGTATCTATTTATAGATAAAATTAGGGCTTTAATTTAGTCCTCGTTTTATTTTGAATTGTAACTTCATTCCTGGCTTGGTCATCAATAATCTTATTCAAAAATAATTTTGAACAAGAAGCTTTTTGATAATATGTTCTTTAGCCAACTCTTAATTTCATAATCCAATCTGAACAGTTCTTCTAGATTGATTATGTTCGTATTTTGTTTAGATTGAATTTGTAAATTCTTCAGATTGATACTGTTTGTATTTTGTTAAGATTGAGTTTGTAAATTCTTCATATTGATATTGTTCGTATTTTGTTATGATTTCTTTTGCAAATTTTTCAAATGAAACTTTCTTCCTATTGCTTGCTTTGATTTGGGCGGGAACATAGTGTCATAAATCGTCGAGAGCTCAACATATATCCAACATCAAACACATAATAATTCATAATTCACACAGAGCTCAACTCATCATTTCAAACACATAATCAATAATTAAAATAATTAATCAACAAGTCATCTTGGATATACTAAGTTATGCATATTCAACAACTTGCATATATTTTCATGGCATTATCCAATCATCAATTCACGTATGAGCATTAAACTAACACAATAAACAATTCAACAACTAGCTCATATAGTACTCAATTTGATACATATCTCTTTAGGAATTATAATACAATTATCAAAACATGGTTATCAACAATTTAAAACTATAATTACACACTCATAGACATTTTATTTAAGCACAATAAACAATTTAAACATGATTACCAGCCCAAATCTATAATAAATAATAGACAAAATACATTCTAAGTTCCTTTATATTTCACGAGAGTAGCAGCTCCGTCTTTTAAGTTTTTTTTTTTACAGTTTGGTCCTTTAAGTTTAGTTCAGTTTCCGCTTATATCCTTTAACATTTCATTTTTCCGATTTAGTCATTTAAGTTATATTTTGGTTTCACCATTAACCTTTAAATTATATTAACTTACGCATGTAGTTCATTAAATTTGACAATTTTCTTGAATTACTATTAATATCTAATCCAAATAGTGCAATTACCAATGTTACTTTGCTAGTGAATGAAGTTGTCATGCTCCAAAAGTTCGAGGGTTAGCTCGAATTCAATGGAGTCGTCACCAAAGTTTATTTTAAAATAAGAAAAATAATGGGAAACCCTTAAAAAAAAAAAATAGAAAAATGGTCTTTGAAACCAAAACTTAGGTTCGAAAGCCGATTATGGGTAGGAAAAGTACTAACACTCTACGACATCCGTTAAAATATGGTTACCTATAATTAATTGTATGAAATTAATGTTAATTTATATAAATTTATTTCTCATTTTTAAAATGCAAATATAATCCTTTGTTTTAAAAATAATCTAGAGATAAAAGTGTATTTAAAATATAGGAGAAAAAAGAATTTTTTATTGTTATATTTGTTAAGAGTGCAATATAGCTCTTACATATCTCTCGGTGCGATGGAGAAATCAAAGCTACGTAGTTCTTGGGTAGAAAATGCAGATGTATTGATTGTTTTTAACGAGAATTTGATTTGTTTATTGATAAAAAAAAATTGTTTTGATGAAAGCAAATGAGTTTTTCTAATTTGAATAGTTATTTTAAATTGTGAGATTTAAGACTTTCAAGTTGTACAATTCGTGTCTAAAAAGTTCAAGGATTAAAAAGATGTCCCATCAAGTTAATCCGTTTAAGAATATTTTTATTATTTTCGATTATAAAAAATGAGTTTTAAAACCACTAAGTTATACAACTTGTGTCTTAACAACTCAAAAATTAAAAAGATATCACATCTAATTAATCAAATTTAAAAGTTTATTTCAGATTAATTTATTTATGAAAGTTTTAGAACTATCAAGTTGTACAACTTGTATTTTGACAACTCAAATATTTAAAATATGTAACATCTAGTTAACCTTTAATAAAAGATTTATATTTTTTTTTTATAATATTTGATATTTTTTAGAAGTTGATTAAATTTATTATTTTGAAAATAAAAGGATTGGACATATTAAAGAGCAAAAACAAAATACTGAACTACAAAGTTAAAAAAAAAAGTTGGGCTTGGAATCCAAACTTCCTTTTTGTATAAATAACAAAAAACAAACACTAATATATATATATATATATAAACAGTGTAACTCTAATTCTAAACAGAAAAGCAAAAGAGAAAAAAAAATAAAAAAATAGGTGGGGCGGAGGAGAAGAGAGAAAAAGAGGAAAAATAAATAGAAGAAAGGAAGAAGAATAGAAAGAAAAGAAAGGAAAGGAAGAGGCCGAGGAAAGGAAAAGTAAGGGCAGTAAGGAAACGCTATGCTGATAGCTGCAGCTAGAGAAATTGTCGTTTGTTTCGACGGAGGCAACGACTTAGGCCCCATCTTCCTCTTTTTGGTTTGTTTTGCTTCTTGCTTGTTTCTCTTAATTTATTTATGATATTTTTATTCTTATTCATTTGTTTTGGGTTCACAGTTTCTAATGTTGAAGATTGGAGGAGAAAATAAAATAAGCATGACAACACAAGATTTGAAGACCATGAGCATGAGAAGAAAAAAAAAAGCATGACAAACAAGGTGTGAAGACCATGAGCATAGTTTTTTCTTTATTTGTATGTAACAACAATAAGAAATTATATATATAAAATATTAATATTAAACAGATTTAGAATACCAGTAGTTCAAATTGCTTGTATCTTGTATTTTCTTCTTGCTTTACTATGTTTTTTCTCTTCTTCATTTCACACTCTCCGATTCTTTATTTTTTTTATTTTATCTTCTGTCAACACAAAAAAAAAAATATCACCTTCTCAACTCCGATTTGGGTTTTCTATTTATACTAAAAACTAGATTAAAATTTCGTGCTTGCTGAAGAAAAAGCCAAAACTCTAAAGATTACTCAATCAAGAGGAAAGGGTATCTCAATAATAATTAAACATTTTTCCTCCATACTTCTTTTATCCAAAATTTGAATTTTACAAGGGGTAGTTTTTTTTTTTTTTTTTAATTTAAAGTACAATTATGAATTTAAAAAAGATGAATTTACATATGGGCCAAACCAATGGAATTAGTAAAGGCTTATTAAATGGACTTCTTATGGTATTTTTTAAAATTGGTAGCCAACACAAAATAAAACATGTTATCATTCTTTTTGGTACGGACAAAATTATATTTTACTGAAAAAATATGAATAACAATTGTTTTCATATTATCATTGTAAAATATAATAAATATAAGACCTCAATTTTGTTCGTCATAAATTGATAATGCAAAGTAATGCGAAAGAAGATAAAAAATATGAAAGCATGTGCATGTAAAGTGATGCAATTTTAGGTTGTGTTTTTCTTGTTTCTTTTTGTTTGATATGTAATGAATAAACTAAGGGCTCGTTTGATGGACCGGATAGGATAAACACATGATAGGATAAGAAGCAGGATAAGACAGGATAGGATATGAGTAGGATAAAGAGTTAACATGTCCTGTGTTTGATGTGCACATGATAACAAACTTGATAAAATTAGTTTATCCTATTCAGTGTTTGATACATATGATTTATATTTTGATAAAATGAGGAATTTGTCCTTATAATCTATTTAATTTTTTTTCTTTCAAAATAACATTCATATAATTTTTTATAAATAAACAAAAATGCTAAAAAAATGTAAATAATTTATGAAGTAATTTTATATACTTGAAAAAATTGTGATTTCTCTATCCATCACAATTGAAGAATGACTCACTATCATAAAAATTGTGATTTCTCTATCTATCACAATTGAATAATGACTCACTATCATAAAAATGTAAATAATTTATGAAGTAATTTTATATACTTGAAAAAATTGTGATTTCTCTATCTATCACAATTGAAGAATGACTTATAGTTTGTTTGATTCAAATTCTAAAAACTCTATTTTAGTATTTTAAAATTTTAAAATTAAACAATTTGTTTGGATTACTTGTTTTTAAAAACTATTTTGTAAAATTATTTTTAATATTATACTTTTTAAAATTAAAAAAGCAAAACAGATAAATGGTGTTTTACTTTTTATTTTTCAGTTTTTTTAATTCTCTAGTCAAATACTGTTTTAAAAATTAAAGTTAGCAAACAATTTTTTTAAAATTTTCTTTTTAAAAACAATTTTTTAAAATTTATTTATAAAATAGTTTTTCAAAAACTAAAAAGTAAAACACAATCAAACAAGCCCTTACTATCATAACATTATCTCGAAAAGAAAATAATTATTATTTTTCATCAATTTTTTATATTGTTATAGAATAAAATAAATAAGAAAACAACCAAAAACATAAGAAATCAATCTAAAGTAACCAATCAGAAATAAAGGTAAATATGAAGAAAGAAATCAATCTAAAGTGACTCGAACACGACTCATTGAGGCTAGAGGAAGAGAGAAACGCGAAGAATGATATCCGGTTGAGAACGGATTATTTTAACCCATCTTAAGATAATGCGGCTGCAGCCTTATTATTTAAAAAATTTGATTAGCGTATCATATCCGATGGCTGCATCAAACAAAGGATTAGGAAGGGGATAGGATACGTGTATCATATCTGTCTTCGTTATTGTGTCGATCAAACGGGCCTCAAACGGGCCCTAAAAGTTATCGTCTTCAGATTAGTTACCGATATGTAGAACGACATGAATGAAAAATATCGTCTTCAGATTGGTTACCGATGCGTAAATTGACACAAATAAAAATTGGTCGTCTTCGGATTGGTTATCGATGCGTAGATCGACAAAAATGAAAATTGATCATTTTCGGATTGGTTACCGATGTGTAGATCGATAAAAATACAAATTGATCGTCTTCAGATTTCTTTTTTCGACAAAATGGAAAATAATCGTAGTCAAATTGGTAAGATGTGTGATTCATGCATGCTATGTATGATAGACAAGCTTTTGATCATGTCTTTATGTTTAAATTCGCCGATTCATAGGATCTTAGACGTTCCAATACTCCATTAGGAACACCGCTGTCACTTAATGACACCTTGTACATCCGTGAGATCTTCTGGGAAGGCAAAGTAATAAAGTACATTTTGAAACACTAAAACAATCAGCAATAACATGTATTACTTCTCAAAGAGGTGTAATGCATGCACATAATATCAACACATGAAAATGTATTGCCATATTTGCATATGGTAATGTAATAAAATACAATGGGAATACGAAACGAAACACCATGTATCAGTTGACAATGTAGGGATGCATCTGAATTTACTAGGGATGGAACTTCCTCTCCATCCATCGCTGTGAGTATTAGAGCTCCCCCAAAGAAAGCCTTTTTCACAACATATGGTCCAACGTAGTTCAGGGTCCATTTTTCCATGAGAATCGTTTTCGATGGGTAATATCTTCTTTAACACTAAGTCCCCTTCTTGAAACTCTCGAGGACGAACCTGTTTTCTCGTAGGTATTTATAAGTCTTTTTTGATATAGTTGACCATAACACAGAGCTATCATCCTTTTTTCTTCTATGAAATTCAATTGGTCAAATCGTGATTGAACCCACTCTGCCGCCTCCATTTTTGTTTCCATCAAGACTCTAATCGAGGGAATTACAACTTCAATTTATCTCAAGCAATATTACTTTTGATTCAATGGTTGCTTTGATGCCCATGGCACATGCCTCATATTCTTCCATATTGTTTGTGCAGTCAAAACACAACCTAGCGGTAAACGGAGTCAACTGGTTCTCTGGGGAAATCAAAATGGCTCCAACTCCATGCCTTAATGCGTTAGAAGCTGCATCAAAAACCAAAGTCCTTTTTTCTTTATCAAAAAATTCATTTTCTTCAAATAAAGACATTATATCTTCGTTAGGGAAGTCAAACTGCATTGATTGATAATCTTCTATAGGTTGATGAGCCAAATACTCTGCCAATGCACTTCCTTTGATAGCCTTTTGTGTGACATACCCCAAGTCATATTTTGATAACAACATTTGTCAACGAGCGGTCCTTCCAATAAGAGTAGGCTTTTCAAAAATGTATTTGATTGGGTCCATTTTAGACATCAACCAGGTTGTATGGCATAACATGTATTGTCTTAATCGACGAGTAGCCTATGCTAATGCACAATATGTTTATTCTAGCAATGAATACCTTGTTTCACAACTAGTAAACTTCTTGCTTAAATAATAAATGGTGTGTTCCTTCTTACCAAATTCATCATGTTGTCTAAGTTCACAACCTATCGACTCATCAAGTACTATTAAGTACATAATAAACATTTTTCCAAGAACACGAGGCACTAAAATTGGAGGTTTTAACAAGTACTGCTTAATCTTTTCGAAAGCTGCATGACAATTCTCAATCCATTCAACATTTTGGTCTTTACGCAACAATTTGAAATTGTCTCGCATGTTGTAGTGAGATGTGATATGAACCTAGCAATGTAATTTAATCTACCCAAGAATCCACAGACTTCTTTCTCTGTGCAAGGAGCTGGCATTTCTTGTATTGCTCGCACTTTCTCTGTATCTACTTCTATCCTTTTTTTGGCTAACAATAAATTGAAGTAACTTACCTGATCTCACACCAAAAATGCATTTAGCTAGGTTTCATTGAAGTATGTACTTCCTCAATCGTGCGAATAGCTTCTGAAGGTTAACAACACGGTCTTCTTCGATTTTAGACTTTGCAATCATATTGTCCACATAAACTTGTATCTTCTTATGCATCATGTCATGGAACAAAGTCACCATCTCCCTCTGATAAGTTGTGCCAGCAATCTTCAACTTGAATGGCATTACTTTTTAGCAAAAACTTCCCCACTGTGGATAAATGTTGTTTTTTCCATATCTTCAAAGGCCATCTTGATTTGGTTGTACACTGAGAAACCATCCATCAAGGATAATAGAGAATATTGAGCAGTGCTATCCACCAATACATCAATATGAGGCAATAGGAAGTCATCATTAGGACTGACTCTATTCAAATCCCGATATTCAACACAAATTCGAACCTTGCCATCCTTCTTTAGAATTGGGACGATATTAGCAACCCATTGAGGATATTTGACCTCTTGTCTAATTTTAAGCGACGTGTTAGGCCTCATCCTCCTCAATTTATGTTTGATAGGGGAACATTCAGGCTTGAGTGGTAACTTGTGTTCAAATATGTTATTATCAAGCCTAGGCATATCCTGATACGACCATGAAAAGATGTCCACATAGTCAAACAAAGTTTAACCAACTTTTCTCGCTCACTTTCTTTCACGAAGACACTAATTTTAACTTCCATTTTGTTATTTCCAGTTCCCAAATTGATCACTTCGATGGTTTCTCGATAGGGCTGAATCATTTGAGTTTCTTGTTCCACTAATCTTGTTAGTTTAGGGGGATACTCATAATCGTCTTGACAATCCTCATCAGCATGATTAATTGGGGATTGAAAATTGCAGGAATAAATCCTAGCAATGTTACTTTCGAAGGAACCATTTTCTGATCTGCATTATTTCAATTAATGATAGAAAAAAAGGAAAAAATGAATAAAGGTTTAAGAAATCAAATGAGATAATAATATTTAGAGAATTCAAAATGCATTTATTAATAACAAATACTGAATTTAAATACATGTACACTATAATAACGAGTTATCCTAAAGCCTTGGGACGAGCAAAAGGATTTGAAAATACATAATTACTTTGAGCATGAATCAAAAATCACAAGAAACTCAATAATCTTCCAATTCTTGAGACTTGTGTTTGGAGGACAAGGGTACACAAAATTGAAAGCATCATCATCAACATGATCTTCTTTGGTGACAGCCACTTGGTCAACGTATATCATTCATGCACTATGAAAGGTTTCTCGAATGCCCCAAATGAGAAGCTTCTATGTATTTGGTGCTCGATTTTATAGACGAGCCATCTTGTTCTCCCCTTTGTCTTTTGCGACTCTATCCTTATCAACCTTGGTAGGTATATATCATAACTCATATCTATCATTTTTCTCAGGTAATTCAAAATAATTTCCCTAATTTTACAAAACCCCTTTTTTCCAGCATGGCTTTTGGAGACATCAAAGATGTAGTAGACAATTTTGGTTTCTTTGTATGAGACCCTTCATTCACGAAGACAGCGCTTGCAATATCCAATGCTTGGAAAGAAGTCTCTATGACTTTCTCTGTAGCTTCAGTGTATCCCAGAGAAGATAAATGGCTTACTAGCATGTCCTCTTCACCAAAAATTATTATCAGTTTGTTGTCTACTATAAACTTCAAATTTTGATGCAAAGTGGATGTCACTGCTCCAGCAACGTGAATCCGAGATATCCACAAAAGACAACTATATGCAGGTTTGATATGTGGTCCGACTTGAATCTCGTCAATGACCTATCTCCTTGATCTATCAAATGCTTTTACTATCATAGAACTTGGTTCATATATGATCCATCAACAAAGAGTTTTGAGAGTGTTGATTTCGGCATGACATTGAATGATGAACCGGTGTTAACTAGAACCCTTGTGAGGATATGATCATGACACTTCACAGAGATGTGTAGCGCTTTATTGTGTACTGTCCCCTCTGTTGGTAATTCATCGTTGGTGAAGTTCAAACAACTACTAGCAGTGATGTTACCAACGACTCCGTCAAGTTGGTCAACGGTGATATCAAGAGTAACATGAGCTTTATTTATAACTTTCAATAGTGCCTTCCCATGTGCTTCAGAGTTCAATAATAGGAAAAAAAATAGACATCTTAGAAGGAGTTTGTTTGATTTAGCTAATCCACCATTTTATATTCACTATGTTTGATAAATTTCAAAAATTCATTAGCTTGCTCATCAAACATTGCCTTTTTGATTTAGAATGACAATTATTTTTGCAGACTTTATTCTAAGACATAAGTTATCAATAAGTCCTTTAATGATAGGTTGGTCTTCTCTATTTGACCATCAATTTGTGGATGATACGCTAAAATTAATCTAAGTTTGGTGCCAAAAGCCCTCTACAAGCTCTCCCAAAATTTGGATGCAAATCTAGAATCTCGATCTAAAACTATATTGGTTGGTATGTCATGTAATATCACTACCTCCATTATGTACAATTCGATCAACTTTTCCCAAGAGTATGTGATATTTACCAGAATAAAGTGAGCATATTTGGTTAATTTGTTCACTATCACCCAAATAATATCAAATCCTTTAGGATCACGGGGTAATCCCCTGACAAAGTCCATCGATATATTGTCTCGCTTCCAAATAGAGATAATTATGGGTTGCGGCAACCTTGACACCTTATGGGGTTCTATCTTTGACTTTTGGCAAGTCAGAAATGCATAAACAAATTCCACCACATCCTTTTTCATCCTAGGCCACCAAAATACCTTCTTCAATTCTTGGTACATTTTATTGGCTCTTGGGTTTATACTTCGGCAACTTCTATGAGTTTCTTCCATTGTCAATTTCCTCAATTCTTCAAGATGTGGTACACATATCCATTTTGGGAATCTTAAAATTCAATTGTCTCTCATCTTAGAATGTGGTTTTTCCATTTGTTAATCAACTTCAATTGATCTATTAAATGCAAGTCTAATTTTTGTACCTCTCTAATTTCTTCCAACAATCCTCTAGTTACTCTTAACAATCCAATAGTTACTCTTAGAGATAACTTCACACACTAAGCTGAGATCTCTAAATTGTTCCAACAATTTTCCGTGTTTTATCAATAATGAATACACACTAAAGATTTTTCTACTCAATGCATTGACAACTACAGTTGCCTTCTTGGAATGATTATCAATAATGGATATACACTAAATATTTTTCTACTCAAGGCATCGACATCTACAGTTACCTTCTTGGAATGATAACTAGGCTTGAAGTCAAAGTCCTTCAAGATTTCTAACCACCTATGCTATCTCATGTTCAATTCCGTATGTCTCTACATCTTGACTACAAACACCGTTGCTGCTAACATTAGGTCATGGATTGAGTAGTTCCTCTCATGGATTTTGAGTTATATTGAGACATAAACCACAACCATTCCATTAAGCATTAACATTGCTCCTAACAATGTACCCAACACATCAAAATAGACTACAAAAGGTTTGCTTGAGTTAGGTCGACTTAGAATTGGTGCTGAGGTTAACCTCCTCTCGAGTTCCTAAAAATGTTCTCCAAATAAGTGTGACACAAACAATAGTCATTTCCTAGTTAACTTCGTTAAGCGCAAGACTAGTTTGGAAAATTCTTTTATAAATCTTCAATAATACCCAACTAATCTTAAAAAAAAATATTGTCCTAGTTATGGTTTTTAGCGTCTTCCATTCAAAGACACTCTCAAGCTTTGAAGGGTCAATTGTGACACCCTCTATTTGTAACTCCGAAATTAACGTAAAATAATGAGAGAAAAATTCAAATAATAAAAAGCTTATTTATTAATTTTATAAAATACAAATCATCATCATCATCATCTTGCAAAGAGTATCTGAGTTAAACAGGAAAATCCCATAATTAAAATTCTACCTTAAACTCCATACCACTTGGTCATAACCTAATGTAACCCAACTCTAAAGATTGTGAGCTCTAAGTCTTGTCGTCAGATAAAGATAACTTCATCAAGTTTTCTTCACCGTAACATATCTAAAATATTGGTTGTACGGTGAGAATCACAGTCCAAATATATAACGAAAGTGAAATGGCATAGCATAAGCTCACCCAATAAACATCCGTATTTTTTTCCCAATATTTTATAACAACCAATTATCAATTTAATCATAATCACCAAAAATCAGTAATTACAATTAATCATAAATAACACTTATCATAAATTCACAATCAAAATAAAAATATCCTAATAACTCAACCTAACGCACTTGTCATTTAGAATGCAATGCAACCTAACTCAAGGCTAATACAAGTAGAGAAGTCACTTACTGCTCCATGCATAAGTGTTTAGCCAGTGTAAGCCAGTTTATAAGTGGATAGTCCTAGCAATATATGTTCTGCCTTTCTGTAAAACTTTCTACTAACAATACTTCTAAGTTCTCCTTAATCGTCAAACTCCGATTCTATCACGATAAATCCCACCAAACATATCCTTGTATATGAACGCAACAATCACACATAACATGCATTACATATTATTCATCTTCAATGTCAGTATCTAACAACACTTAACTCATATCTTGTAGTATTAATCGATTAATACAACATAATCGAGTAGTTTATAACGGATAGCTTTTAGCATTCAATCTAATATCTCTTTTTGGTATTTTTTACTCACGAGTTTATAGCGTTTTTTTATATGCTATTAGAAGTAGCGTGTGAGTTTATACTTATGTCTTATAGCGTTATATTTTTCTTTCATTTTCAACATCATTGTCCTTAATTGATTTTTTTTGAATATTAATTAATAAAAATATATTTTTTATGTCATTTTATACTTATAAGCTAGTTCAACCTCTAATTGTACCAAACACTTCAAATTAAATCAGCTATCCTCTATCAAATAATTTATCTAATATTTGTTATTTTTGTCAAACAGAGCATTAGTCTACGACAAGCATTGGGAAAACCAGAATTTTTTTAAAAGTCTATAAATAGTTAAACATGACACTACATGCCACTGAAAAAAATACTTTAGACCTATCAGAACGATCTATTTAGTTAAATATAAATAAATTTACTTATTACTATTACAGTTATAATATTAAATTTTGTATTTTGTGTTAAAATATAAATTTATTACTATTTATTTATATTTTTATTATATTATACTAGCATCTAAATGGACACCCGTATCCGTATGCCCGTTTTTCTATTACACTAATGTATATTAATCCTGAACAATAGTCTTTTTGTGATTATAAAGGTATTTTTGGTTAAAAAATAGGTTAACTAAATTTACATATATCCTCTATTTTATGTATAGATTAGTGTGTGCTAAATGATTTCGTATACTAAACATTTCCAACAACAAAAAAAGAAGTGTGGAAGCAGCTCCTAGAGTTACTTTTTAAGGTTTTTCTAAAGAAAAATTACAATTATAGATAATTTATCCATCATACTGTAAAATTAATTACATAAGTAGATTTAAAAGTGAAAAAAAACTTTAATTTATAAGTTTCATTTAGAAATTTATTTATATGATTAATTTTTATTAGATATTAAATAAATTACCCGTAATTTTTCAAAAGTAAGCTAAATCTCACCATTTTTTTAAACCAAAAAAAGAAAACAATATGTATTTACTATGTACATAACTTGAGGATTTACGTGAACCGCGCCACGTGAAGAGTTTTTTCCCGTTCATTATTAATGAAACAATTGCGCAGGGTGTTGAGGACTTTCCTGAGTTTTAGTTCGATATTCTCTGAAAAAACTTTAGTTTGAATTAGATATTATCATTGAACATGACTAAAAGGTTGAAAAGTTCATACACATACACTTTTTTTTTTCCTAATATTATTGATGTTTCTATTTATACATTATTTTTAAATTATAATATTAACTACTCATTTCATTTTATAGTGAATTATCTATTTGATAATTTAATATATATTAAAAAATATATAAATGAAAGTGAGAGTTATATTTTTATTAAATTACTCTTATAAAGTATTTGGATGTATCATCATTATCTAAGACTAGTCCAAGAGCCAAACAAGCTAAATTAGGTTTTAGGCTTTAAAAAAATTTAAGTAAAAATATAATATGATAGATTAGTTATAAATTTTCATCTAACTCATTTGGTTAAGATTAGATTATATAAATATCATGATTCAGATTCGAACTTAGATATAGTAAATTTTTTATTTTTTTTATTTCTTTTATTTTAGAATATATGATTTCTATAACATTTTTTTAAGTTTGTAAAATGTTGGACCAGCTCTTTCATTATCATTAATGTAAAGTGAAATATATTAAATTAAGAGTGATATATCTCATATTAATTAAACGATACAATTAAAAAATAATAATGAATATTACATTTAAAATTAAAATAATCATCCATTTTGATACAATTGAGAGTGATATATTCTGAGTTATTGCTGTTTTTTCTCTTGAGCGGAAATACTCTGATTTAGAAAAAACAAATGGCCAGTCAGTAATTATATTAACCGTGATTTTACGAGTAAAAAAAAAGAATTTCAAACGTGATTTAAGTATGATTCTACCAACAAAATGATTTTCTCTTTGACTATGTAATCAATTAATATAGCATGTGTCATGTGGGTTCATAAGACAATGGTTTCCAATCTAAGTGTAGGAGTGCCGGAGACAAGTGGGAAATGGGAATCAAATAAATGGTTTTTTGGCTTCTTCAAAAAAAAAATAATGTTAATAATAATACTAACAACAACATATAAATTTATTAGGTCTTAACAGATATTTGAACCACAAAAAAACTCGACATGATATTTTTTTATGCAAAAACATCCTTATTCTTGTAAACAAAATATCCTCAAAAAAAAATTATTAAATATCCCTGAGTTTAGTTGAATATAGCAAAATCAACTCAAAAATTAGATTATTTAAAAATAGTTAAATATAAAATAATAGTATAATTTCTTATAATTTATTGTTTTTAGAATTTGAGTTGGACCTTCACAACCATACAAAATCTACTTGTAGGATGAGAATTGTCCTTCACTTATACTTTATCTCATTTGATGTAGAATTCATAACAATTGTTAAGTACATTGCAACTCATCACAATCTTCTCCTAATGAGTATCAACTAATCCAAGAAAAAAATCTAGTGGCGACGGTTCTTTTTCATATTAGCCATCTTTTCCTCTTCTTTCATTAAAGAGGTGGTTTAAAGTCATTTTTTTTTTATCTAAAATCACTTTTTTCACTTGTTTTTTTTTTCTTGTTTTTTTCTCATTTTGTCTGTGATTTCTTTGTCCAAGTCAATGTTACTTTGTTCGCCGTTTTATATTGTATTTTCCGTTTTATTGCGATATTTATTTACTTCAGATCAATAAATCAACTTCGATCTAGTACAAATGTAATTATTGACTTTTGCATCATCAATATTGTAACTACATATACATTAATATTCTAGGCATTTTAATTTCATCATATATGTAGACTTTATCACATTTATAATGTTTTTACCGTTTTATGATATTAATTTGAATATTATGAATTTATTTGTAAATTTTTTTTATGAATATATTTTTATTAATTTGAATGAATATCGTTTTGAAAAAAAAAATAACAATCATCTCCTTATAATATTATAACATGGAACTTCATTTGATGAAATGAAACCAAACACCAGTATAAAAAACATAAAAATAGAATAAAATAAAATAAAAACTATTTTTATACATCCGAAAACTATAATATATACGGTCCAATATGCTTAAAATGGTCATAACCTCTTATCCTTCATTGAAATGTCATTTTACATGCTAATTTGCTTTTTATAAATAATGCACAATTTTGATAAGATCAGTTTCGCATTCGATGTGGGGTTTTTTCTTTTGTCAAAACAGGAGTGTAGAGACAGAAACAGAGTTATCATAGCCAGTAGGCAGAGTAATTCAAGTTAAGACATGAAAGGTATATATGTGTGTACATATTCATCAAAACTTAATGTTTCTTTTTCTATATACCTAAACATGTTAAAAGACAATCGCTTATATTGTTAAGACACGAAGATATTTGGAAAAAGTAGAAGATTATGGCCAGAGACAGAGGTATCATATTTATGGTCCACAAATTAGTGAGTGTGTCATCTATTTTTTCGGGTTGTGCAATTGCATGTGTGAGAATAAAATTGATGGAACATATTGAGTAGGTATAACGACTTTCTATTTTTAGGCTATCGACAGAGATCAATTTCAATTATCACCTTCTAACATTTAATAAAAAAACTATACACTAACTAGGGACCTTGCATTTATCATTGCATTTATCATGTGCTAATAAAAAACTTTGAAATAAATAATTAAAAATAAATTATTGAGATATCGTTATAAGTGTTGTTTTCGTTTTAAGTTTTAATTCATTGATACTGGTGAACTATATTGTCTAATAGCCAATATAGTTTGACTTGGTTGTGAATTCTAATATAAACTATAATAGTTAAGAACTATGTTTTTTATTAGAGTGCACAAAAAAAATAGTTAATTGAATCGTATTGATAAATTAGACTGCACTGCACCAACATAAACCAAATCAATTAAATGGTTCTTGAATTGAATTACATATTTAAAACAAATTAGTTAACCAAATTTAATTTAAAAATCGATTTAATTATTTTAAAACTTTTTTAACTTCAATTGAGATTTTTTTTCTTTGAAAATTTTCGAAATTTTTTTTTTCAGAAAAATATCGAAAATAAAAATAAATGAAAATATTTTTATCTTGAAAAATTTTTTCAATAAAAAAGAAAACATTTTTCTCGAAAAAGTTTTTTATTGGGAAATTTTTTACATCAATTTTTCTCGAAAAAATTTCTCAAAAGAATTTTGAAATTCTTTTCTAAACTTTTTTTTAATAATTCACTGAAGAGCTAGTTCGAAACTAATTTTAACTAAAAGTCTATTTAAAATATTAAACTGATTTATATTTATAAACTAATTTCAAACTGGTTCTGAACTAAACTGAAACTGGTTCGAAAATTAATCAGTTTTTATGAAAATGATTTTAAAGAACTGAATCAAACCATTAATGTGATTCAATTCAGTTTAGTTTTTGAACCATGAACACCGCTACTCCCGGTCCTTTTTATAAGAGACATTTGAGTTAAGGTTTGGTTAACAAAAGTTACATCAACTTTTGTCGACTAAAATTTAACCCAAGTGTCTTTTGTAAAAACGACCAAAAAGAGTAATATGAATTAGACTATTTCACTCATCGAATGAGTTAGATTAGACTCAGTCATGTGAAGTCAAATATAACCAAAATCTTAATCCAGTAAGACTATTTCATTATCGAATGAACTTTATTGATTAAAAACTGGTATGAACTAGACTCGTTGTAGATCCATTGACTTTTTGCCGTTTGCATTTTGGATATTTTCTTTATGATTTTGATTAGCTTGGTTCATACGTAATGATGGCTTAATACAATTTTGAAATTTCTTTTTGTTTGTTCTCATTTGGTGGTAATTATAACTAGCCGTTTGTGTATTGGATTCTAAATAAGATATTATTGGTATATATATAACTCTTCGTTCAATCATTAACCCTTGGCTTGTAAAAGATAAAAATCAATCAATAATTGTGTGCACACTCTACTTATGTATTGGAATCCAATGAGAAACATGCTTTTGGTTGTCCTCATACTTAGCCAAAGACTCAAAATTTAAAGTTTCACTGACAAAGTTCTTACAAAAATAAAAGGTCAAGATCTTTTTTACAAAAAGAAGTATTCCCTCTCTTTTCCATTTTCACGGTTTACAAACTTGATAAATCATGACCCCTCCATCTTTTAATTTAACAGAGGGCCTTGATGTTGTTGAAAAAGATATGGAGCATAATTAAAGTGTGAAATATATGTTTTCGTAGTAGAAAAGATAAAGTAGAGAGAGTGATCATAAAATAAAGGAAAGTAGAGATTCTATAAGCGAAGCTTTTGTAATGTAGATGAACCATAGATAATTTGTTGACTCCCGGTGTGTTTGGATTGTGTTTTCAATGTGCGCAATGTTGGCCTGGCCACTTGTTGAATCAATTAATTGAATTGAACACAACCAACAACAAAAAGTTGTTGCGTATTTATACACCTTAATTTTATTGGTAATATGTTAAATATATGTTCTGGGATATCAATTATCATTTGAAAATTAAATGTGGCACTCAGGTAAGTGTGAGTAGTTTTATTGACTAATGTCCTTACCAATTCAATATGAGTTTTTGTTGAAAGAAAATAATAAATGTCTACATTCTTTAATAATAGATCCAAGTTCGGTCACATCATTTGCATTATTGTTGAAGTAATTAACAAGAGTTATGGAGTCAAATTCGATAGGTCTAAGTTCTAACTCATTAATCCGAGAAAAAGTAAACAACAACTTCACCAACATCAATAGAGAAAATTGGTGAACACCAGCCTCAAATTTGAGCTAACTGTCATAGGCCGAGCAACTTGTCAACTGATAAATTTGGGCTGATTTTGAATCCTCAAATAAATGCACAACTCGCTCATAAATTCGATGGCAAGATTCCACATAATGGTTCGATAATTTAATTATTGGGTTGATTCAAAATACTCCAAATCAAGACAGAGCAGCGCCAATCTGGTAGCATCAAGATGCTGTAGAATTGGGAACACCGTGTTGTTGGGAGTCAAATAAAATTTCAAAGTGTGGAATATTGCTACTTGAAAAAAAGAGTATGAATATTCCAATGTCTTAGAATTTGACCATTTGGACATGCAAGTTTAACTTTAAAAATGAATTGAGAGTTTTTAGAGGTCATTGAAATTGTGGAGATTAATTGACCTTCTTTAATATCTTTTTGGAAGAATTCACACTCTTCTCCTATAAAATACGGAGTCTTGTGAAGTGTTTTATCATCTCATCCAAGAGCAAGTGTGTGTGAAAAGAACACTTAAGGGAATTATTTTTAGTGAGAGTGTTATGATTTCTTGTAACTGTTATAGTGAGAGAATTTGTAGAGTGATACACAATTTTGGCGTGGATTACTAATCATTGTAATCTTATTTGAGATAATGAATACAATTGTTGACGTGTTTGTGTCGACATAGGAAAGAGATGCTGAACCACGTAAATTGTCATGTGCTTTCTTATTCCTCTATTTGTGGTGAGTGTTCCCATATAAGATCCTAGGTGTGTGTGCAAAATTTTCCCAACAACGACAACAGAGCTATGGCAGGGAACATACCAAAGTTTGAGATTCCCTTATTTGATGGAAAAGTTAATTTCACAATTTGGCAAAGTATGATTCAAGACCTTTTGGTGCAGCAAGGTCTTAATCAAGCTTTAGAGTAAGAGAAATCAACTGCCATGAGTGCAAGTGATTCGAGCAAAATCTAAAATAAGGCTATAAGTACAATTTGATTGGTTCAAGCTCCTAAGATCAAATACAACATACTGAAGCAGACAACACCAAAAGCTTTATGGGAGACTCTCGAGGGCTTCTATGCGTCGAAGTCGTTGATGAATCGTCTTTTCTTGAAAATGAAGTTGTATCAACTCAAAATGGAGATTTGAGGAAATCTCCATGACCATATCAATGCATTCAACCAGCTAGTATGTCAATTGTTGAATGCAAAAGATAAAATCTCTTATGAGGAGCAAGCGTTGCTCCTATTGGCGTCACTACCAAAGTCATACAAATATTTGGTCCAAACTTAACTTGTAGGGAGGACAATGTTGAAGTTAGATGAGGTGAATAATGCTCTACGTGAAAAGAGAGAATGATGAGAAATAAGAATATCAATTATGGAGACCATGCACTAGTAGTGGAAGGCTCTGAGCAAGAGAGAAGTCACTCAAGAAAACAAGGTGAGACAAGAGGAAGATCGAAGTCTCAATCCTCACAACGTGATATGAGCAATGTGGAGTATTACTATTATGGAGAAATAGGTTATGTGCAAGCGAGATGTTCACAAATGAGGGATGGCTTAAAGAAATTAAGAGAAACGAAGAAAAATTATGGCAACTCCCAAACCAATGTGGTTAGGATAATGGAAGATTATGTTGTAGTCTTAGCAACAGTTGAGGAGGTTACTAAATCAAAATGGGTGATGGATTCTGCCACTGCAAAATATATTTGTCGAGATCAAACAATGTATGACACCTTGAAGACTAGTGGAGAGTTTTATCATTTTATGCTTGGAAATGGTGATGAAATGAAGCTTGAAGGTATTTGAAGTGTGAGGGTAAAGCTTTAGAATGGTGTCATCCAAACTTTCTATAATGTGAGGTATAAACCTTCTGCTGCCGCCAATATAATTTCTTTGGAGAAGATGGCGTCACAAAGGTACAAGTTTATTGGTTCAAAATGGGGTTGCAAGGTGTACATAAGGTGGTGCTTGGTGTTGTGAGGGCAGAAAAATGAGAAGATTATTTGCTACTTAAAAGGACAATCTTTGAAAAAGATAAATGGTGAGAAGAAAGTGAAATTTTTAGATGATGTGAAAATTTAGAAATTTTAATTGAGGGGTGATTGTTGGGAGTCAAATCAAATTTTAAAGAGTGGAATTTCAGTGCATGAGAAAAAAAAAATGAATGAATATTCCAAGGTCTTCGAATTTGACCATTAGGACATGCAAATTCAACATTGAAGAATGAATTGAAAATTTCTATAGGTAATTGGAATTGTGGTGATTAATGATCTTCTTCAAGATATTTTTGGAAGAAGCCCTTTCTCCTATAAATAAGAAGTCTTGTGAAGTGTTTTATTATCTCATCCCAGAGCAACTGTGTGTGTGTGAGAGAGAGAACTCTTGAGAGAATCTTTTTTAGTGAAAGTGTTACCATTTCTTGTAACTGTTACAGTGAGAGACTTTGAAGAGTGATACACAATTTTGGCGTGGGTTACAAGTCATTGTAATCTTATTTGAGATAATGAATATAATTGTTGAGGTGTTTCCGTGGACATAGGTAAGAGGTGTCGAATCATATAAATTATTGTGTATTTTCTTATTCCCTTATTTGTGGTGTGTGTTCCCATATAAGATCTTAGGTGTATGTGCGAAATTTCCCTACATGTAGTGTTATTATTCACCAGAGTACATATTTCACTGTAGGGAATAAACCACTTCGATTCCATATTTGAGCACTATTCTAATAAGTGACAAAGATGTGCATGTGATTTTTCGCACCAGTCACAAAGCAACACTCTTGCAAATGATTTACTTCTCAATCACACAGTCGATTTCTAGTAAGAAAACAACGACGACAAATGTGCCAAGGTAAATTCTTAACCTCTAATGAGGCTCGCAACTGATAAATGAAGCGCCAACAACCTTCGACTTAAATAACTAATGTTTTAATGAGTTTAATTATACAATATGTTGGGTTTTTGTGAGATAGCCATTAAAAAGTCTAAACTCGGAGCAAAATAAACCTCTAGCTTAAGACCATGTAAGCACACAATTTCATAAAAGAGTTCATGTGTTTACCTTTTGAAGCATAAATGATACGTTGATCATTAATATTTGATACCACAATCTTGTAATCTCTTTACTCAATCCATGTGGATGGTTACCTAGAAAAGACGTAGGTGCTACCTAACAACTATAGTAAAGAGGCATGATAAAATAAAAGAGTAATAGCATATCGAAAAATGTTTCAAATTGTTGCAAGTAATAAATGGTAAAGTATTAGACGTCAAACCAAGGATTGTTATTCAATTATAAATTCTCTAATTAAACTACTTAATGGAATGGTAAAGTATAAATGTTAAACACAAGGATTGCTATTGATATTTCTAATAATAAAGAGTGTTAAATATGTTCTGAAGTCCTAGCTCAACTAACAAATGCTAATATTGTTAGGTTGGACGTTATGTCATGAATTCGAACCCGAGACCTACCAGTTGTGTGAGTTAATTATGATGATATTTACCATATTTTCTAAGACAAAAAAAAGCGTCATGAATAAATGTCAATTAAATTCAACCTTTATGTTAATAATTGGAATTGATTATCTAACTTATCTTATGAGTTGTCATTGAATTATTCAATATGTTCTAATCATAATTTCTCATTGAAAATAACCTATAATTCTACTTAAATCCTTAATTTCTTAGTGAACCTAAATTAGAATTAAGCATGAAGTGAATGTAGTGAAATCCCTAATTTCTTAGTGAACCTAAATTATAATTAAGCATTAAGTGAATGTAGTGAAAAACACATTATGAGGGTTTAAATTGGGTTTTAAAGTTTTGTACTACATGACAAACTATTTTGAGAAGTATTTTTTTTTAAAAGAATACAAGTTTAAAAAGGATTTTTGAAATCTCCTTTGAAATAAATCTACTGCAAGATAAAACATAATAAAGGAAAAAAAAAGATAGACATAAAGATTCATCTTAGTGCATCACGCAACTAGTAGCTATGTCATGTCCTTTTAACCTAGGGATATTTTTACTAAAGCAAACCAATTTATCTTTACCCCTATAGTACTACAGTTTTCTCAATATTCTAACTTAGTACACTCAAGTTTTTGATGGCAATGTTACTCAAGCTTCTACTTTAGTAGAGTCATGCTCTTCGGTCTAGTTTTCTCAAGGTTCTAACTTAGTACTATCAAATTCTTGAGAACAACCACTACTAGGCTACTAAGCCAGATTACAAAATCAAGATTTGTGAAATACATTTGATAACTCTATTCAAAAGAGAATAACGAGTTAAATCTTAGATTACTAGTGAAAAGATTTCTAGAGAAAACATTTGAAATTCAAAGTTCACTTGGCCCAATTAGAATTCATGGTCTAGGATTTTTGTAGCGTAATAGTTCAATTAATTTTTGCAAGGTTGTTCTTATTTTGTTGCAATTAAGAAGAACAATATTTATAGACTTCTTATAATAATACCGTTGTAGGATTTCATCAAATTCTGACAATTGTTCGTACAACATAGCGAATGTTGTGCATAACTTATATAGCCTTGTAGTGACATGGACAATATTCACAAATTTCAAAATTGATTTGTTCATTACAAGAAAAGCAGCAAGTTGTGGCGACCAAAAGCCTTCACAAAAGGGGAAGAAAAAAAAAGTCCACAAATCTATCATTTGTGGCAGTTTGGATTTGTCACATGTGAGGCAGTCACAAACATTTGTGGAGATCTAGACCATCACAAATGTTTGCTTTTTTAATTTGATTTGTCATTTCTGAGAGTAAAGGTCACCATAAATCTGCGGAGAGAAAGACCTCCATAACATCCTGGCAATTCAGGCTGCCACAAACACCAGGTTCAATTTAAAAATAACTTGTTTTGTTGTCTTAAAAACTTCCCATTAATGGTCGTTCAGGCTGCCACAAATGGATTATTTAAAAAAAAATTAATTTTATAAAATATGAAAATAATTAATAAACTCATTATAAAATACGTAAAAATAATTTTAATATATATAAGTAAAATTAATAAAATTATAAAAATGTAATTGTCATAATTTTCAATAATTAATAAAATTAATATAAAAAATGAAATTAATAAATTATTCGTTCAAATCATAATTGTCATAGAAATAACCATATTTAAATTATCCATACAGATTTGAAATAAAAATAGAAAAGATCATCCAAACTAAAGCATTACATCAATCATCGTAATAATTTATCCATTTCCTCCATCATAATTATTTGGTGGATTATTACTTGGTGCATTAGCCGATAAAAGCCCTTCAAAATTAATTGCTGACATTAAGTTTTGAAAATCGATGGCATTATCAAGTACTTGAATACTTGTCGAGGGTGCTGGTTGCTGCTGATTTAAATCTGGCTTGATCAAGTCAAGTATAGTTGGGAGACATGGAGCTTGATCTAGAACTTGGGAAGGTCGTTGTTGGTACAGAGGAGGCAGCATGGAGTATTGATAATTATTAAGAGGTTGTTGTGTAAAGTAAAGAGGATATTGTTGTTGGGGGCATTGAGGAAACCACATATATTGAGGCAATTATTGCTGCAAGTATTGAGAAGATGGATATTGTTGTTATTATTGAGGTGGGAACTGTTGGTAAAAATTAAAAGGAAATTACTAGGATGGGAAGTTATAAAATGATTGTGTCATAATCATTTGTTGCACTACATCCATCTTTTTTTGCCATGTTGAATTTAACTTCTCAACTGCTTTTTGTATCGGCTCTTTCGTTTTTTGTCTTCATTCTCAGCCATCAATCGTTCTAGTAATTCCTCAAGGTCCACAATGGATGGACAATAAAATTGATATGTATTGGCATAAGAAGAAGTCTGCATATATCTTGATGGACCCTTTATAAATGTTGATGATAGACTACCTGTACCCATCAAACAACCTTTATACTTGTCACCACTAATGTCCATACACTTTGCGAGCTCATAACAATCTCGCACCAATTGATCAGCCTATTGAGAAGAAAGAAGAGTTGATTTTTGACCATTCCATTCTTTCATAACGCGAGCATGTGTTTCCTATATACAAAATAATATGGAGATTAATATACCTAAATCATCTTTGACCGTTCATCAGTATACTCATTTGTATCAAGATTAATATGGACATGGTGATCAGAGCTCAATTGGGGCATGACCAGTGAGTGAAAATAGAGAGAGAAGAGAAGATTAGAGTCATGGCAAGAGAATGGCAGTATGCTAACCATACCAAATTTGATGGGGACTATGAACACTGGACCATACTGATGGAGAATCTTCTGAGATCGAAAGAATGGTGGACTCTGATTGAAACTGGGTATGTTGAGCCAGCTCGAGGAGAAGTGCTCAATGGCGTGCAGAGACAAGCTTTGGCGGACCTCAAGCTTAAAGATCTCAAGGTCAAAAATTATCTATTTCAAGCTATAGATAAATCAATTTTGAAAACAATAATTCAGAAGGATACCTCTAAGCAATTGTAGGAGTCACTCAAAACAAAATACCAGGGAAACGAGCGTGTCCAAAGGGCACAACTTCAACGCCTCAGAAGGGAGTTCGAGATACTTGAGATGAAGGAAGAGGAAACCATTGCAGACTACTTCTCTAGAGTATTGCTAGTGGCAACCGAGATGAGGAATCTTGGAGAGGACATGCAAGATAACAAAATTGTGGAGAAAATATTGCGCATATACGTAGTGTGTTCAATTGAAGAGTCAAGATACATTAACAGTCTCTCGGTGGATGCACTCCAGAGTTCTTTATCGTGTCATGAGCAAAAGATCACGAGACATCACCCAAAGAATACCGTGAAGGAAGAACAAGTTCTGCAGATCACATCTTGGGGAAAAGGAAGTTTTCGCGGAGTATGAGGAATGGGTAGAGGATCATTTAGAGGTTGTGGCCGAGGACGTGGGCGTGGAAGATTTGGGCTTGACAAAACCCAAATAGAGTGTTATCAATACCATAAATTTAGGCATTTTCAATTTGAATGCCCTAGCTCGGAAAAGCAAGTCAACTACGTTGAGTTTAATGAAAAGGAGGAACTCGTGTTAAGGGCACATGTGGAGATACAAGGCGCAAAGATGGAGGATCTATGGTTTCTTGACAGCGGATGTAGCAACCATATGTCTAGGATCAAAAAGTGGTTCTCAGATTTGGATGAAACTTTCAGGCACTCGGTGAACCTCGGGAACGATGCAAGGATGATGGTTCATGGGAAGGGCAGCATCAAACTTAAGATAAATGGTACTGAAGATTGTATTTGAAGATAACACCTGCATAATTTATCATTTAACTAAAGGACTCATCATGGAGACAATAATGAGTGCAAACATAATGTTTGTAATTCTGAGCAAAACGTCTGATGCAGATTCATGTTTCCAATCCATCACCTTTGAGGATTCACATCGGTGGTGTAACACCCCGGCCATTACCGTTACCGGCGATGCTACCTCACAATCTTCTCACTCCCCCTAACCACCCAGTGGAAATAGTGATTTTTGCCTTCCGTGGGATTCGAGCTCGGTACCTGGGGGATAAGTACCGCCTCCACACAGTCCCACTACCAATTGAGCTGCTGGCATGGGTCATTAATAACATGTGGTTTGAAAACCTTTTTCTTACCACATGTTGCTCTAGTATTAGATCATACTACTCTAGTCGATCTTGGTCCTAATTCTGCTTCTGATACTAATGCTATATTTATATCCATATGTATAACATTCATGCATATCACATGTATAACTTGCATTTCAAATTTCACATAAACAAATGGAAAGATACACAATTCACATAAATTACAAATTGAATATATATATATATATATATATATATATATATATATATATATATACAAATTAATTAACTGTCATCATCATCATTTGATGAGTGAATTGATTCAGTACTTAATCATCATCTATGCGAAGTCTCATCTTCAATCACATATGCAATACCCTCCACTATTTCGATTCAACTCGTTCGTTTTGTTTTGATTTTGGATCACCAACCTCGTTTGTTTGTTTTTGTCGATCTTTATGATCCTCTCCATTTCTTCCCTATATATTTATGGTCAATTTGGAGAGATATAGACATAAAAAAGTTGAAAAAAATTAAAAAAAATTAATGATAGTGGAACTCACTTATTAGTGGTACCTACTTTTCAACTTTTTTGTGTCTATCTCTCTCCAAATGAACCATAAATAGAGAGAGAAGAAATGGAGAAGATCCTATCTCGATGTCTTACATTATGAGTCATGAAAAATGGATTAAATAAGGGATATTTTTTTTCTCAAACGAATATCTACAATGTTAGTCATCGAATTCATCTTTGTACCTCTACTCAATAGATCAAACCACTTTAAATAAAACACCACCACTATTTTCTCATAATCTAGGAATGTGTAGTCAATTTCATATATATGTTTAATTATGTCGTAGAAGTCTTGTGTTTAACCACTATCGGTGACACATTTCATACACACTCCACTATTTATTGACTACATATTCTCAACCGGATCATGGGTACAAATGTGATAGGATGAACGAGAATATATCATTTCCCAACCATATAGGGCTGGCCAATGTTATTGCCCTATTGAGGTTAATAATTGAATTAAATATGTCATGTGGAAGTTGAGTAATACAATGAGCTAGCAATGATTATTAGTTGTTGTGATTATCATATTGAAATATTTTAGTGTGGTAACAATGTTAATGAATGTTTTAGTACTGTTTATATTACTTGATTATGACATAAATAATAGTACGGTGAACGGTATTTGATTAATGTGAATATGAAACGTGTTGTGAGCTGTGATATTTACTAAGATGTAAATTCTTATGATTTGCATTGTGTTGTAATAGTTAACTTGTTGTATTATGTTAACTGTAAACATGTGTTGCACCTTGCTCATGTATGTGATGGTATCCTTTGTATAAGAATTGACTTGGGATGACGAAGGAATAAAGGTAATTGTGATGGGTTTTACCCAATGCGCATGCATATTATAGTGATATGAGGATCTTTGATCTAGTGTTGGGGAAGTACAATTGATTGAGTTTGACAGTGGAGGTCACATTCAAGCTTGTGAGGGAGATCAAGCCTTGGGGGCATTCTAGGGAAAATTCATATGTAACTTGGGGCAATTCATCAAATGTTAGGAGCTACCTTGCAACCTGGTTTAATTCTGATAGACATTTATATGAGTCTTAGGATGAGTCGATTGGGTCTATAAGAACATGATAGCATATGTGATCGTTTGTCCACTTGCGTAATGGCACAATATTGCGTCTCATCACCAAGTACTTTATAGTAATTTTGGTACCACATGACATTGAAGTTTTGCATCACGTGAGCAATGCATTGATATCATGCACGAATGATATGTGACATCGGGATTGAATTATTTACTTCATTTTTCATATTCAAATAATTGACTATTGTTTGGTCATCGAATTTTCTATTTACTTGAATAATTAAACATTTCCATGATGATGTATGGCGTGATGACTCATTTCTTGAAATAGTTTTAAAAATTGAGCAAATATATATGCGTGTGAAATGAAAAGAAAACCATTTTGAGGTTTAGGGTGTCACAATATTATTTAGAATGTACAATTAGAAAAATTAAATTAATTGAGTTAAATTAGTTTTTAGTCCTTATAAAATTTTGGAATTTTAGTTCCTATTAATTTTTCTTTGATTTTTGGACCCCACAATATTTTCTGCCAACAATTTTAGTCCTTGTTGTAAAGTCAACTTATGTATATCCTTTGAGTCTTTTAGTGATATTTTTGTAGACATACTTGGATCATTATAAACATCTCCTCTTCAAAAATTAATTTAAAAAAAAACAAAAAAAAGAGCTAACTAATGATATGTGAATTTTTAAGCGCATAAAGCTCAAGAAACCAGTATAACCAAAATTTGTACATAAAATCGAATTTGAAACCTATTTTTTATAGAGACTTTTACCGTTATCCATAAAGTGTATCTACAAAGTTTATTTTCATTATATAGGATTGAAACTATTGGTGAAAATTATTGTGAGCACTAAAATGTGAAAGAAAAAACTTTAGGAGACTAAAAATAAAATTTTGAAATTTTATAGAAACTAAAACTATCTTTAATTTTAATTAATATAACCTTAAAAATTAAAATGATAAATTATTTTGAAACAATTTTTTTCTTAAATAAATCATATATATTATGTAATAGAGGAAGTAATATATAAAACTATCCTCATCAATATCCTTCACATGTTTTGACAAAATAGCTTTAAAAGCTCTGAAAAGAAGGTGCCCCAAATGTACTTTTTTCCCCAACTTTCAAGAGATGTTAAGTAAAGAACATAAGGTTGATTTGGTGATTGGGATGAAGTGAAGTGATAGAGAAATCAAAGATTCAAGCCCCACCTTCAACATAAACTAACAAATTACTAATAATATTAACATTGGCCATTTTAAAAAAAAAAAAAAATACATGAAATATTGAGTAGAAATGAAAATAGGCTGAGATGAACTAAGTTTTACGTAAAAATAAGTCTGGCAAGTATTAAAAATTAAAAATCCATGTTTGACATGTTATCTCTCATAAGCTTATCTTTTAAGTCTAATTCGTTTTAAAAGTATAATATGACTTGTTTATCAACTTAAAAGCTTTTTGTATTATCGTCTATATCAAACTATATTTTATAAGGTTTGCTTCTAATTTATTTGTATGATAGATAATTTTTTTTTGAGGTATAACGTATATTCTGTTTAGAGAATCTAACCTTATAAGATATTTATGTTCCGAAATAATTACTGTTTAAGGTTTTTTCATATAAATTAAGAGAAATAATAAATAAATAAATAAATAGATTTAACAATTTTACAAAGTTTTCCTCATTAACTATTTACATTGGTCGTAAATGCATATTGAGATTTTTCTTATTTTAATAAAAAAGATATAGATGTGTTGGATCTCAAGAGCATGTCTCAAGGTTTAGATAGTGTTGATAGAGGTAATTACATATTACTCATCAACGAGATTGTTACGTTGGACGTATGTATGAGTTGAATACACGCAAAGTTCATGTCAGTTAACCTTATTTTAATTTATGTTATTTATATAAATTTCAATTGATGAAAAGTGCGTTAATTCAACGGTTCACTTTTTCTTTATCTCTCTTTTTCTATCATGTCATAACATATCACATCTATTACAATAGTCTCTATTTTTTTCTCTCTCAAAGTATAAAATAGGTGTATAGGTGTCCATAAAATATTTTCCATATATTAACGAGTATTGTTGCTAGTCTTACTCAAATTCAAATCAAGTAGGAGTATTGTTGCTAGTTTTACTCAATTTCAAATCTAGTTGGGAGGGTCCTGTGGGTATGTAGAGAAGGAATGGCAAAAAAATTCGAACCTATGGATATCGACGGATAAAATATCTGATGGGCACAGAGCTGATAACTTAACGGGTACTCGTAGATAAAAATAAATTAATATTTTAACTACCTTTAGTTCATGGATATAGATGTACGTGAATATCTGCATCAGATACTAAATTAGTAAAATTGATATTTTGTAATGTTTTTGCTTGTGATAATGTATTAATACTTTTTATAATGAAATTTTGTGATATATTTTAATTGTGTTAATATATTAATGTTTGTATGTGTAATTATTTTATTGTTGACAAAATTGAGGGAAAAAATCTACATAATTGCAAAAAAAAAAGTTTTTTTTTTGTATATTAATGATTTTTTATTTAAACGATGATATCTATGGATATCGACTAATACTCACGTATACTTAAGAACCCACTAAATATATGTTAAGAGGACATTCGCACGGATATGGATAGTTGATATTACTTTTATCCAAATGATAAAGTAACAAATGAGTTTATCTATATTAGCGACCGCACATGACCTTAAATTTTTAGTGACATTAATTTTATTTTTACTATATATATTAAAAAAAAAGAATTCTCTACTTAATAGACTTATTTTTTAGGTTGAGGTAATTATTAAAAACTATTTTACTGTCTTTTAGTATTCTCTTATGTTTCAACACGAATTGAATTTTTAACCATTTTTTACCACTATTAAATTTCAACCCAAATTACAAACATTTAAAATAAAAAATCCTAAAGAAAACAAAATCACCAACTTACTATATTATTCATATATTATGAAGATTAATACGTGGATATATGTTGTTGCTCATGTTAAATGTTACTACTACATGTTTGAATTAATAAATACATGTATAGTTAATTTTTCAATAATTTTATTATGGCTTTGAATTAGTATTAACTTTTCAATGTTTATGTAACTTTTAGTATTTCTTCAACTATATTATATTTCACTTCAAGGTATATTAAAATAATTAATGACTACTTTTTTCCCAACATCTTTTATAATCAATAAAATGAAAAATATAACACCGAATTTATAATCAATAACATCTTTTGTATTTGATAATCAATAATCATATATATATATATAAAATACAAAACCATAAATCAACATTGTTGAAGCATGAATGATATTTTGATATCCATACATACCTTTGCTATTTTCTAAATAAAGAAAGTTATATGAACTTGTATCAACAATGAGAGATGAGAACTTGAAGAAAAGCAAGGTTTGATAATTGCCAACTATATTTTGTTGAGTTAATGTGATTGTAATTGCTAATTAGCTTTTTATGTTTGTTGGTGAAGCTTTCATGGCCAAAAACATTGGTCAAAAAGTTGTTCAATATCAAGAGCAAATCTGAGGACTTTCAGGCAGATGATGACATTTGTCAAGAAACAAAATGGATTAGAATAAACTGAGAGATGACGAAAAACGACTTAAATGTTAATCTAGTGGCACAAACACAATTATTGGATGAACTACATTGGCTAAGAACACAAATGGATTAGAATAAGTCGAGGGAAGACGAAAGTTACCTAAATGTTAATCCAATAACACAAACACACTTATTGGATGCACAAAATTGGTTAACAAAACAAAATGGATTAGAATAAGCCGAAAGTGACCTAAATGTTAATCTAAGGTTACAAACGCACTTATTGGATGCACAAGATTAGTTAACAACCAATTAGTATAAACCGAGGGATGACAAAAATGACCTAAATGTTAATCCAATGACACAAACGCACCTAATGGATGCAAAAAATTGGTTAAGAACCAAAATGAATTAGAATAAACCGAAAGATGACGAAAAATGACATAAATGTTAATATAATTATTTTCTCTCTCTATATATATATGTATATAACTTATAAAAAATATAACACCTAATTTATAATTCGCATAGGACATCTAAAATATCATGGACGACCTTGATTCAAATATTTTCCTGATCCTAATTATAAAATAAAAAATAAAAAACATTAAAACAAGCTTTTTTTTTGTATATACAACGAGCTTTATTAATTACTCAATTTATTTCAAAATAATTATCACATTTTACCATTTCGCACAAATTAAAAAGTATAATAAATGAAATAAAAAGAATTATTTTACCAAATTATCTTTATAAACCATCGGTTGATTCCAATTATCATAAATATAAAGTGAAATTATAATAAATTGAGAGTGTTGAATATAGTATTAATTAGACGGTAGAATCAATAAAAAAAAATAGAGTTGCATTGAAAACCAAAAAAGTCATTTATTTTAAGATATTTTTGTACGTGTAAATAAGACAATTATTATAAGACGGATGGATTAAATTTTCGAATGCTTTTTAAATATAATGTCATGCATAAGAAATAGAAAACAGTAACCTTAACTACATTCATTAATAAAAAAAAAAGCATGTTTAAATTTAAAAAATCACTTAAGTATAATAAATTAATCTAAAAAAAGAAGAAATTGTCAATGCAGTTCATATAACAAAAAGTTGCAAGGACATTTAATGTTTAGATGCGGGTTCGACTCTCTAGTTTAAAAAAATCTTTAAAAATAGGTATTTTTTTGTTATTTCTTTTATGTTGAAATCTAAAGTTTTTTTTTTTGACAAATGAATAAAACTAAAGCTACTAATTTATACATTCCATAATAACTATTCAAAAAAAAAAAATACATTCCATAATTATTATTACTATAGTACATAACGATCCGGAACTCCCGCAAACAAACTACTATAAATTAGTGCAACATCCTCACCAACATTCTCAACCCTCTCGATCCCTTCATTCTCTCTTCTCTCAGCTCTCAATGAAAAGAAACTAAAGAAACAGTAAAAAACCAACGACAGATTAGATTATTACAATGCACAAACGCAACCTCTTTCTGTTTTATATCCTTCTCTCCACACTCACGGTAAGCACTCTTAATAAATCATATTTCCATTGTCGAATAATTATTTATTGCCTCAACACCTTGTGTATTACAATATGATGATTTTAGTTTACAAATGATTACAATTATTATTATGCGAAATAAATAAAAAATTTCAGTATTAACTCCAACACTAAATTTTTAACTATTGTTTTTTTTTTTTTTAAATAAGTATTTATATTAGTGTTTATTTTGTTAGAGGACTAACTTAAACTCACAATCCATGTTGAGTAATGTGTATACGAAAATTACGTGGGTTGGTATATCATTGCTGATAATATTGTATCAATGCAGGTTTTGGCAGTAGAAAATGTAGAAAAGAAAAACCAAAACCCGTTCACTCCAAAGGCATTCGTAATTCGCTATTGGGACAGAGTAATCAAAAACAATTTGCCCAAACCATCCTTCATCATCTCAAAAGCTTCGCCCCTTAGCGCTTCCGACGCGGCGGCTTTCACAAAACATGCGGCCGCCAACACTCTATCCACAAAGTTGCCGGAATTCTGCTCCACCGCACACCTCCTCTGTTTCCCGGAAGTAAATCCCAGCCTTGCGAAACACAATAAGGACGCCAAATTCGCAGTCTACGACGACGCTCAGAATTTCACCAACTATGGAACCAATAGACCCGGCGGAATCGATTCTTTCAAGAACTACTCCAACGATTTTTCCAGTGAAGTTAACGAATTCCGGCAATACAGCCGCGGCTCCGCCGGTCACGACGATAGCTTCACCAACTACGCTATCGATTCAAACGTGGTAGATCAGAACTTCAACACATACGGTACCGGCGCCGCCGGCGGCTCCGGCGAGTTCAAAGAATACTCTAAAGAGTCAAACGTCCCTAACCTACGATTCACAACTTACTCCACCTCGACCGCCGGAAGAGAACAAAAGTTCTCAAGCTACAGCGAAGATGGTAACGCCGGCGATCAGAGTTTTGCTAACTACGGTAAAGACTCTGTCGGCGCCGTTAACGGTTTCGATGCGTACGGAACGGACTCTAACGTTGTATCGTCGGGTTTTTCTAGTTACGCGGGGGAACAAAGCACGAGTGAAAATGACACTTTTACTAATTACGGCGTTAACATGAATAATCCAACGGAGAATTTCAAAAACTACGGGAAAGGTAGTTTCGTTGCAAACGAAAAATTCTCAAACTATAGAGACCAAGCGAATGTTGGTGCTGATTCGTTTAGTTCCTATGGTAAAGATTCACGAGGTGGGATCCACGTTGATTTTAACAACTATGGAAAATCATTCAACGAAGGAACTGACACATTCAAAGGCTATGCTAAAGGCGCTGATTTAGATCATAAAGTTACTTTCAAAGGTTACGGCGTTAATAATACTTTCAAAGATTACGATAAAAAAGGTATTTCATTTGCTGCTTACACTAATGCTTCTTCAACTAACTCTGTTTCCGTTAGTGATAGTTTGGTTAAAAAATGGGTTCAACCGGGTAAGTTTTTCCGCGAAATGATGCTTAAGCAAGGGACGGTTATGCCTATGCCGGATATAAAGGATAAATTACCAAAAAGGTCGTTTTTACCCCGCACCATTTTGACCAAATTGCCCTTTTCATCTTCTAAGTTGAATGAGTTGAAGCAAGTTTTTAAGGTGTCAGATAATTCTTCCATGGAAAAGATGATAGTTGACTCATTGAGTGAGTGTGAGAGGGCTCCCAGTAAGGGTGAGAACAAGCGATGTGTGGGTTCGCTTGAGGACATGATTGACTTTGCAACTTCTGTTTTGGGCCGCAATGTGACGGTTCGGTCCACTGAGAATGTAAATGGGTCGGGTAAGAATGTTATGGTGGGTCGGGTTAAAGGGATAAACGGTGGAAAAGTTACAAAATCTGTGTCGTGTCACCAGAGCTTGTTTCCTTATTTGTTATACTATTGTCACTCTGTTCCTAAGGTTCGAGTCTACGAAGCAGATCTTTTGGACCCAGAGTCTAAGGTTAAGGTGAACCATGGTGTTGCCCTTTGTCACTTGGATACAACTGCTTGGAGCCCCACCCATGGTGCATTCATGGCTCTTGGCTTTGGTCCTGGTCGGATTGAAGTGTGCCATTGGATTTTTGAGAATGACATGACTTGGACTACTGCTGATTGATTGAAGGAGTACCTCATAGAATTGGATCCTCCACATTAAGTCAATTTGTTTTTCATTTTACGTGAAATAATTAGTTTTTTTCCTTATTTATGGAAATAAATGGTTTTTCCTTTTGAAAAAATGTGTATTAGTTCAACTATGGATCTAGTATAAGCTTGTCATATGTAAGTGTGTGTTATTTATGACTTCATAATGAATGGATTTGAGAGAATCATAATTAATTAAGAACAACACTGAAAACACATAAGAAAATGTGTGTTTATATGACTTATATATCCAAAAGACATAGTAATGAATATTTCCATTTCTTTTTAGAAAAAGAGAAAATCCTTACCCTTCACTATTCATGTGTGGTTTGTTTGTCCAATATTTCATTTCATCATCATGTAAGAAAATAATTCTCAATGGATACACTTCAAGTAATGATTAGGATTTCTTTCATACATTCAACTTTTATTAAGATTATAGCAAGCTACAAAGTATTTTAAGATACTCTAGCCATAGTAAGATATAAGTAAAAAAATTATTTAAAAAGTTGATGTATTTAATATTTAAATTAGATACATCAACAATATAAAATATTTTTTGTTTATATTTTATTTAAAATATTATATCTTTTTACAATACTTTTTGAATGATTTTTTTATATTACTTTATAAAAAATTGTGATGAGGGAGAAAGTTGTGTTGGTTGTAAGGCTTATTAAAAAACACACTATAAGAGATACATGTCTTTTTGTGTCATCTATCATTAATTTTATTAATTACATATAAAGATACTGTACTTTTAAATCTCATGTATATATTCTCTCAGTTACTCTCTTCGGGTGAAGTTTTATTAATTAAATGAAATAAATGGTATAGAATATTTTAATTAAATTTCAGAATAAATGATCAATTTGAATCCTGGATTTTAGAAATATGATAGATAATTTTTAAACTATTTTAAATATATCAAGTTTGTCCTTAAATTATAACTTTCTTTCTTAATTTTAAAGTAATTGAGGGACTAAATTTATATATTAATAATAGTTTATGGACTATTTATTATATTTATATAGTTCACGAAAAAATAGGGAAAAAATGATAGTTTAAATTTGATTATTCGTTCTAATAACAATTGTGGTTTAATTAGATATCTAACTCACAAAATATTAAGTCATATTGAGATATCCTAAATCCAAATATGGGCCCGGACGACTCTATCTTAACATAGTGGATATTGGACCGCCATTATTTTTGAGAGTTTTTTTAATACTTATATTTATAGTAATATTGATAGTCTACTAGTTCATTAATATTGTTAATTTACATTAAAATATTGTTAATTTACATTATTTGCAAAGTCATTTGTCCTATCAAGTCATTACTTAGAAAATTTTAATGTTGGAATAAAAGTCAAAAAAATTACTCCCTTCGATTTCAAATATAAATAAAAATGAGTCAAAAAATATTGATCTATTTAGTCTTAATTTTGGGTCAAATACATCAATTTTTGTTGACCAATATTTATTTATATTTGATACCATATATAGTAGTACGTATTTGTTTGTAATTAACATTTTTCTATATCTTGAATATCATATCAACTAAAATCAACATCAATAAGAAACATGTTACCAAAATCAAAATTATTTTATAATCCTATGTCAATTCAAGATGGTAAATGTCGAAGTGTACGTGAAGAATCCATGGAGTCTTGATTAAATGATATTCAAAGTTATCAAGTTATGATCTTTGTATTGTATTGTAGATTCCTTAATTTTTTTTTCTTATTTTCTCATCTAATGAGATATAGAGAATTATTATGTTCTTATCTGCAAGTGGAGACCATAACTATTTATATATAGTAAGCATATGTCATGAAGAACCATGATTATCAAACTTTTATTATTGATATCTACACAACATTTTTTTATGACAATTATATCATTAGCCATAAAGCTTATATGAAATAGTTCACTTTAATTTGGCTAATTAACCAAATTACCATAATACATTTAAATATTACTTGTGTGATCCAAAATTTCTAACATTTAAGAGTTGAATAATTGTTATACATAAGTGAGTATTGAGTTGTTTCTCTTTATGTAGCTTGTTTAAGTCAAATCCTTTTATAATTTGATAAAGAGATACTGAATGGTTAAATGTTTGTTAAATAAGTGTTATCAAGAATTAAATGTGAAATTGCATATGTGATGAATGATTAAATGATTGTTTAGTTACTTATTTAATGAGAAATATATTTGTATTGACATTGAACAAGAGAAACTCATTCAATGTTTCAAGATTATAAAAAAAACCTCATACAACAATTATGATGTATATGTTTATGTTTCAAAAAGTAATTTTCTTATAAATTTACTGTTGCAATTTTTATATATGTTGACCTCATTACTCAAAATTATTGGGTTCGTCCCTGAGTATGGGCAGATGTTTTCACAAGTTCGTGTAATCTGTGATCATAATTGATATCCACATGTACAAATATTTGTCATACCCTAACTATTATGTTGGATAAGAATTAGACTTAAATACAATTTTAGTCTATTTGTTTTGTTCAAGTCGTAATTTTGATTTCCGTATTTTTTTACGCAATTTTAGTCCCTTAATTTTTGAAATTATAAACATTTGGCCCCTACTTCAATTTGACACTCAATTTAAATGATGTGGTGATTAAATGTGTTAACGTTGTTTGGAAAAACTAGAGATAATTATCTCAATAATGCAGAATATTTTCCCCACCTGTGCAAATAAATGACCAAATAGAAAATACAATTTCACATAGTAACAATAATTGGCAGAAAATTAAATATGAGACAACCACAATTTTTAACATGAAAAGCTTCCATTATAATAATTAATGGGTACGCTAGAGTCTTCCTAGTAATACTAAGAACATCAATCAACAATAGTAACTCTCAGATAAGGTAAAACGAATAACACTGAATATTAAAATAATAAACTTAGTGGTAGAAATAACATACTAAAATTGTTGATCAAATGGAGTAAGTTTTCTACAAACTCATTACCACTTAAACCAAGCCTTTTCCTTCTCCTTTCCTTTTTGTTATTGTTGCCGTCACTATCTTTTCTTTTCCTTCCGTCGTGCGGCACCTATATCCTTTCTTTTCTTAGAAATTTCAAAATTTCTTTTTTTTTTTCTTCACATGGGCCACGCCCAATAAAAAACCATATTCACCCTTTTTTTTTTTCTTCTTCTTTTCTTTAGTAGTAACATCTTTATTATTGAGTTAACATCTTCATAGCGTCAATATTCAATTAACATTATAAATTTTGAGAATATGTGTTTTTATATAACTTAGATATATTCAAAGAGTATTATAATGGAGTACATCTTCATTTCTTTTGAGAAATGGTGATAGTTACCCTTCGCTATTCATGTGTGGTTTGTTTGTCCAATATTTATTCATTCAATTATCATGTAAGAAAAATATTCTAACTAGATACCCCACGTAATAATTAGGGCTGCTTTATGAATTCAACTTTTATTAACGTTATTGCATGCTACAAAGTATCTTTAAGAGTTACTCTATTCATAATAAAATATAAGTAAACAATATATTTAGAAAGTTTATATAATTAAATATTTAATAAATTCAGATAAATTCACTAGTATAAAATGGACATCAAAATTAGAGATATTATATCAATTTCAGTAAAAACATGTGTAAAAAGTCCATACAGAAACAATTTTATAAATAATTGAAAAGATTTGTATAATATGCTTAATATGTGACACCAGTTTTAAAAATAAGCAGGTGTAATAAGTCCACTTGGTGGCAATTTTCTAAATAATTAAAAAATTTCTTATAAATAGCATAAATTTAAAAACAAATAATTTTTTTATTTAAAAATATAACACCAGTTTTTGTAAAA
>JBBPBQ010000002.1:20966269-20987884 GCA_037974755.1 Cicer yamashitae
GTTTTTATAAAAAAAAAAAAAAAAAAAGGTTTCAAATGTACTAATACATTATATCTTTTACACTTGTTTTCTATTGAAGGATATAATTTATTGAAAGGTAATTTCCAGAAAAAGTCTACATGGAAAATTATCAATGGACATTTAATAGTATTAGATAACATGTATATGCAATAATTTCATGATCGATACATTACATAGACACTGGAATGTGAATTTTATGTGATGAAAAATATGTTTTACATTGTCGCGCCAATGTTTGTTGAAGGATTTGAAGAGGTGATATAATTTTAAAAAATGTATATGTTACAATATTGTTTAACAAAAATAATGTAACTTCTTGTTTTACTGTATCATATTGTTTAATTTACTCATATGTTTGAATGTGTAGATATTCAATAACTCATTACAAATTGAAAAAAATGTCATTGATCATATTAGACAATTTATAGCTCAATTCCTTTTGGACATTGTCAAAGAACATAAGATATTGTAACAACAACAAAATGAAGAGAAAAAAAGTTTGAAAAAACTAAGACTATTAACAAAAGTTTAATGTTATTTATTGTTACATTGTTTAATATATACTTCCTCTATCTTATAATAATTGAATTATTTGATCATTTCACACATATTTAAAAATGTGTATAAATAAAAAAGAGATAATACTACTTTTACCAAATTATCTTTGTTAGGTTCGATGTTTATATAATTCATCCTATGATTTGTATGTCTAATACTAACTTGACTGTGGCTTACAAATCACTAATTCTCTGACTAGATATCTAACACACAAAATACTATTAGACAAGCAAATCGTAGAATGATGCATGTTTTCGCAAGAGTGTGTAATCAACAATCAAATCCATGGACATGGATGTAGTCATTTGCTACTTATTACGTTGGGTAAAAATAATATAATATATGTGTCATATCTATATGTGTTGATATCTGGTAGACGGATATTTAATGAATTTTGAGATATCCATCGATATTTATACATACATTCACAAATATCATAATTTTTATTAGAAAAACATTTTTTGTATAAAAATTATTATTATTTTTCAATTACGTAGAACTTTTCTTTTTCTTTTCACAATACAAAAAGTATTAATCTCTCCGTCGCACATTAATTGATTTATTTGTAAAAAAACTATTTTAAAATGAACGAATCTTTCAATTTGTAATATATGTTTTTCAATTGTACTATTTAATTAATATTACTTTGATAACTTTGAATCTAATATATTCTACTATGCATTTATAGAATTTGGATTCCTTCAAATACTTGAGAGTCCGTTTATAATAGAGAAAGAGAAAAATGATTTAATAATTAAAATATTAAATGCACTTTTTTGCTTTTTTTTTTTTTCTTTCTCATAAATGGACCCTCAAGTATTTGAGGAATCTGAGCTCGCATTTATAACATTGATAATACATCAATAATAAAAATAATTTGATAAAACTTGTATTTTTTTTTATTTATATATTTTTCTTAATATATGTAAAATAACTCAATTATTTTAGAACGGATAGAGTAATATATAAAACTAAAAATATTAATATATTAACAAACAAATAGAATGCATCATAAAATTTCATCATAAAAATATTTATACAATAACACATTAACAAAATGCATTACAATATAGTTATTTTTCCACCTTTCACAACATAATAATAGTTGATAGGAAAATTAAAATTATGAAGCGTCTAATATAAATCTCTCAACAAATTATTTAAGGGTGGACCCTTACTCTTTTTGGTAAAAAAAATTAAATAAAAAAATTGGATAATAGTTATAATATTTTATTAAAATTTTCAACAACAACAAAAAAAAGTGAGGTTCACCTTTGAACCAAGACTGTATTAGCCAATCCATTAACATTAAGACAAATTTTACAGTGGACAACGATGATAGGTGGTCTATTGTGGATTAATGCTAATTAAAAGTCATTATTAACTCTAACAGACATCGACGACACAAGTATAAGTTAATAGTTCACCTTATTATTATGGTTGAGATAGAGACTTGATTGATGTCAGTTGAACAAGTTGAGTTTTGAGGAACAAATTTTTCTTCTTATTTTTATGAATATGACATCAACCTAGTCATTCTCTCAATTGTATATATCAGAAGAATCATTAACTTATAATTTTGAGAAATATCATTGACCATCTTTAATATTTCATATGACTTTAAAATATCAATATATAGTAGACCATCTATAAAGATAATTCATCGTAGAGTTATCAAAATAGGCTAGTCTATATGGGTTGGCCCGTCCAACCCGCTAAAACATAGGGATTTGGCCTAATAATTTCAGTCCAAATTTTTCAGTGCTTTTTGGTTTGGTTCGTATAAACTCGATACTCATTTGGGCTAACCCGCAACCTGCATAATCTGTTTAAAAACAAATAAAAATATTAAAATTGGCTCACAGACAAAAAAAGAAGTTGGCCGAAAAGAGATCCAACCCACATATTCATCAATGACCCAACAGTAACACTCATTTAAATTGACCTAGATATCTGTTAAAATTAACATTCGTTAGAGCCGACTCAAAAAAGCTCGGATAGTCCATTTTAACATATCTAATCTATTGTATGGTTCACCTTAAAATTAATGGTAAAGAAATTTTGTATCTAATATTAAGATATATTTCACTAATGTATTAACACTACATATTTTGTATTCCATACATGAATGATGAAGCATGATGGAAAGGGAAATAATGTGGGAGGCATAAGTAAATGAATGCTTTTCCAGTTGTGGGGACTGGGGAGCGGTAACGGGTGTGCAAGTTGCAATGGAAAAGCAGTCCATACACTATTGTGGGCGCCCCTAAATAAAGTTTAGGCCCAATAATGCAAGTTGCAACCACGCCATAGAAGAGGCACTATTGCCCCATAATTATTTGTATTCTTCATGATTCTAGGATCCGATAGTTAAAAGCTTAATTTGATACAGAAAAAATGAGATTAATGATTTACTAAAAATTTCAATTTATTAATTCTTTTTTTGTATATTTTGAATAAATATTAGGGACTTTAAATGGCTTCTTCTCTTGTGAGATTCAATTTAATGTTTTAACAATTTTAGTTGATTTAAAAAAGGTTTAAATATGTTTTTGGTGCCTGTAAATATAACCTTTTTTGATTTTGGTTCTCGTAATTTTTTTTTTTGGTTTACATCCTGTAATACAAAAAAAATTATTTTTGGTCCCTAACGTTAAGTGGACGTTACAAACGTTAACTGACAAACGGAAACAGTTTTTCGTCCCTGTAAATATAATACTTTTCAGTTTTAGTCCTTGAAAAATATTTTTTTAAATTTCATCCCTGCAATATTCAAAAATCTTTTTAAATATAAAATAACATACAATTTGATCTTTATTAATAATAAACTTATGCCAAGTAATGTTTAAAATATTTTCACTTCAATAATTTAAAATTTATTAATCTTCTTATTTATTTATTTATTTATTTATTATTATTAAATTAATTTTCATTTTCTATTTCAAAAAATTACTAAAATCTTCTGTTTTATTTAATTATTATTATTAAATTAATTATATTAGTATAAAATAATAATTAAAATAACTTTAGATTTAAGCTTTATAATTTTAACTAAAATCTCCTTTTACGCTTTAGATTTGTTTGATTATAACTTAAAATAAATAAGATATATATTAGGTGATAGATTTATTTCAATCATTATTTTATAATAATATAATTGTAGTTAATATTATATTAATTTTATTTTAATTATAATATTATATTATATGTTTATATTAATTATATTATATTAAATTAATTATATTATATTATATGTTTAGGGTTTAGGGTGGACCAACAAAAATATGACTTTATTTAAATATTTAAGTTATGAATTTGGTGAAATTTGCATTATATTGAAGATAATAATTAATTTAATGGGTTTTGTTTGAAAATTTTGATAAATTTTTGTAAAAAAAAAGGATAACATTGTTGACATTTTAAAACATAAAAGATCAAATTGTCACTTAAAATTAAAATAAAGGACTAACTCGGGAGAAAAAAAAAGATATAGAACTAAAACGTTAACTGAAATTAAGTTAAGGGACCACAAGTGGTATTTAGCCACACGCGCGCGCGCTCACATATATATATATATTTGAACAATGTTAGTCTTTTTTGCTTGTATGGTGTTTTGGTTTTTAATTTTGTTGTGTAATGTACTCTGACGAAATTATGTTTATGTTTCATTTATGATATTCTATGTTTTATGGTACTTTGAGATAAGCATGGCAACGGGGTGGGGCGGCGGCGGATTTTGCCTCCTCCACCCCTGTACCCAATTAACTGGGAAAAATCTGTCCCCACCCTCGTTTTATAGCAGGTGTGAAATTTAGGCCTTCATCCTTGCCCGCAACGGAGTTCGGGTTTCCTCGCCCAAACCCGATCTCATTTATATATATAAAATTACAAATTTAAATATTATAATTAATATAATAAAATAATTATTATTAGACAAAAATAAAATTAAAAATATATTTTCTATAGAGATAAGATTATAATTTTTAATATTTTAAAAAATATTAAGTATATTCAATATATATATGTATATAAAATTTAAAAATTACAATAATATTACTTGCGGGACGGGTTCGGGTGCGGGGTGGATATCATCACCCCAAACCCGTTCCCACCCCCGAATTTTAGTTTCAGGAAAAATTCACACCCGCATCCAATTAAAGCGAGTTTTCCCCACCCAAATTAAGCGGGTTCAGGTGGGTACTAGCAGGTACGGGTTATGTTGTCATCCCTACTTTGAGATGTGCATTTTAACTAATTCTTTTTACATGTTTAATTTGTTTTTTTTTTTTTTATTATTACTCATAAATTATAGAAATTTAAAATTTATGTAACATTTGTTTTCAGATATAACATATATGTACCTACATATAAAAAAAACCACAAATCATATCACACACCATAAGGACAATTTAATTAATTCAAAATACTTGAGGATTAGCAATTCATATTACACAATCTAAAGATAGTTTTGTGTATGCTAACCAATCAAACATCAAAATATGAAGATAACTTGAAGGTTATTTTAAAAGTTTCACAACTAGCTACTCTAACAAAATTAATGGACAAACAAAAGTAGGTTTATACAATCAATTAAGCATCCTCATCATCATCCAAATTGATTGCTTTGACATTCTTGATACTTTTGATAAAAGTATTAGTGTTTTCTTCAACCATGGTCCTCAGTTCGTTATGCAGTCCAAGCAATAAGTTAGCAATTGTTTTAATGCGCACTTGATTCCCGTTAAGCTACATATGTATATTATTTATTTATTAGTATTTTGTTATATAAAATGTAAATATAAAATTAATGTGAAATTAAACAAAATATATTAATCGTGCCATAAACACAGTTTGGATCAAAAGTGTGTTTCATGTTCATCCAATGAAGAATCCACACTCTAGAGTCGTCACTAAGTTCAATAATAAGACACAATTTTTAATTACAACTATGGTTGGAATTAATATCAATATATGTATTTTACCTCCTTCCAGTATCTGGAATTCATCTTGCTTCAAAGATTTTCCGGTTCATGAAATAAATATGTTTGTGGAAACATTTTCTGTAGATAGGATCGACCACCATATGATAAAGACATTCATCATTTTTTTTTTACCAATTTTAACAATAAAAATTGTTGATTACCTTGAAGCATATCTATGGTGCAAAATAAATTCAAATGATATATCACTCCTTGTTCGATGTGAACTATCATCAAAAACCAATGTCCATGGATTGTCTTCAATGGAACATAAATATATATTTAAATCAAACAAATTGACTCTTTATTATTTAGTTAATGTTTTTAATAAATTTGTAATTAAAAAACATAGAATAAATAAATATTATACTTACAAATTTCAGATTTGGGAATAGTGTCATCCATACATGTGAATATTTGGCCCTCATTTCATATATGTTCAATCCAGAATAAATGTCTTCCTAATTAAATAAACATGTAATGACGGTGGAAGCATCCACAATAACTGAACATTCAAATGACGGTGGAAGTATCCACAATAACTAAACATTCAAAACAGTTTGTAACCATCAACTCTTCTCCGCAGCAATTGTCATAATCTATTTTCATATTATAATGAAAATCAACGTTGAATATATGTAAAGACTTAATAAAACTATTTTTTATTAATACCCACAAAAAGATTATGTATATATTTTCAAATTATTACCAGATGAGAAATCAGTCTATTTGGAAGTAAACATTGCAAGTCAGTCCTAGAAGTAATTAAATGTCGAACCCTTATGAGTGGTTTTGTCATGAGTAGGGTATCATTTGTTTTTGGAAAAGATATCCACAAACTTGTGCTTTCTTAGGTGCAAGTAACTTAAATTTTATGCACATGAGTAAATAAATTTTATGATCAAGTTTATAATAACCTTAAAAATGACACATTTAGCTACCTTAGGAAATATTTGTGGAGGCTTTCTTTCTTTCTTTTTTTTTTTTTTTCTGCATGACAACTCCTCCATTTTTCATATCATGATTTGAGATCAATAATTTCTCTGAAGATGATGAAACATTATCACCAATTTCAAATGCAACCATTTGAAACTTCGAACCCTTTCCTCGGCCAGATTGTGGTGATGGAGTTTGAAACAATTTTTTGTTGATTTGCACATAACCCTTAGCTGGTGATGCAACATCTTTTATTGTCCTCTTAAAATCACTTTTGCAGATAAAATTTTGTGAGCATTTGTTTTTTTTTTTGTTAATGAAGTTTGGGACTTTTACCAAACACTTGGCAAAGTTGGTTTGCATGAAAAGATTGCATTTTGGGAAGTGTTTTGAAAAATATGGTTTAAGGTTGAAATATTTTTTCACTATGCACCTCACTTTTACGCTTTAAGATATTTTGTTCTAAGTCACAACCAAGTTTGTTCAAATTGTCATATGTATAAGGTTCTATAACCTCATTCAAAGTACCTTTGTTGAATGAATTCTTATCATCATGTAGAGCACATGTCTTACTTTCACATGCAATGATTTCCAAAACCTTCATTGATGCTTGAATGGTTTCACAACTAGCCTTAATATCATCAAGTTCAACACTTGTTCCCTACAAATAATTATAAAAATATGAAATTGATAAGAATAAAGTTTAAAAATGAAATACACAATATTTTGAGTGTCCTACCTCTTGTTTCTTCATAACATTTTCAACAAGTTGTGTGAGATTTTAAACACAAATTTTACGATCCAACCGTTCGATCTAATCTAATTAGTTGCACTTTGAAATTTTAAACACAAATTTACAATCCAACTGTTCGATCTAATCTAATTTGTCGCACTTTGAAATTTTAAACATAAATTTTACGACCCAACCGTTTGATCAAATCTAATTAGTCGAACTTCGAAATTTAAAACACAAATTATAGCATCCAACTGTTCGATCAAATCTAACCAGTCGTACTTTGAAATTTTAAACATAAATTATACGATCCAACTGTTCGATCTAATCTAATGAGTTGCACTTTGAAATTTTAAACACAAATTTTACAATCCAAACGTTTGATCTAATCTAATTAGTCACACTGAAATTTTAAACACAAATTTTATGATTCAACTGTTCGATCTAATCTAATTAGTTGCACTTTGAAATTTTAAATACAAATTTTAGGATGCAAATGTTAGATCTAATCTAATTAGTCGCACTTTCAACTTTGAAACACAAATTATTGGATCCAACCGTTCGATATAATCTAATTAGTCGCACTTTGAAATTTTAAACAAAAATAGTAGGATCTAACCGTTTGATCTAATTTAATTAGTCGCACTTTGAAATTTTAAATACAAATTTTACAATCCAACCGTTCAATCTAATATAATTAGTCACACTTTGAAATTTTAAACACAAATTATAGGATCCAACTATTCGATCTAATCTCATTAGTCACACTTTGAAATTTTAAACTCAATATTTATTTTAAATTAACAATACAAATTATACAATTGGAAGTAACAATAAAATTTTGTTCAAAGGAAGGAACAAGGGAAATTATACAATTGAAAATAACAAGTTACATTTTTCTAGTGCGGAGAAACAACATATGAGAATTGATAAAAAAAAAAAATATAACGTTGGTTGTCAATCACATTAACACAACTCCTACGACTTGGATTTTCAAATTGCTTCTCTTTTAACAGGAATGAATGCAATAAAAAAAACATACCAAGTTGATGAAGGGCGCGGCGGTGGAGGAACATGAACTACATTAAGATCTGTTGAACATTTTCGGATAAGAATTATGGACTAGAACATGATTTCACTAGAACAAGCTTCCATTTCAACTTCAAATCCTTTGACATTTTCGAATCACACTGGAGAGATACGAAAATGTTCAAAATATCTGAGAATGAAATCTTACTTTTATAATGAAATGATGTTCGAATGAATAATATAGCGAACAAAGTTCTCATTTTATACTTGAAATTGCCAACTACCAGAGTTGTGCTGGCAAATTGGTAGCAAATGGAATTAAATAGCCATTTAACTCAACAACCAACCACGTAGATCACTCTATCATAAAATTAAAATGACTACTCTATCTTAGCCGTGTGATCGTTATTTGAAGGTTCATATTCAATCTCCTTTTTGTAGTCAAAATTAACAATAAACATCATTTTTTACAACAACAGTTTGATTCATCACAACAGTCGACAATCAATTTCGATCTACAGTCACAACTGTAAATTCATCACTGTATAACTGGATCTATAGACCTGCTACAACTGACTTGCAACCGTTACTCGCCTGCAACACGCAATACATGAGTTCTCGATAAACGTTTAAAGCAGTTTGAATTGTCATATAAAAAACAATACTTAAAATTAATACGTTTTTTTAAAATATTTTATAAATCATCTATCTTAATTAAAGATTTTCTATATGAATTTTTGTTTTAATTATTAATTTTTATTTAACAAATCAAACCTTTTTAACTGGCAAATATTTTTCAAAACAAAAAAGTGAAACTTATTATAATTATAATTAATATTATTAACAAATCAAATTTTTTGTTTAACAATATATAATTAATATTATTATTTATATTATCATTATATATTATTGTTATTATATCAAACAAATTAAAAAAAAACTTTTTCTATCAAACAATTCAAACACCTATTTAAAAGTTATTATTTTTTCCTTTGCATCAACAGATAGACAAGCTCAAACCATAATAAACGACTTGTACCAAAAAAAAAAAAAATACTAAACGATAACACATGCACCCAATAATTTATCTCTCTTCTACCATATAAAATAATAAACATCTACTAAAATTTCAATCATGTTTTGAAATTCAAAAACTGAAAAAATCTTTAACCGCCAAACAACAATGACATCTTCAAGTAGTAGTGTAACTAGGACTAACTATTTGAGATACACCAATGCAAGATGTAGGTGTAATCGAATTTGTGATATTAAGGTTGCTATGACCACAAATAATTGTTCTATAGATGTAGGACTTATCCTTCCAGTTTCTAAAACTTGTGCAATCCTATTGATGGTGATAAACAACCTTTGCAAGTTCAAGACGACATAAACTCTCAAGACGATCTTCGCCTACTCTCTTGCGAACAAGAGTTGGCACTGGTGAAATTGAAAATGACACATGCAGATGCCACATTCAAATTCTTCAAGAAAATGTTATTCATCTATGGAATTACTACAATGTTGTGTTTTCATCCAATTATTCAAGTAAATGTTGTCCCTGTTCAAATTTGTTCATGTTCATGGTTAACAATTCATGTATTTCATCATAAATTATTGTTTGTCTCTATCTAAGTTAACTTTTCGTCATTAGTATTTTTATTTAAAACAATATATGTATTTAAACTGACTTCAACGAAATGAAAGTTTTCAATTCTTCAAACATCAGTAATTCTTTCACCATGAATGTCAATGGAGGGTCACTTTAATGGAGTGCTGTTATTTATTTACAATATGCACAAAAATAATACCTCCTCTAAACAATTTTTTTTACTTAAATAATTATTATTGCATATTTGAAAAAAATACACAAAACTTTTCAGAAGAATTTTCACTATAAATTCAATCCCTTGCCATAATATAAACACACAAACCTAACAACAACAAAAATACCATCATAACCAACAACAATAGCACGATATCAAAAAGTAATTCAAATGCAAGTATTGGGAGGTTTTTAGACTATCGATGTCCCCAATGAGGTTTGGTTTTATTTAGTTTCTATTTTTTTCTTCAATTAATCAAAACTTTTCTTCTCGTAATAATCAAATTCTATTTTTGTTTAGGTTAAAAATTAATCAACTTAATCATTAACTCATTGCAACATTTTCAATTTGTTTATTTAGTTACAAAACATAAAATGAATATTTTTATTTTTCAATATCAATTCTTAATGGTTCATTTTAACTTTGTCAAATACTTACTTATAATTTACACACCATTACATAGATACACTATCTATTTATGTTTCTATAAAGGATTATGGAGAATTGCCAATAGGATTTGCAAGATATTTTGAAAATGTCTTAGGAGATATATAGAACTTCATTGACAACTTTGACAACTCACACAATTAACATTCAACAAAAACTTTAACAATCCACTACTAACACACGCTTGGAGATGTCTCAAACGATTTTATAAATGGCGTGGTCATCAATAATTATATTTCAACTATGTAGGAAACAATAATTAGAACCACTGTCGTGAACTCCGATCTCATTCCATCATATCATAGTCGAAGTACAAATAAACGCCACACAATCTACTTTGAGGTGTCCTATTTTTAAATGGCTACAAATGTCGAATTGGTTAAGTATTGTGTGACTATATTATAATTATAAATACTACGGCATTACATTAATAAATTTTAATTCTTTGTTATTTGTGTATATACAGACATTGCATAGCGATTTTGCTTAGTATGTTACAGAAAACAACTTTGACAACCTTGTTCTCTCAGGACACATCAATGAAAAAATTATTTGTTCAGTCATCACTAGGTACTGACCATCAAGATGCACCAAAATTAGATTGGGTTAGCAACAATTTTGTTCTCTGAATCAGTTCAATTTTGGAAATAAAGTTCATTTTAAGTTTGCCAAAAAATATACAAGGCAAATGTGTCATACCTTTAAAGTTGAACTTTAGATATTTTGAGAGTTATATTTCAAAAAAAAAGTATTATAATATTATTAAAAGTGGGGTCTAATTTTTTTCCAAACAAAATTACAATAAGTTACAAATAAATTGCCCTTCTCCAATCTCGACTGTCCACTTATTTAATTATTATATCAACGGCTCTAGAAGACACTTAACCATGATGGACAAATTTTATCTTTGCCTATACTAAACACCACCTAATTTTGAGAGGAATGGACAAGGTAATGTAAATAATTTAGCTCCCTTCAATCCAAACTACTAATTGGTGAAGTAAATCAAGTTCAAGCATAAAATATAGTACTCTTTAGTTTTCTGGAACATTTATATTGTGGGACCCAACAAGTATATTTCATGTTATTTAGATTCCATTTTATTCTCAAGTCATGAATCATGGTTTTTCCTATTTTGAATTGTTACAAGTACTAGATCTTTATAGTCACAAATCTTTTTGTTTTTTTTATTACCTATTTTGATATAAAATCATCAATTATGTCAATGTGTTCTTTTTGTAGGCACAACACCGTATGAATGATCTGTCACCATCAATAACACGCGAATCAAAAGACATGAAGTGAATGATTAATCATTTTGATACTAGTTAGAAGCAAAGGATTGCTTTTGAACTCTTAACTTTATGTATTTAGCATAGGATTGCTTTTGTACTATTTAGTACCTTAGTATTTATTTGCTACTTGTTGGAAGTATGAGATTTCAAATAGTTATGTTGGCTATTTATTTACCTTTATGCTTTTTAGCTACTTGTTGAAAGAAGAGGATTATATGGATTTTGAGTAGAATAATAAATAGTTCTTTAGTTCAGATGTTGGTATGTATATACTGCTATAGGTATATATATATATATATATATATATATATATATGGATGGATTTTCAGTGTAATTGAAGAGTAGTGCATCTCGAGAACTATGATGCAATGTGCATATCAATGAAAATACATTATAAAGAAATACTTTCATGTATTAATAGATAATCATAAGATTATAAGAACAGTTATGTCATCTTTACAATTATCCTTGTCAATAGAGATAAAAAACTGAAACTGATAAAGAACATAGCTTTTTCAGAACAAAGTTACAACAAGAATAATTGTAGTGACTTTATTAAGCTTTTACCATCCAAGTAATTAATGGACAAAAATTTGTCATTCTTTAAAATAAGCTTTTGATTGCATTGAAGTAGGCTTCTGCACTTGGTTAAGTTAGCTTGAACAAACTACTTGAAATCTTCGAACCAACTAAGGTTTATGCAAATAGAGAAAATTAGAGATCATACAATATTAGACAAAAGAATCTAATAGATAAAACACTGTTTTATTTTATTTTTTGAAAAAACTAATAAAACACCTTTATTAATCTCTAGTTTACAAAGTCCTCCCATGAGAAATTTTATTCTTCATTTTCAAGTTCAAAATTTGCATTTTTATGATTGATTAGGACAAAATTTCACAGCAGCCAAACTTGAATGAAAACAAAGATTACTAAATAAGTAGAATTAACAATATAGAAATATAGATTCAATATAGAAATCAAAGTGATAGATCCTAGTGATATTGATATCCAAGAAATAGCTCCCAGTAATATTGATGACAAATATACAGCAGTAGCAAGACCAAGTAATGTTAGAAATATCTTTAAGTTCTTTGGGTAGTGTATCAATTTGTTAGAAAAGTGAGAACAGTAAACCATGTTATTAATCTTAATTAAATACTCAAACAAGACCAAAATGAAGAAAGCACTTCCCCATGGTCATAAAAGAAGGAAAACCCCTAGAACAAGGAGCATTCGCTGTTGAATCTGTGTGTATTCATTTGTTGGAGCCTTGGGTAAAGCCCTCATCTAGTGTTTGTTTTTTTTACACTCTGGAGATCGCAAGGCGGGGATACGATATTCTTTTTCTCTAATAAGAGGTCGCCTATGTATAGTGTTGTTGCTAAATTGGACATGGTATACGTAGAGAAAGTAGGAGAAATTTATTAATAAAATAGAATGAATTTATTGATTTATCTAGCTGCAAAATAGATGAAAATTGTTAAAATATAGTATGTTATTTATTTTGATACATCTATTTAACCGCATTATTATTATTTTTTAAATATATTTTATTTAATTTTTTCAATTATTTTAATTATTTTTTATTTATTAAATTAATAATTAATTATTTGTTATAAAAAAATAAAATAAATGGTAATATATTTTAATATTATTAAAATTAAATTATTTTTTATTTATATAGTAAATTTTGTCAAAAACTATTAAATATTTATAAAATATTAATATTAAAAAAATTACAAATGAGAGCTTTCATTTATGCATCCAACTGTGTAAAAAAATGTGTATGGAAATGATTGTCTAACGTGTCGGAAAAAGATTGTCTACCTTTGTGGCGGGAATTGCACCATACCTTTAAGACAATTTCATGCGTTCAATTAATCTAACGCTCCAAAACAAGTCACGCGTTCATTATTTAAATTTTTATTTTATTTTAAAACAAACTTAAAAACATACCTTTGTCGATTCACCCGTTCACATTCTTCTTCCTTTAATCCACCGTGCTTGTGTGACCTCCGTCAACTGTACACCGTCGTGCGCCGCCATCGAAAGTCAATCGAGTTCGCACATTTCACGTTCACGATTCTTCTTCACGCAATCCACCGTGCGTGCGTGACCCACGTTTAGCCGTCGTCCCCCACACCTCCGTCAACTGAGCACCGCCACCGCCATCTTCTCGTGCACTGCCATCGACGGTCAATTGAATGGATAGTTCGCACACATACCCCGTAAGCACACCTAAACTGAAAATAGATATGCAACCCCAAAATCCCTAATTTCATCCATATGTTAAACGCTACCCACCTACACTATGAATTGTTGGGAGTTTTATTATAATTGTTGTCAGTTTGATTGTTGCTTAAGTGTTTTTCCTCTATCACATATAAGGTAAGAAAAATGAAATAGTCCATACACTTAAAGCTTTATATTACTCAGGTAAACTCAATTTTTACTCTGTCTATTTTAATTGTTAAAGTTACTTAGAAATTCTTTTTGATGTTGCTTCCTTACTGTCAATTATTTTTTATTTATATTTATAAAATTATGAATTATGGGAACTTAAACTACTTCATGCAGATAGAAAAACACACATAGTTCATTTTGTGTTTGTTACAATCAATGTTATAGTTATTTTGTTGCTATTTAATTTGTCATATAAATTTTGTATTATGACGTAAACAATATTCTATTGAGTTGTAAATTAATCTTTTAATACTTATTTATATCTCTATGATGGTCATTTCTATTTGATAAATATTTTATTTCAAAAATACCTTTAACATTACGTTATGGCATTTGCTTGGTTTGTCCACATAAGTCTTGCACTAAGTCAAGTCTTCCCAATTAGTCTTGCCCTTTTGTTCGGTTTGTACATTCAAAATTGTCTTCTTTCCATTAAGTGTTTCCATTCGAATTTTGTTTATGAATGTGAGAAGTAACAATTTGAGTGTTAGAGAGAGCAGGATGATGAGTATGATATTAGTTGGAACAATCTTTGTGTTGTTGCAGTTGCAGCTTCTTCTTTATTCCAACAACTGTGGAGTTACTTCTGTAGGTTGCATAAATATGGAGAGACATGCTCTCCATCAGTTGAAGGCAAGTCTTGTGGAAAATTACGCTAATTACCTTTTGCCTTCATGGAACAACAAGAGTTATGATTGCTATGAATGGAAAGGAGTTGGTTGTAGCAATCAAACTGGTCATGTTGAAATGGTTGATCTAAATGGCATTCAGTTTGGTCATTTTCCAAGCGAGATAAATGCATCATTGTTGGAGTTGCGGCAATTAAAGTATTTGAACCTTAGTTATTGGTTCTCAAACAGTAAATTTCTAGAATTATTTGGTTCTCTAAGCAACTTAAGCGCCTTGTATTGTAAGTTATTTTTTTTAACTAGATAGGGGGGAGTTGCACAATATGTTAAAACTTGCCCTGACCTGATGTGGTTGTAGTTTTAATGCTAGAAAGTTGTTTGTGCACAATACTAAATTTAATCAATAACCTCTTTGCAGGATGCAGTATAGTTCAACAATGAAGATTCCCTTGTGGCCAAGCTTCAACATAGAAATGGAGCTTTGTAGTAAAGTCATCTAGACACTTGTTTTTTATTTTCAAACTACTGCTTCTATGTCAACACTTATGGAGCTTTGCAATGAAACTTATTGGATTGATAGACTAATTCAAAGCATTACTGAAGAGAACAAAAAGGAAAAGAGACATTATGCAAGATTTGACAACACAAAGGAAATGAGACATTAATTCATTGCAGAAAATGATAACACATAGGCAAAGAGACATCAACACCACTCAAAATAGCTTGATACTTTGAATTCAAGACTGATTATAGGAATTTTGTAAAGTAGAGTTATGATATAATTTGATATTGAATTCAACACCGCTTGTTCTATTGTAAAATATTTCTTTTTTGTTATAAGTTTGTAGCTCTTTTTAAATATAATGAATTGAGTATCTTTGTTTCATTACAATTTTCTTGTCAATTTAATTAAATGATTCATAAAAAGCAAAATAGATTTGCACCATAACACAATAAAACAACAATGATATTTAGTGAGCATTAAAGCAAAATTATGCAGCATAACAAAATTATACAAGATACACAATATAAAGCAAAATAGATATGGAGTGTATGTGTTACATTTTTCAATTCTTTACACAACATATCATCATGAACTAAATGCTTACAGCTCTAAATTCCTCAATTGATAAGTATTGTACCAAAAAATAGTAAACACTAACATATTAACATCATTAATATACCAAACGTATTACTTAGTGTCAGTCACTCCCAATCAGTATAATGTTGGAATGTTTGTCTCATCAATGGGTGCCTACAAAATAATAAAAACTAATTAACATTATGATAAGTTTAAAAGAAAGTATAGTCCATTTTCAAACACAAATAAAATTACCATAAAAAATGTTGTGAAACTGAATTGATCCTTTTGTGTTTGTGAAGGCTCATAAGTTGGAGGTGCTGAACAAAATACTTCATCGAGCATTTAACTTGCTCCTAGTTTATCCTAAAATAATTTTTTAAATTAAAACCAAGCATAATGCATGTAAAATTAAAAAAGTGATCTATATATTGACTTATATATCTGAGATACTTGACTACGTGGTTTCCTTCTAGACGGAGCTTTTTTCTTTTCAATAAAACTCTTAGGACGCTTGTGCACGTGTCTCTTTAAGTCAGGCCGTTTCTTGAATCCCGTTGTTTGCATAACATTATTACTCATAAATGTCGGGTTCTCATTAATGTCATTGTCTCTGACTTGTGAGCGACATTCCATTATTTTCTTACACATGACATCTACATAATTAACAATCTTAAGGTGTTCTTTACAAGGCGATGCCTCGGAGGCCACTCTAATGAATTTAGAGACAACTTGTCTAAACTTATGTGTTCGAGATAACTTTGGATCTCCTTCAACATTTTTTCCCCTAAAATCTTGCACAATGCCACAACGAGTTTCTCTTGTCCACCTTTTTAAAATATATTTCTCAGGAATGACCTTCACATCATTTGCTTCAAACACTTTCAATGCATGTGAACAAAGTATGCCAAATGTCTCAAACTTTCAACAACTACAAGTAATAGAGGTTGAAGCAAGATCGAATGAAACTCTCCAAAATCCTTTATGGTTGACCATAGTGATGACGTATTCACATGCGTGTATACTTTTCTCATTTGTATTAGTATTGGTGACAACTCGTATCTTAACCTTGCAAGCTTATATGAGGACTCATACTCACAACTCAACTCGTTGCTTCTCTTCATCTCAATAACCCGTTCAAAGTGCTTGAAGAATTGTATAATATCCACATTTGGTTTCATACCAGATTTGAAGTGAGCATTCAAGCTTTCACTTAGTTGGGTACTCCGCATGCCAATAGTGAATGCTTCCTTCATGTAACAAGTAGCCCATTTTTTTTTAATAGCATAAACTGATTTGACCCAATTATTTTCATGAACATCATATTGGTTGATCAAGTTTGTCCAAGCAGTTTCAAAATCTGCTTCAATGTCAATATCATACATGCATTTCTTGGAATCTCTTAAAAGATAACTTCCTCCCTTCATCAAGTTCCCAAGGTATTTAATTCCATTTTGCAACAAGTGCCATGTGCATAAACCATGGTGGGTCTCGGGCATCACTTCAGCCAGTGCCCTGGCCATTGCTTGATCTTGGTCAATGAAAACAGTCCTTGGTTTTTTGTGGTTGTGTGCTTATAAGAATGTATCAAACAACCACTTAAATGACTCAATTGTCTCATCATACAATAGTGTTGCACCGAAAATGATTGAACCCCTATAGTGGTTGAAACCGAAAAACAAAGCAGGCGGTCTATTAGCATGATTGGTACAATATGTAGTGTCCAATGACACAACGTCGCCAAAATACCCGTAATCCAACACCATATTTGCATCACACCAAAACACATTTGTGATTTGTTCTTCTATATCCATTTGGTATGCGTGAAAAAAAGATGGATTCTCCAACAATTGGCGTTAAAAATATTGTGAAAGACAACCAACATCTCCGTACATCATACTTCTTTGTCTTCTTGCACTGAGGTAATTTTTTACATCCAACCGTGTAAATCCAAGATTAGCTCTATGTTCTGCATGTGCGCTCATAAGTTGAAATGTTGACTTTTGCCTTAGTCCAGAATCATCAGCCAAATCAATCTCATATGCTTGGACTTCAGTTATCTTCCTATGTGATGCAAGCATGTGTGTTGTCTCTGGAAGTTGTAGAGGATGATTATGATCCTCTACAAATTAATGGATGACAAATTTTCCATTTTTGCATATAAGTGAAATCCTTGCTTTGCAATCCGTTCTAGTCTCGGCTCTATGGATGTTAACAAAAGCATCTCTCTTGTCTATCTTTTGTACCCCTTCCTTGGAACAAACAAATCTACATGATGATATAGTATCATATTTATTCTTGTTCGCATAACGTTTTCTAACTCAAAAACCAGCATGTGCACTATATGTAAGCCAAAATTGATAAGCCACATCTATATTGTCAAATTTCATACCAACCTTTGGCTTCCAACCAACATTTGAAGATGACATGTTTGATCAAACTTCCCAAATGAAATAACCTAAAAATTGAATAAGATAATTAAATGAAAGAAAAACTATGGAATAATGAATGAACCATGTGTTGCTCTGTTTTTGAGTTAAAAAAATGTGTCGCTCTATTTTGCAAGTATCACAACTTCAAAGCAAAAGAATGAGTATCACAACTTAAAATAGCTCTACAAAAATAATTTGGCATAACTAAAACATTCTACTCCATTATTTTATAACAAAATTAATACAAAAAAGATAAAACATAACAACTTCCAACTCTTTTATCCAGTGATTAGAAAAAATTTCAATCATATTTGTGAAAAAAAAAAATTTAATGGAGTTATTTTATTACCCAAATATGACAAGGAAGACAATAGATTGATCATAGACGGCAGTGCACGAGACGATGGCGGTGCGGCGGTGCTCAGTTGACAGAGGTGTCGAGGACGACGGCGACACGTGGGTCAAACACGGTGGATTACGTGAAGAATAATCGTGAACCTGAAATGTGCGAACTCGATTGACTTTCGATGGCGGCGCACGGCGGTGGACGGAGGTGTGGGGGACGACGAAGAAGTGGGTCACGCAAGCACGGTGGATTCTAGGAAAAAGAATGTGACCAGGTGAATCATCAAAGGTATGTTTTTAAGTTTGTTTTAATATTAAAAAAAAATTTAAATAATGAACTTGTTTTGGAGCGTTAAATTAATCGAAAGCATGATATTGTCTCAAAAGTATGGTGCAGTTCCCGTCATAAAGGTAGACGATCTTTTTTTCCTACGGTAGCTATTTAGCGGTCAATAGTTTTCAATCACTTCCTTGAAAATTGTCTCATAGGCACAGTGACAGCAATTGTACCTACTTCTGTTCTCTCTTTGACGATGATACAAACTAATCAAAAACACAATCTCAGTGATCCATTATACTACACTGTGCCGATACTAAACTTAATCGTGACTAGATATGTAATATAGTTCGATTGGAAGAGAAGAAAACTAGTATGTTTATACCCAAAAAAAAAAAAAGAAAAAAAACTAGTATAAATTACTGCATTCATAATACATTCATCAACAACGAAATCCGCAACACTCTCAAAATGCAGAAACAACTCAGTCACAACATAATTCGCACCCTCTTCATCCTTCTCTCCACACTCACCGTAAGCATTTAATTAATTATTTCCTGCATACTACACTCTATCTTACACTTAGTTTGATGTTTCTTTTAATAATAATTTTTAATCTATTTTCTAATTCTTTTAGTCCCTAATTATATCAATGCAGTTATGTTTAGCAATTGATAATGCAAAAGAGAAAAACCAAAACCCGTTCACTCCAAAGGCCTTCGCATTTCGCTATTGGGACAGAATAATCAAAAACAACTTGCCAAAACCATCCTTCATTTTCTCAAAGGCTTCGCCGCTTAGCGCCGTCGACGCAGCTGCTTTCGCAAAACACGCCGCCGCCAACACGCTATCCACAAAGTTGCCGGAATTTTGCTCCGCCGCACACCTCCTCTGTTTCCAAGACGTAAATCCAAGCCTCGCGAAATTCCCTAAGGACACTGATTTCGCAGTCAACAACAAAGCCGAGAATTTCATTAACTACGGAACGAGTCAACCCGGTGCGAATGAGAAGTTCACGGAATACAGAGACGAAGCTAATACTGGTAGTAATTCGTTCAATTCGTACGGTGAAAGTTCACCTGCTGGGATCCACGTTGATTTCAATAAGTACGGTCGTAAACCTGGTTTTCCAAAATTAGGAAGTGACACTTTTAAAGGCTATGCTAAAGAAGCTAATTTAGATAATAAGATGAATTTCAAAGGTTACGGCGCTGGTAACGCCCTCAAGGATTACAGCAAAAATGGTATTTCATTTTCTACTTATACTAAATCTTCTTCAACTAACTCTGTTACCGTTAGTGGTAGTTTGGTAAAAAATTGGGTTCAGCCTGGTAAGTTTTTCCGCGAAGGGATGTTGAAGGAAGGGACGGTTATGCCAATGCCGGATATAGTGGATAAATTACCAAAAAGGTCTTTTTTGCCCCGATCTATTTTGACTAAATTGCCCTTTGCATCCTCCAAGTTAAATGAGATGAAGCATGTTTTTAGGGTGGCTGAGAAATCCTCTATGGAAAATATGATAGTTGAGGCGTTGAGTGAGTGCGAGAGGTCCCCTAGCCGAGGTGAGACTAAGCGTTGTGTGGGTTCGATTGAGGACATGATTGACTTTGCAACTTCTGTTTTGGGCCGTAATTTGACAGTTCGGTCCATTGAAAATGTAAATGGGTCTGGTAAAAATGTTATGGTGGGTCGGGTTAAAGGGATAAACGGTGGAAAAGTGACACAATCGGTGTCGTGTCATCAGAGTTTGTTCCCTTATTTATTATATTATTGTCATTCGATTCCAGATGTTCGAGTTTATGAAGCGGATCTTTTAGAGCCTAAGACAAAGGTTAAGATTAATCATGGTGTTGTTATATGTCATTTGGATACTAGTGCTTGGAGCTCCACTCATGGTGCATTTGTGGCTCTAGGTTTTGGTCCGGGTCAGATTGAAGTTTGTCACTGGATCTTTGAAAATGACATGACTTGGACTACCGTTGATTGAGGTAGCAGTTACGCCCCATGTCAATATGTTTTTTAAATCCTTGTTAAGTATGATATTAGGGTTGAACTTGTCTTATGCTTATGTAAAAGTGTATCATTTCAATTACATGTAAAATATGAACGTTTTGCTTCTGTAAGAGTATATTATATGGCTCCATAATGAATGAGAGCTTAATAATATCTAGTGTTATCGTGTGTCATGATAAAATAATGTGTTGGTATCTAGTGTTATCATGTAACTAGTCCCACGTTAATTACTAATAAATGATTACACGAAGGCAAGATAATCCAAATCGGATCATATATCAAATTGGAAAGAGTGTTAGAACATACTTTTCAATATATTTTATTTTACTAGTTAAAATTTATGTGAATTTCATGTAAATTTGATGGAATTATCTTTAATCAATTAAAAAAATTGTGTTATAAAATGTGTATTGTTAATATTATTCATTAAAGTGATATAGACATTAATTCAAGGTTCAAAGATTTGATTGGATTTGGCATTAAGTTTAACCGGTAGTAATAAAATATGATTTTTAATATATATATATATATATATATATATATATATATAT
>JBBPBQ010000002.1:20988317-21047522 GCA_037974755.1 Cicer yamashitae
TATATATATGTGCGCGGAATCTAGGAGTATTGAGATAAGATACTCTATTTAATATAAGTGATAAATTTTACTAATTCAACTGTTGATTATTAATATAATATATTAATGATCAAACACATAAAATTTTATATAAATCTAAAATTCGTAGCTATATAATTTAGTCATCGATATTTACTTATAATTTTTAAAAGTTTAATATATATTCATTTGAAATTATTTAATAAAGTATCAAATAGTTTTAAAATTTTATAAAAATTTGTAGAGTTGATCTACTCAATAAATTATTTTATTTTAACACTTGAATTAGTGAACTTTATTATTTATCAATTATTAAACACAATAACTCCTCGCAGAGTTACTCTTGAAGTTTATAAATCACCACTATATATATATATATATATATATATATATATATATATATATATATATATATATATATATATATATATATGTATATACACATAATAGTATATTCCCTTCATCTTATAATTAATGTCATTTTTAATTTTTAATGTAAATATTAATTATTGTTTTTCAATTGTATATCAATTTCAATAGTTAAAAAAAAATTAATAAAATTAATATTCTCTTTCTTTTATTCATTTTTAAGTTATTTCTAATAAGGGTAGTGCTACGAGTAATGTTATAGCATTAATCCATTGCCGAAAACAAATGGATATGTCAAGTCTCTTCTATGCACATGTCACATCCCTTCTAGCATTGGACCAAGTAAATTTAGCTCTTGTAGTGGAAAAGTGGATGAGATCAATGGAATTAGTCCAATTTTGGAAATCATCATTGGATAACCTGAACGAAGTATTGTTTCATTTATACTCGTGAGCACCCATGATAGTGTTGAAATCTCCAACCAAGGTCCTGCCATAACCTTCTTCTAGTGGCATAGTTGGTAGATGCATAAATAGCTATGAAGACCTTTCTTTATTTGTCTTTTTTCTAAGGTCAATTATTTCATTTAACACCTTTATACACTTATCTTCTTTGTTAAGCCCTCTTTTAACACATCTGTTTTTGTATTGCTATTATTTTATTTAAAGTTATCGTTTTAAAATATTGTAATGTAATGCCTCTATTTATGTAAGATAATAATCATTGTTGTGGTTTTTTTATGTGTGTTGATATAGCTGAGAAATTAAGTTTATTTAATAATAAAAGAGTTAATGTAGATAAAGAGATGTGAATGACAAAGTTGGTGGAGAAAGTTAACAAAATTTGGTGAATAAAGTGAAAATATTAAAATATTTTTTAGTAGAATGGGTTTAAAGTTTAAAATATTAAAATATTCACATCTCTTTATTTGCTAGGATAAATCATCTTTATCAGGCAAAAGCAAAATAAGAAAGAAACCGCTGGTTTAGTGAAAATTTTAAGAATCTAAGATTTTTATACCTCGTTCCATGCAAAAGCTTAAAGAAAATTATGCAGCAATTTATAATATACTCCCTAAAATTTGTGATATGCAGTCAGAATGTTCCATAAATGAAATTAAATTGTTTGATGTGACGTGTATGGTCAACATGGATAAGGCATAATGTCATTTAATATGATATTTTGGCACAATTATTTGATAGATGAAATATTTTAAATGACACAATTTAATTCGATGGAAGAATTTGTTATTTTATAAATTTAAGATTATAAATCATCCTACATCCAAATTTTATATCTCTAATTAATAGTTTACTCTACTTAAAAATGATTTGGTACAAGTAATTAAATTCCAATAGAATTTTCTAGCTTGCCTCCACTCATTTTTAAGTAAATTTAAATTAAAAAGCAATGTCTTAAGGTGTATTACACCCACTATAAAATAACTAGAGATAAATTAGAAACACACGAATGCGACCACACATATGGTTGTTTGTTTTCTTAAAATAATTAAATATTAAAAATTCACTAATAATACTATTTAATTAATTAAAGTTTGTAAAAACATAGCATTGCAACATTTTTTTTTATCGTTATGGTACATTTATCTGTTAGGAGATAAAACATATTAGTTTTTTTTTCTCCATCTTGCTGTTAAAATAGTTACCAATGCAACATCAATTTGATTAGTTTTAATTTTTGTTACGTGACCAAAGCTAGCTTCATTCAACAATGAAACTATGTTAGTATTTGGTTCTACAAATGTATGGCCATCAGATTTTAAATTTTAAGATAATGAGTCCTAAAAAAATGAAAATATAAGTAAAAATATGAAAAGAAATAAATGAAACATAAATAAATATAGAAATCCAACGAAAAATATTATTCACTTACAAAACTTTGTATGTGTTGAAGAACAAATTTAAAAAATGTAACAAATCTATGAGTCGAAGATGAAGAAAGTTCGAAGATATGAAAATATGAGAGATAGTGTAGACTTAAAAAATGTCGTCTAAATAGTATTCACATAAGAACTTAAATTGAAGTTAAAGATAAAGGATTAAGAAAATGTAAACTATGCTGGATATTTAGTTATATTTGATTTTTTGTTTTTAATATTGTTGGCACTTATACTCAACACCTATAATTTTTATCTATTTTTGTTAGAAACCATGAGATTATAGAATTGAAGACAAATCTCATATTGAAAATAAACTTGTTACAAAAGAAAATTCTTTAGAATATTTCATATTAGAATTAAAAATATACAAAAAGAATACATGAAATGTTCTATATATAGAGTTAGTAGAGACTAAACAAACTAACTATCTTTAACTAACTTTATTTTCTCTAATGCAAAAATATAACTATTAGAGACTTAACAAACTAACTTTATTATTTCTAATATCACCCACAACCACAAACTCATAGTAAAAAAATTCTTAATATGAATTTGAATTATAATGAAATGGTAATATACTGTAAAATTGAACAAAGATTGAATTGAAATTGAAATCTTGTTCTTGCTTAGTTCTCTTGAGATATATGCGAACAAAAGAATAATTGAACAAGAGGATGAAAAGAAACAGGAACAACTTACTAACGAGGATTCCACTAAGTCAAACACCATATTTGAATATGGTAAAAATGTAGTATATATAAGATTCGTATGTTCAACTATTGTCTTCGAAGTTGATTTGCGTATAAATTTGTCATCATCCTTTAGGCAAGTGTTCTTTTGAATTGGCAATTCTTGCTAGAAAGATTGTGAAGAACATTCTATCTTCTTCGTTGAAATTTTCTTCATCCCATTCAAAACTATTCATGTTCAAAATGATGCAATGGTATCGTTTGAATGATAATTAAGATAATGATACTATGTTAGAAACCACAAGATCATAAAGTTAAAGATGAATTTCATATTAAATATAAGCTTCAGAGCTTGACTATTTTGTTTATTCATAAATTTTAAGAACTAAAATGACATAATTATATGGTTACATGAACTAATTTAGGTTTTTTTTTTTTAATATGATTAAGAATAAATTATGAGATTTTTGTAGATGTAAATATAAAACTATTTTAAGACAAAAAATACATTGCATATAAATTCTTTGGATAATTTTTTTTTAACATTTTTTTTGCTAAACACATTTATGTTTTTTTCAATTACATTTAAATAAATTACATACATGAAGTCACTTTACTTATAAATAAGTTTATGTATGGAGTAAATTAAGTTAAGTAGGATGAACTGAAATTATGTAGTCTATTCTGTGTTAAAAAAAAAAGTGTGATCGAAATGTTTTTTACTCAAATAATTATTCAAAAATAAAAAAAACCGAAGAAAACAGTAACAATTGAATTGTGTGATTTGCGGTGTGTGAGTATGTAAGGTAATGAACAAAGCATGAGGAATTGGATGAGCATGGCGATGGGTACAGTATCAAACTCCACACTTCTTCTATCCTTTGCATCACCCATTCACAAAACCATAATCCCCTTTTCTCTCACCAAAACGCCGCCGTATTTCATTTCTCGCCGCTTCTTTTCTGTTTCATCTCTTCCTTCTCTCTCCGCCGACAGCAACTTCGACTTCTCTCATTCTGGTCACTATTCAATCCGTTTCATCTTTTTTTAATATATAAACGCTTCTACTACTTCATTTTCCATTTTTTATTTTAAGTTCTCAATTTTGTTTTATGTAGGAGATGGAAACGGCGTTGCAATTTCAACGAGAAGTTCAAAAGCGCTTCTTAAAGGGATGACTTACCCTGAACTTGAAGTATGCTTTCTTTTCATTATTATATATTTTCATCAATAAGTAAAAAAGATAGACAAAAGGGAACATTTCTTTCGGTGTAAACTAGTTTTACTATGAGATTCGATAAAATTCAGTATTTTATTTTTTAGTTATTTTTAAAATGCGGTTACAAATTAGGCTTCTGATGAGTTATCATCAGACGTCGATGTTGCATCCCCAATATATTAAACTCATAAAAATGTGTTTACTTTAATATGTACTTTGTTGTGTATTCTGAGTGGTAAGCGACTCGGTCCCTTAAACATGTGGTCTAGGGTTTGATACCTAATTCATGTTTATGGAAATTCACTATTTGGTGAGGCAGTCCTTAAATGTTCTCTAGATCCTTGAATGAGTTAGTCTTCACATTTGTGTTAGTATAATTCTATTCTATAATGTGGTATGCAATTAATGGTTTTAGAGGTCTATGCAACAGCATTGCAACAACTTTTGTAGCCACATCAATCATATTTGCTCGCACTTTTATGCAATATTAAGATTCACAGCGTAACTTCTGCTCCAAATGCGACCGTAATTTAAAACCATGCTGAAAAGATATCATGGAAACCGAAAAAAATATTGTAAACTTTTACATGTCAATAAAATGTGGTGGTTATAAGTTAGTTATTTCCTATCGATGTCATGAGGATTTGAACACATTTAATTTCATTTCTACGATTTTCATTTTCTGTCATTTCTTCAGTGTCTTGTATGTTGAATATGTCATGAACAAAATAAAATATAAAATTGTGTATTTGATTTCCACTTGTTCACTCCTATTTTTGTGGGCAATGGATACAGAAATGGGTTCAATCACATGGATACAGACCAGGGCAGGCCATGATGTTATGGAAGCGTATGTATGGAAATGACATTTGGGTGCATCAGATTGATGAGTTGGAAGGTGATTTCTTCTTCATCTTATCCTTCATGGTTTCGAGACTGCAAATACTATTGCTTTTGTAATTATGGTATCTAGTATTGTTTAATCGATTAGTAATGTTAATGCACTAGTGTTTCAGATCCTTCTCCCAAGTATAATGAACAATTGGGTATAAACTTTGAACTGTGTTATTTGAATTGACTAATAACTCCTTTTATTTTTTTTGTTATTTATGTCTCATGAATTAGGTTTGAACAAAGATTTCAAGAAGATGTTGAGTGAAAAAGCAGATTTCAAGGCACTTGCAGTGAAAGATATTCACGCAGCGAGTGATGGAACTAGGAAGGTTGAAATTATCCTTCTCTATTTTGTTTTCAGTTCTTATTATATACATTCTGCATCTTTTAGTCCATCTAATCTAATAATACATGCAACCTGGAAGTTACATAGAGGCTTTTAGCTTCTAAATTACTTGCATTGCATGCTTATATTTAGTTGCATTTCTGGAGAATCTTCTTGTTGACTGTTTAAACTCACAGGATATTGCAGATTTTGTTTACGTTGGATGATGGGATGGTCATAGAAACAGTCATCATACCTTGTGATAGAGGCAGGACTACTGTGTGTGTTTCCAGTCAAGTCGGATGTGCCATGAATTGTCAATTTTGCTATACTGGAAGGTAAGCCTGTAAAGATCAATTCAATGGTTACAACATGTTTTACTTTTGCTGCAAGTTTATCATACAAAGTTATTTTGCAGAATGGGTCTTAAGAGACATCTTACTGCTGCAGAAATAGTCGAGCAGGCCGTTTTTGCCAGACGGCTATTCACAAGTGATGTTGGTTCCATCACCAATGTTGTATTTATGGTATGTCAATAATTGGATTGAGAATTCTAAAGCTTACTATATTAACAATCTGTGTAGATCAAACCTCTTACTTTGTTCCGAGGTAATAAGATGTCACTTATGTCTGTAGGGGTTTAAATAGGTCAGACCTCTCGCTGGGGGCTCGGCCTAGCCCACATCAGACTTAGGTTAGGCCAAACTTGTTACTTGATGAACTAGGTTAAAGCTTTTAGACTTAGGCCATACAAAAAGTCTTTCAGGCCTTTTATGATAGACTTGATATATTTTTTGTGATTAATATTATCTTATATTTTATTCATTATAATTTGTTAAAATCATATACTTGTAGGCCTTTTCAAAGATTTAAGCATGTTAGTTACATTAAGTATACTGACATTTCTCCCTTATCTTGGAATAAGTTTAAACTACATGTAGAGTTGGGCCTATAAGTTTAAAGATTTTATCGCTAGAAGCTTAAAGAGACTGGTTTGGGGTCCTATCAGAAGCCTATCTCTAGTTCTAGTTGTGCCAAGGCAGACATGACAGTTATGATAAGCCTAGCTTAGTCCTAGTATCGTATAAAGTTTAAAGAAGGTATGAGTTGTGCTAACTGCCAAGGCTCCTCTTCGAGCTATAAGTTTAAATACACCTCAAGTTTAAAGAACATACTATTCCAGGCTTCGAGCTATATGTTTCAATGCACCTTTTTCAGATTTATACTCGGTCTTGCTACACAGACACACATTAAAGCAACACCCTCTAATTTCCAACTATTTAGAATTAAATTTATTTAACTTTTTTTTCTCATTGTTGTCTCATTATGGATATATGCTTGTCTTAGTAGCTCTTGTCAATTATGTTAATACATACTAATATGTCATGTATGCTAGAGACGAGGAAGGGAAGAAAATGATAAAATTTAAACTACAGATGTAGTGTCTTCTTATAGGATTTGGATTTAAGTTGAGAAGTGTATTTTAGAGGAGAAAGTGCATAGCCATGACTGTTAATTAGAGAATTATAGAAGAGGATTTTCATAACTTTATTGTATATTTTAGATGTACCCATTTTTATCTTAATCAAAATCACAAATATTGATTTTCTAGCTATAAGTTCTTTCTAACTCTGCATTTTTCTTCTTTAAATGCTTCGGAGAAAGACTCCTTCTTGTTAGTTGCAAGCTAATAACCGCTATACTTTTCTTAGGGCATGGGGGAACCACTTCAGAACATTGATAATGTCATTAAAGCTGCAGATATTATGGTGGATGAGCAAGGGCTTCATTTCAGCCCTCGCAAGGTCACTGTTTCAACCAGTGGGCTTGTTCCGCAGCTCAAACGTTTCCTCCACGAATCCAACTGTGCGTTGGCAGTTAGTTTGAACGCAACTACCGATGAGGTAAAGTTATTGTTCCTTTATTGTTATGGGTTGGTAGAGCATACATACATACATAGAAATAGTCATGGAAAGCTGAGAACAGTAGAGGGAAGATTGGTCACACTCAAAATCTCAAATCTATTATGTCAGGTAAGAAACTGGATCATGCCTATAAATCGAAAGTATAAACTGGACTTGCTTCTTGAGACACTTCGGGAGGAGCTTTGCTTGAAACACAACTATAAGGTTCTATTTGAGTATGTGATGCTTGAAGGTATTAATGACAGGTTAGGAAATCTTCTTTCACTTTATTTCTTGCATTTGATATATAGTTTTGCATTTTTTCCCTTTGTGACTTTTGTCATGTTGCCAAAGAAAATATTATTTTTATTTGAGAACTGCATATTTTTCCATACAAAAAGTAGAAAAATGGAATGTTCTGAGCATGATCATATGCATAATACCTATGATGATCTTGTCCATTAATGTCTTTGTAGAGTAGCCATCTGTCTTTTATGTGCATCTTTTATATATAAATTGCATTAACAATTATAAATGTTTGAGTATGAATGATGCTAAGACTTTAAACATGCACGATCCTATACTATGAGGGGGATTTGCAAAAGTTTATTATGAGCTTATCTCAGGACATAAACACTTGTGTAAGTGCTTGAAAGAGCTTACAAAAATAGTTTATGATATGTAGAAGTTGTTTTCACTTTTCAACTAATTTTAATTAGCTCTCCAAGATAAGTTATGGAAATAGCTTTTGCAGAGCTTATCCCTAGCTTATAATGAAACAAATGTTGAGGCAGAGCAGGGTTTTGGGAGGGAAAATACCCAACCCTGCCCTATTAGAGTATGTTTGAGAGTTGGATTTTGGAGGGCTAAGTTTATATCTTAACATATATTTGATAATTTAAAAAAATTAAAAGAATGACATGATAGATGATCTTATAATATTTCAATTACCATTTGAAGCGATTTAGAAACATTATAAAACTTCTTTAATATAGAAATAAAAAATAAGCGTTCCATTTTTGTTTTCTTCCAAAACTCAACTCCCAAACATACCCTTAGTTAGGGTTGGGGAACCCTCTTTGTTCCCACAGTCTCTTGCTTCTGCTCTCTACTTGTTTTTCCATCATCCCATATTTTTTCCTTCAAATAAATCATACACCAATTACATCTTAGCTCAAGGAATACATAAAAAAGACATTTAGAACCTTGAGAAAGTGAAATTTAAGAACCAATTCATGTTAGCAGGTCTATCATTAGACTTTATACATGACAAGATGTTATATTGCCATTTGATCCATATAATTAGTTCCACCTGCTGGGAAAAAGCTTTCATTGCTGTAAGCGAACACTATAATTTGTGCTTCTGATTCTTCTATTCTAGTATATATCTCCTTTGGTGTTCATTTTCATTATGCATAATTTGAAATTTTGGCAACTTCTTTCATAAATATCTTTACTCTCCCCGACTAATGGAACAAGACTTGCATGTTGTTGATGAATATACCTTTATTTTGTGTTTGTGTAAAAATAGGTTTTTATTTTGCCTTTAACTTCTCTAATGCAGCAATGAAGACGCAGAGAGGCTTATCAAGCTTGTGAAGGACATCCCTTGCAAGATCAATCTCATCACATTCAATCCGCATAGTGGATCCTTCTTCAGACCAACAAAAGAGGAAAGGATAATTGAATTCAGAAATTTGCTAGCTGAGGGAGGATGCAGAGTCTTTTTAAGACCCAGTAGAGGCGATGATCAGATGGCTGCGTGCGGTCAGTTAGGTAAGCCCAGCACCATTCAAGCTCCGTTGCTCCGTGTACCTGAGCAATTCCAAATGGCAGTTGGAAGTTCAATGTGATTCTTTTCAGCTACAAATTTGTTTAGCAGTTGTTAGTGAGCTTCCATAAGGCACTTGTGACTTCATATTGAAAATGGGATGGAATGAAGTGTCCATGGTTGACAGCATACTAAGAATACAGGACCTGACAGGTTAACAAGGTTATATGTTCGTTTCCATATTGCACCTCTCCACTTCACAATTAGTTGTTGATTTTATAAACGTGAAGGGCTCAAATTTCAGATGTTGGTAGATTTTTAACATGAAATGACCAGAAAGGAGCATTATGTTTAATTATTATTTATATCACGTTTTAATCCATAGGTTAGTTCCTTTTAATTTTATATTTGAAGAAATATTGGGAAACTTATGTGGATTGCGTCAATTTAAAAGTTCCTAATGTTATTAACTTATTATGTCCAAGTATTTTTCAGGCTGATAAATTTTTGCATATACTTTTCTTGATAATCTTTTGCTTAGACTTTTCTTCTAACACAAGGTTTTAGAGAGTTTTGTGAGAACCACAAGGAAGTGCAAATAATGTGTGGGATAAGATGGTACATGAGATTAAGAAGGTTGCAAAAGAGACGTCACACAAATCAAGAGATTTTGAACTTAGGGTTAAAGAATCATGGTGGTGGAACGAAAATGTACAAAATATAGTTAGGATAAAAAGATAATGTTTTAAAGTTTGATCCACGAGTAAAATTGCTTAAAGTTAGAAAAAATATAAGGAAGTTAACAAAGATATCAAGAAGGCAGTAGATTGAAGCGAGAACTAAAGCTTTTGTCGGGGTATACCAATCTTTAGCAAGTAGGTCTATCAAAGATGGAAAGGTAAAATTTTGGTTTAGGATGAAATAATTATTTTTATGACTATTTTAATAATGGATATGAGATCCTATCGGACTTTAACAAGCTAGACATTAGAGAGGAGGATCAAATTTATACCTTTCTACCATAAGAATCAAGACATGAGATAAAAAAAGTGTTGAAAAGGATGGATAATAATGGGAAGACAATTGGGCCAACCAACATTCCATCTTAGGCAAGGAAAAGTCTTAGAGATAGATGTTTTTGGTTGGCTCACAATGATATCAAAGAAAATGTCTGACGAGTGGAGGAAAAATACTTTAATTTCGACTATATACAAAAGTACACAAATTATATGGGATTTGTAACATCTCTTTTTTTTTTTTTCAAGACAGAGACAAATTCATTTTATTTTTAAAATAAGATTATCTTAAAAAATTCATTTACTTTAAAACTATTATTCATTTGAATTTTTAAAAAATAATAAATCAGAGTAGTTACGATTACATAGAGTAAATTTAACGTATAAAACAAAAGAAACTCTTAAAATCAAGACTTTTGACATTTTATTATCCAAAAATAAATTTTAGCTCGTCACAACTTTTAAGACTTATGGAAAACTCTTTCGACAAGTTTAACACCAATACAAAAGTATCTCAGAACATTTCAATTGCATGTTAATGTGCTTCTTTGCATCTTCATCAACTAAGTAGGTGACGTATAGCCCAAACTAATCAACAGCAAGGGTCACCAATATGAAAATAACATATAAAAGCAAATACATATATAGTATAAAGTAAACGACATATGAATACTTACATATATGTTTCAACAATAAGACTTCAGCTTAAATGCAATGCTTATATGTTAGCGCAAATGATTCTAGAATATCATCTCCTCTGCAAGGGTATTGTGGATCCTTCCAAGCAACACTACTATTTCCAAAGAAAACGTGAATTCCACCGACTATCTCAAACTCAAAATTCCTGCAAAGATATGTGGGTTCCAACCAAATATGGACGCACCAGTCAACTATGAATGCATTAATGCAGACATCTTGTTAATTAATCACCAATATTATCCAAGATTAAATTACTAACAACCACATATTTGCATTTTCTAAAATCATCAGAACATGTCACACACAACAATTATAACAACGCGAACAATAAATCATTCACAATGCCATGTTAACACATCATTGATTTCGACAAAAATAAATAAACATTTCAACATGTTATATACATAATAATACACTTACAAGAATAAAACACATATCCATGCAAGAAAATAAATGGAAAGGTGCATTTACCTTTTCAAGCGTTGGTCTTAAAATTTTCAAATATCGTCTTTTCTACAACAAATTTTACACCTTCACAAAATAATTTATCATATTCACTTAACGTCGAAACTTATCTATTCCTAAATCCTACTCTTAACGTCGAAACTTATCTATTCCTAAATCCTACTCCAATAAGATTTGAATTTTAAATCTAAAATTTATAAAAATTCTTTTAAGTAAGTAATATCACCAAATTATTATTATTATTTAATTTGAGACATGCAGATCTTTAACGACTTCAAAAAAAAACTTTGTATCAATTCGGTTCAAGAATATTGTCTTTTCAACTTTGCTAAATCAAAATCATAAAATATGCTATAATCAAACTCAGTTACTAAATAGGAGAAAGAAATAAATTGAGAAACTCAATTGCTAAGTTAAAATATATAAAACAAGATAAAATAGTGTTGTAATTGAAATGTCATTAGCATTTGATAAGGATTGAAACATGGACCATGGCTTGGAAAACAATAAAAGGAAACGTAATTCAATTAATTCAATTTTATAACATCCGGTCGTTAAAGCTTTATTAAACTACAAATTGAAGGCAAATTTGAGTACCGACATTTTCTTTGTATCGTTGAATGACTCGGATAAAAAATTTAGAAATTGGAAGTTTAACATGTTATAAATACAGATTTTGGAGAAGGCGTATTTTTCTTTTGGTGATAAAAATAGACTAAGATATTAAATTTCATACTATTAAATCCGACTAAATATAATTTCCTATCAAATTAATATTTTAATTAAAGGTATATCAATGGGTTGATGTGTTGAGGTGAGAGTAATGGGTTGATGTGTTGGTTCTGGTGTTTCCATAATTGATTGATTTTCTTCCTTACTCGCTCTCTTTATTATATCCATACCATATGCACCCCCTCTTCTAGTTGAGGCTCTGATACCACGCTGGCCGGGAGCCTCACATATTATGAAATTAGTCTTAACTGTACAGTCAAGCGAGACAAACAATAACCTTTCATAGGTACAAAGTCTCAAGCATAGACCAACAATCAAAACTATCATCTCATAACAGAGAGAACCGTAGTATGGATCAATAGTCAAATGTTTTCTGGTACACAAGATCCTCATTTCTGAGGCGAGTGTAGAGCATACTTGCATCTCTTATGGGGAAATCATGATACGAACATAATAACTAGAGTTTTCAGAAAGAAGAGAAAATTTAGAAGAACATGTTTATACTTAAGCACCCTGGTGGTTTTATTTCAAATGCTTCTACCTTCATATGTTACAATACATCTCCTTTTATAGCCAAGGAGTTACACAAAAGGACAAAATATAAACTATTCATGGACATGCCATTATACGCATTATTAGAATGCTTTTTAATTATGGAAGACATATCCACGACACACTTTGACTACTATGACATATTATTAGCATTATTTTACACTAGAAGACAAAAGTACAACTATTCATACAATAATTATACAAGACATATTCATGACTTTTTTGACTCATCAGTCTTTAAAGATAGGCTCGTGACTTGGAGACAAATTCTGATCAGATAGGTATTCTTCTGAAAAGTAGCTAGGGGAATAATGTGACTCATACTGCCAAATGTCTTTTAGTATTTCTCTCAAATTTTCTTCACTAGGATTTCCTGAAGGATCAATATCCATTGAATTTTCTTCAAAATTCATTGTTGCAAATTGTTGTTCAATTTTCATTTGAGAGTCTTGTTCTGGTTGGGTAGTTTGGCCAGAGCTTTCTCCAATTTCTTGTACTCTCACTATCAACAATTAGGATATTTTAAGAACTCTATGACCTACACATGAAAATTCTTGTGAATCAACTAGCTGCCACTGGTATGGAAGATTTCCATGACTTATGCAGGTCGTATCAGCTTGGATTTTTTCTCGATCATGGAGATTAATAAAATTGACATAATCTATTAATTATTTCATAACTTTTAAACTTAGAGGACAATCATCAACGGTTTCCCATAGATCAGCATAATTTGCGCAAATGAGGAGTTTAGTTCTGAAATCTATCGGATATGGCCTGTGTAGGATGAAAACCGTCTTAAGTTTGCTAATAGCTTCTTGTGTTAAACTTCTTCCTTTGACCTCATCTAAGACTGGTTCTAGTTGTTTTCTCCACCATTCCAGTGGAGAGTACCATCCAAGTGTAGTCCAAATCAAGGAGTTGTGATTCTTTGGATCTGTCAGGTGTTTGTACATTGCTTCAGTTGGGACAAAGACAAGCATAACATACAAGCTAGTTGCACACCAAATATACCATAAATGATTTTCAGTAAACTTAAATTTTGGGTCTATCATGAATGGTAAATAAAAGGGTGTGTCTCGAAGAAAATGGGAGTGGTCTTGAAACTTTTTTGTCTTTTTTATAATATTCGCCATAAAATAAAAAAGATTATTTCTGACGTATTCTTTGAGTCAGGATGGTGAAAAAGACGAATCTATTCCAGAAGGAAAATTCTTGATCGTAGAGGCATGGGTTGGTAGTGATTTGATAATGAGAATCAATGGAAAGATGTGTGTTTTTGTGACGATCTGGATGGGTTTCACAGGTCTGGAAAGTAAATCAGGAATCAAATTTTGATTTCCTTTGATATGTTTTACAGTAAAATCATATCTTGAAAACCAATCTTTGAGTCTAAGAGTTTGGGGATCTGGAGGCATTTTATTTTTAAACTCAAGGATCCTAGGAAAAGAAGAATTATCCATTTGGACTTCAAACTAGTAACCCCTTAGGTGGAAATCAAATTTTTGGATACCTAATTTGACTACAACTGCTTCCTTGTAAGTGGTGTGGTAATGTTTCTCAGCTTCTTTGAATTGACCACTAGCATGACCGCAATAATGCTTTACTCCATTAATTTCTTCTATCAGGACTGCACCCCAATAATGACTACTGGCATCAGTTTGTAGAATTCTCTTTCCATTTCCAGGAATTTTCAGGGCATGTGGAGTTTGTGCAATCTTTTTTAGGGCTTTGACGGCTGCAGTGTGTTTCGTCTCCCATGGTGGAGGATTTTTCCTGAGTAATTGTGACAGTGGACTTGTATATTTTGCAAGCTTTGGTATGAAATTCCTGATATAATTGATTATACCAAGAAATTGCTGGATTTGTTTAATAGTGAGATTTTCATCGGGAAAATTCAATAATTCTTGAGCAATATGAGGTTGAGAATGTTGTAGCTAAAATATCACTAGAAGGGGGGTTGAATAGGGATTTTGGTGTTTAAAAATATTTTAACGTGTTTTGAATCACTGTCCTCTCTGAGAGGATGCAAATCAAAGGATAGAAATTTAAACCTTTAAATTTGAGCTGAATAAATGCAAGAGAAAATATAAAGAAAGACACACACAACTTTTATACTGGTTCACCCAATGATGGCTACGTCCAGTCCCCACACACTTGTGAGTTTTTACTAATGATCAAGCTGATTATTGGTTACACTTTGTGTATTCTTTAGCCTCACCAAGCTTACAACCTTGTTTCTTACAAGTTCCAACTATTTCCAAGTGCAACTCACGTGGAAATTATAAAGTGATATGAGTATGATTTTTCTCTTTACTTAACACTTTCTAAAAAGATATTTCAAAGATCTAGTGTAGGAATTTAGAAAGTATAAAGAGAGGATGGATATTGCTCTTGATAGCTTTAGGAATCTTGATCTTTTTATGCAATGTAGTTGTGTGTTTGATAATGAAGAGCTCCCTACCTTTTATAGAGATCTTGTGATGCTCTTTCCATGTGACATACATCTTATGACCGTTGGGGACTTGATCAAAAAGTCCAAGGTCTTTGGTCCTAATTACAGAATTGTCATCCAGCTATCCTTAGACAGATGCAGTCCATCCTCGTACAGGAGGTTCAAACCTCCTAGGTACTTGGTTATGAGTTGTCCTTTTCCCTTTTCATTCTTCAAGACATGTAAGGCTATATTTTTGACTTTGTGGGCTACAGCCTTTCTGTATGTTGAAGTGTTGAGTCATTTTCAACATTTGAGAATGATGTGGACTATAGATCCATCCTCTTATATCGTACTGGCCATCCTCGTACCTTGTACATCCCATCCTTGTACCTGTTAAATCTGGCCTCTGCCCTCATTGATTATATTGCTTTATTTATTCATTCTTTGATACTGATTTAACATCTCTTCATGACTAAAAGTCATTCTTTCAGTGATGATGAATATTTTGCAACTTTGAAGGTTCATCTTCTTAAGGGTTCATCCTATCCTCCAGATTTGAAAACTTGATGGATTGAGTCAGATTTTTCTCCTTTTTATCTTATTGATGATTAACCTGTTTTCTAATAAGAATTCACTCAAAAGCACAGATTAGTCATTAACCCCAATCATAATCCTTTAAGTAATTTTGTTATCATTAAAATCATTTGAGAGAGATTTTGTCTCAACAGAGGTTGATATTTCCCTTGAGAGAAATGCATTCCTAAAAAATCGATTTCTGTTTGGGCTAATTGACTTTTCTTTTTAGAGAGCATCATTCCATGGTTTTGGGCTATTTGGGAAAATTGGCCCAATAATTGTTTATGAGCCTTTTCATCTTTTGAGAATAACAGCACATCATCGATATAGATGAGAATACTATTGAGAATGGGCTCAAAAATTCTAGTCATGGCCTTTTGAAATAGTGAGGGAGCTACCTTGAGCCCAAATGGTAATACTGTCCATTGGTATTGGGCATTAGGAATGCAGAACGCCGTCTTGTAACGGTCCTTAGGATTAATACCCAATTGCCAAAATCCTGACTTCATATCAAACTTGGAATAGATCTGAGCATCTTTGAGGAAGATGTTTAATGAAGAGGTTTTAGGAATGGGAAATTTATGATCTTTCAGAAAATGATTAAGAGGTTGATAGTCAATTAATAACCTCTTTTTTCCTCTTATTTTTTCAAATCTCTTTTCAACATAAAACGCTTGGCAAGCCCATTCAGATTTTGTGGGTTCTATTAGACCTTGTTTGAGTAACTAGTTGCATTCTTCTCGGGCCAAAGCTAAATCTGATGGACTCATTCATGGATGAGTAGCTTTGGTTGGATTGATATCCTTGTTGAGCTTGAAAGGAAGTTGAACAAAAAAGTCTTCGTTTGTCCATAAAGGTTTTGGACGGGAGAATTTTCCATGACTATCTGCACAAAGTTTGAGCAATTTGAACTTAATTTCTTCATATTCAGCAGGAACTTCAGAAAGGGAATACAACTTTAATATTCTTGAATAGGGTTTAAATTTTCATTTAAATTTGATTCCTGTGGGGAGAATTTGAAGCCTATTTGCTGCTGAATAAACATCCATACCCACAACAAAATCTTTATTTGGGAGGCTACTACCAATGACCTTTTTCCAAACTATGCATTCGGGGAAGAATCTGATTCCAATTTTCTCCTTTGTCACCAAATCTGTTCTGAAAACTTTTCCATCTGCTGCTATAAAGTATTCAGCATGTTTCACCCATGCTTCTATAGGGAGGATGCATGGGTTTATCATTGTTATTTGGGCACCAATATCCATATAGGCTATAACTTTCTTGGGATGAGAAAACTTTGAGGCATGGACATGGATTTCAACACAACGGAAAGGAGGAGTAGGTAGAGTACTTCCTACTTCTTTGAACGAGTAAATAGGAAAACATATATCATCTCCTGATTCAGCAAACGATGCTTCATTTGAAGAAGAGTTATCTGAGGAAGAGTTTTGAAGAGCAGAAATTGTTTCTTCATCAGTAGAGCTTTGTTCAGAATACAAGGATTCTAGGTCTCCTTCTAGAGGTTGAAGAGAGTTGATCAACTTTGCGGCTTTGTAGGTTTTATTAGGACATCTCTTAGAAAAATGTCTCTTTTCTCCACAAACAAAACATCTTTGATTTTTCTTTTTTCCTCTAAATTGCTTCCTTTTAAAGAACTTCAAAGCTCTCTTTTTCTTTTCCTTCTTGAAGATTCTAGAAGGTTTAGTGTATCTTCGCCGATGATGTTTCCTTTTTGTTGAACAGCTGCATTTGTTATCTTTGCACTTGATTTCCAGGTAAGGCTTTTTCCATGCCTTGGTGAATTTGGATTATTGTTCTACTATTTCTAAAAAATGTTGGTGCAATCTACATAGCTTTTCAAGTGCCTATAATGTTATTTGATATATCTGGCCGAGACTCGTGGCTTTAATATCTTTCTGAGTTGTTGCTATCATCCTATTGATCTCTGGTTGGAGTTCTTGGGGTAGTGAGGAGATATATGTACTTTTTAGACTATGATCATTAAATCCATTGAGGACATAATATCTCTGGGTCATTCTTTGATAATGTTTTTCAAGATCTTTGACTCTAAGAGAACAACATCTCATCTCAAAGAATTCTTGTCTGCTTTTTCTATCAAATATCTCCATATCACCAATGAATTCATTGTGAAGAACTCCAAAGACGTCAACAGTATTTTCTAGTCTATGTAATTCATCTTGTTTGAATGTACCAAGATTATGGTACCATTCCTTCAACATGCTTGTCATTCTACAACAAAATTCTTCAATGATCTTATAAGTGTCTGCACCTGTTTTTATCATCTGAGTGTCAAGCCAGGCACCAAATTCAAGGAGTCTCTTTCTCCAGCATCTGGGTGGTATATCATCAAGCGTGAACCAATGTCCACTATTTATTTTTATTTTTCTAGAGACTGGATTTTCTTCAAGTGATTCTTCATAAAAGGATATTTCCTCTTTCACATTCACCATAAAAAGTCTAGAAATATTCATGTAATATCTTTCAGATTCTGATTCTTGTTCTGATACTGATGAAAAGGATTTAGATCTTTCATCAGCTGATGTATCTGTGGAAGAATCATTTTCTTCAAAGGAAGAGGAATCTCCACTCTTTTCTCTTGAGGATTGTGCAAGAGAATTATTTTCTTGTGGGAATTCATGGTTTTCTGTGATTGCCATGACTTGGAAACTTTTATCGGGAATTTCTTCCTTTTGAAATTTTGGAGGTGTTTCAGGAACATCTTGGGAGTTAGAGGATGATACACTTAAGCAGGCAGTTTTCCCTTTGGACTTGGAGGTTGAGGTTTTTGTAGTTCTGACAGTTTTTTGTCTATAAGCTGAGGATATGTATTTGGCATAATCTGGTAGTGATGAAGCATAGGTAGGGTACAAAGGAGATGGCTTTTCTGGTCGTGTGAAATAAGTAGGAAAAGTAGGAGGGTTAAAGAAAAGATCTTCAACAGGTCTAGGTTTTTCTTCTCTAGAAGCTCTCAAGAAATCATCAATCTCTTTTAACATCCTTTTGGTCAAAATCTTGGCCAAAAGTTCTTTCTTCTAACATCCTTCTTAAGACATGATCCAACTGAGAGACTTGAGCTTTTAAGGTTATGTAGTGTTTTTGCATTTTTTGAGACTAAACTTTGAGATTTTCATCTGTTTCATCTATTTTTTCAGTAATCTTATTCACCTTTCTGTCTAGATTCTGGAGAATGTCATTTTGAGCAACCATGTTTTCTGATTGCCAATTTAGAACTTCCACCGCTTGGGTTAGGGGTTTAAGTTTCCCATCAGGTTGGACTTCATTGGGTTGTATGAAAGGTTTGGATGATCTGTTTGTGATTTGGTCCACTTTTCTTTTTAGAGCAGGGAATTGTTGGTCATATTCTGATGTCGAAGCTGAGAACATAAAACAAGGGATTGGTTTGGTATTTTTAGGAGGATTTAAAGGTTTACAATAGTCTGAAGGTGACCAAGTAACAAGAGTAGGGTTATTGAGCTTTTCTTTTTTGAGGATTTTAAGTGTTTCTTCATAGATGGGAAGAGGTTTCTTCTTATCATGGATTCCTACCCATGGACCATTATCAGGATATGATTTTCTACGTGGCAGAGGAGATGGTCTGCACGTCCCTTTCTTCTGGCTTTTAGGGAGGATGATATCTCTGTCAATATCATGCATCCAACAGTCACATCCTGGGTCGCACTTATAGGGATCTACGTCCCAAATAAAATGGCCATCTATCTTGTCAGTATAGATAGGTTCTCCTGTAGCAATGACAGCCTGAATAGGACACCAATCTTCTTTGAGTCTGAAAAATAGGAGAGGTTGAAGTTGATCCTTCGTCTGGTTTTTTGAAAATTGTTTTAACTGACCTATCAATGGATCTCCTAAAGGTGGCTTCTTGAGATTGTATTGGTCTTCTGTCATGATGGAATTTTTCATAGTTTGTTATCCATTCCAGGGGAATTAGTTGAGTTAATTCCTCCCTTGTGATTCTCCTTGGGATTTGGATAATGGAGGGTATATCTTCTTCTCTATTGGTAACGACCCACAGTGAATCAGAAGAACATCCCGAGAGTGGAAAATCTATGAAGTGATTTTGGAGGCGATAGATTATTTGATGATGAAGGGTTGCAGACAAAGCTTATGGGACTTGATCAGATCCAGTGATTTGGACTTGGACTTTCAACCTTGTGGAGAGAGCGTTGTCATTGAGACTTACATTATAATTTGGGAAGATGGTGAGGACAACACTTCTAACATGGAGTGATGTTAGAACAGTCCCTATTACAACATTTTCATAATGAAGGTAGCTTGAGTCTAGAAGAGCTATTTTACAGAAGACAGACTGATTTTTTCGTCCATGAAGGGAGAGGATTAGCCTGACAGCTCCAAAATGTAAAGCTTCTAGGACTTGATCAGATCCAGTGATTTGGACTTGGACTTTCAACCTTGTGGTGAGAGTGCTATCATTGAGACTTACATTATAATTTGGGAAGATGGTGAGGACAACACTTCTAGCATGGAGTGATGTTAGAACAGTCCCTATTACAGCATTTTCATAATGAAGGTAGCTTGAGTCTAGAAGAGTTATTTTACAGAAGACAGGCTGATTTTTTCGTCCATGAAGGGAGAGAATTAGCCTAACAGCTCCAAAATGTAAAGCTGTGTATCCTTCAGATTTCCAGTGGTTTATGAGACTTTGAGGAATCTCTAAATCCACATATTGTTATTGGTTTGTTGCTCTCATATTACATTGGTCTAGTCGAGATGGTTGGACATATTCTTTCATATGAGGGCGATTTGTAGAGATTAAGTTTCTAATAGATCGAGTGATTGATCTTTGTCTTTTGAAAATATTATAAGGACTTAAAAAGGGAGGTATAGTTTCAGTTATTTGAGCATCTTCTGGGACATAAGAATACTCAACAAGGTTTTCTATTTTTTGAGAATCGGTCTTTTTACAATATTTAAGAAGAGATAGTGAAGGGTTAAAAGTAATGGATTGATGTGTTGGTTCTGGTGTTTTCATAATTAATTGATTTCCTTCCTTACTCACGAATATGTCATGTATAATTATTGTATGAATAGTTGTATTTTTGTTTTCTAATATAAAAGAATGCTAAAAGTAAAATTATCAATACAGTATATAAATAAATCAAGCCTAAGAATAGAAATTATATACTAAAATTTTAGTGAAATATAAATCAAGCCTAAGAATAGAAATTATATACTAAAATTTTAGTGAAATCAGAATAAATTTATTGCACAACCATCATCCACTGAAATCCAGTTTTCTTATTTCTTTCTCCCAGTCCTGCTAAGCTACGATTCTTTTTCTCTACTGAAGCGTTATACGCATTCGGCACTCCTTTTTTCTTTTATAATCAGGGATTAAGTTCCTTTTGCAAACTAATGTGGGCCAAGCCTATTCTTTGTTTCTTTCTTTTATTTCCTATTTGTTTCAATTCAACTGATATTATTATATTGTAATGCAACATAATATTCGGTTTAGCCACCCAAATTAAACTAAATATGTACCGTGAGCTGCGAATTTTTTTAAAGACTACTTAATATTTCAAATAAATATTATATTAGTAATATTCTACACTAAAATATTTATTTTACAAAATAAAATAAAAACAAGCACATGATAAAATTATTACGGGAAAAATGTAAATATATCTTACCACACAAAAATCTTAATTATCATATGTTATATATATAGGGGTATATCAAGTGTGTTAGTGTGAAAGATGAGAGCAATAATTAGTAACCGTTGGATTAAAATAAAGGATCCAGATCTTTTTGCACTTAAATATGCACGCTTCATTTCATCCCTCCGCTTTCTTGCTTCACGTTTTCTCTTTTTTCTGCATTTTTTTTCTCCTATCGCATCTCTTCGGTAAACTTATCTACAATCTCATCTCTAGTTAACGGTTTTTTAATGTTTCCCTTGTTTCCTTCGCTTAAATGTTTAAATCAAGCGTTGTTGGAGATTTGTTCGAGTCTCGATAAGGCAATGCATTGGATATGGTTCCATAATCTCTTAAGGAACCGTGTTGGTGATCTTGACCCTTTATTTTAATATAGTGGTTGTTATTTATTGCTCTCATTTCTCATGTTAATTAAATTAAAGTAGTGGCAATTTTATAATAAAATTAAATGAAAGAAAAATATATTTCACCGTTAATAATAGAGGATAAATATGGGGTCTTAAAAGATTAAACTTATGATCCATACCATGAAATTATGAACAAGAGTGAGTAAGCAAAGACTAAAAAGAAACTCGGGTTACTGATAATCAGTTTGGTTTTAATGATAATCACTTTTACATTCAAATTACAATACATTTCCCTTATATTTTTACGCTAATGTGCAATCTATTTTGTTCCTTAATAATTTATTAAACCATTACATGTTTTTATTTTACCACCATAAAATGGAAAAACTAGACACCAAAAAATTGTGCATATTTTAAAAAGAATAAATCATCAATCTATTCTCTAAACTATCACTCCAATTTAGTTTGTAAAATATATAGAAATAATAAATAATTGCTAAAGTATGTGAAATCAGACAATTTAATCGTTTAAGAATATGAAAAACCATTATTTAAGTCCCTCACATCTTAATGACGTACTAAATTGACATGTTGTGTAATTTAGAGACTACTTACTGTATTTATAAAGTTTAAAGACTAAACCATTAATATAATTCTTAGAAAAATAGGTGACATCTGAAGTGCTACGAAACGTTCACAAAATCATAAAATATCTTGTTGAAATTAAGACAACTAAAATTGAAGTTATAAAAGATCAGTTATTATAAGTACATAATTCTCGCAGATTCAACTTCGATCCTATTATCTCTAGTCGTCAGCTATAAACTGTTTCCTACTATACATTTAGAAGGAACTCCTAACACACAAGAAATGGTTAGAAACTGAACAATTTGACTGTTATTTGGCCATAACAAAATGTCAGCCACCTTTTCTTGTATGGAAAGTCGTTGGACTATTTACCAGACCATAGGAAACTTCACATCCAAAATTACCAGCTGAATAGCTGGTGTATGTACACGGTAAAGAGCACCAACTTCAACTATATGGACTATTAACATATTGTTCATTCAATTATGTCAGGGTTGCACTTCACGACGCCATTGTCGATCGACAAATCATCCTTGGCAGTCTCAACGCATTCAGTTGCAGGGGTAGTAGATGACGGAGAAGATTCTGACATACCATCATCATGCTTGATTGCATTATGTAGTTCAGCTACAAGCAACTTCTTGATTTTCACTCTCAAACTGGATGCCTCTTCCGGTTTGAACCATCGCTTACCAAACTGTATATTGACAGGTGTCAGATAAAAAAAACCCTTTACTTGAAATGAAATTGTACTACAAAAACAACAATACGTATTACCATTGCTAAATCTTTCTTTCTCAGTCTTTCGGGTGCCTCTTCCATGAAACGCTCAATGAAGTACAGAACAAAAAGACCACAGTCATACTCATTCTTCTGTTGGGGAACCTGGAGCAGAAGTACGAAAAAGGTGACATTTTGTAATAGTGGATGTCCAGCAATTTTGAAATTTCATAAAAAAATACTATACTCACTTAAAGAACTGCCTAAAAATTTTGCTGCTTCCTTTCCTAGAATCTATTTTCCTGAGCATCAAAGGCGTGGAAGGGGTTGGGAGAAAAGTATGTGATGGCTCACGATTATCCAACAAAGTATGATAATACTCTATCCGTTCCTCTTTAATTGTCATTTTAATAATACTCTTTATGCTCCTTTTTAGTTGTCATTTTAAGATTATTTACACATACTAAAAAAACTAATAAATTTTGTAATTTTTATGGAATTATTTATCTTTTCTTATGATACCCTTAACTATTTATTATCCCACTCCCCCTATTTCTCTCTCTTCAATAAATAGTTAAGTGTTGACAAAACAATAACCAGTGTTGCATTGAATTTCAAAAACGACAAATAAATAGAAACAATATTTTTCTACAAAAGCGATACTTAAAAAAGAACGGAGGGAGTATCTATCTTTAAAAACAGGTGACATTCAAATTGTGCAAATTATAGAAGGATTAAACTCCTGAGTCCCTACTATGGAAGTTGAGAGAATAATTGACTGCGGATAAAAACAAGAAACTCACATCTCAAAATAAATTTGACTTTATGCTGGGGAGATTGGCCATTGCCACTGATGTATCCTTCGAAGATTGATGAAAGATATAAAGGAATCAAAGAGCCTACATTTGGTCTTTTATTAATATGGAAAAGACAAGAGTATCTAAAGAGGTGTTGTAGAAGGCTCTAAAAAAGAAAGAAGTTCAACTATATTCGGCTAATCAAAAATATGAATGGGAAGACCACAGTTAGGGTGAGAACACGAAGTTAAAATACAAGATTTTCCTATAACACTATAGGTGTGCTCTAAGAGGCAGCTTTGAGTCCTTGTCTCTTTATCTCGGGTCAAGGTAATTCTTCCCTATTTTCTCTTACCAGATACCAGTTTCCACCAGTTGAATGGAATAAGACTCTATCATTAAAAGCAAGCAAGAAAGTAAGATTAGTATTGTTGAGATGAAAATTCCAGCAACAAGTTTTAAGAAACTAACTTCAATGAGCTAGACTCAGTCAACCTACTGAAAATCTGAAACGAAACTCCATGGTCATTAAGGTTATATTAAAAGTCTAGGGTTGAAAGAGCTCTTTCTTGAAGCTGTCAGAAGGCTATACACTTATATGGCTTTTCACCAAACAAGGTTCTAAAGATGGATTCACACCTTCAAATGTGATTCACTTAGGGAAATTCTTCAAAATTCAATTTCCAACACAATCAGCAACTATTTTATTACCGACAAAAACAATCTGTTAAAGAGTAGGCACCTGTTGCATATACTAAAAGGTCGTTTATTTTTAATAACGGCTGGTGAAATAAGATACATCATCTTCAGGTAACTACGTGGGTAGTATAAAACTATCAACAGTACATGATTCTAGATTTACAGCACAGAAACTTACGGCTATAGCTTGAGTTTCAATTCTACGAGAAAGACACTTCCATATTCTGTCTGCAATTGGAACATCTGAAGATGCACATTCTCGATTCAAATAGTTCCTTTCTTCAATCAAATAGCTACAGAGTATTTTTTGACATCATTAAGTTTTATTTTTGAATAAAAAATAAATGCCTACAAACAGTCATCAACACACATCAAGATAAATGAACTAACAAAAAAAAGTTGTAAGAATCGGCCTGGGGATCAACAAAGTCATCCAGTTAAAACAAATCAAATAATTTCAAAATAGGTTTTTGCCTGGTTCAAATCATGTTTAACTGGCTCAACCGGTTTGGCTGAAAAATTATCACACTACAGATGTGTTAGAATATATTAAATAGATGTTATGTTAGAGTATCTTAGTTTATATCCTAGGATCAGTTTCTATAGGTTTTGATATTAGTAAGAAATTATCATTGATTTGTTTCTAGATTTCCCTATTTGTCTAGGATCAGAAGTGTATCCTTGTAAATAGGGGTTAGAGTTTACTCTACCATAGCAAGTCAGTATCAAAGTCATTATATCTAAAACCCATAACTTCAACATGATATCTACAGCCTAGTTCAATCCTCCATAATTTGTCTTGTCACTATTAGGCTGCCGAGTTCCCAAAATTTCAGGATCGCAACTATCATGAATTTATTTTATTGAACCCTCTTCTTTTTCTTCTTTGTTTCAAATGGTTTCTGCCTTCTGCTATTGTGCCATCCTATTTTCCGACAATTTTTCAGCATTTTCGGCTCTCTTGCCGCTGTTACCTCCAGCAACCATTACCTTCTGCTGACCACTGTCAATTTGTCGTGGCTGATCTATGTCGTCCCAAAATCTCCCACCAAAAGACGGCCATGTGCTCTCTCACTCACCTTGACAGTGACAGAGAACTTAAAAAATTAATCACAACCTATGTCATATGTGAAAGCATGTCTGACGAGCTTTCTAATGCCGTTTTAAATTGAACAGATCGCCACTACAGTCCAGAACTATTCCCAACCTTGCTTTGTGGTTTCGAGACGCCGAATACCACTTTGTTGCATCAACAACCCTTTGCAGCTTCCTCTGGTACTACAAATCCTCCTCATGCCTCTCCAGCTTATGTTAAAGATTTTATCTAGTGGCTTTTATTCTCACTGACGATTATTCCTTTGGTGACTCTTTTCTCACAAATGAATCACATTAGGGATGACTTTTTCCCCCTCAGACGGTTATTCCTTTGGTGACTCTTTTCTCACAAATGAATCACATTAGGGATGACTTTTTCCCCCACAGACGGTTATTCTGATGGTGTCTTTTGTTGGTTGACTCACACCAGCGCAGCACTTTGTCCCAGATGCTCAGGCCCTGTCTTTCTCCCAAATGCATTGACTTGGACTGTCTTTGTCCCAAATGCTCTAACCTCAACCTTCGACCCAGATGCAATGGCTCTGTCTTTGTCCCAAATGCACTCTTTTGGAGTTTTCTTCGGCCCAAATGTACTAGCCTTGTCAATGTCCTAGAAGCAATTTGGTTTCAAGTTTAAATATTTTCGGTCTTTTGATAAGGACATTGCTTTATTTGATTGCTTACCATAAATTTCTATCAGGCTGAAAATCATTCAAGTAATATATCTAGCAATTCTCGCCAGATTCTTGAGCATCCCTGAGTTGACTTTTCCCAACCATTATTTTTCTATTTGTACAAAAATTGCATTGTGTTTGCATATATTAAATATCTCATAATTGATAATATGAAGTATCTTAATTTATCACCTGGGATCAATTTCTAATCTTAGAGTATCTTAGATTATCTCATAGGATTGATTTCAAATAATGCTTAGTTAATATGGATTTTAGATTTTTCTATTTATATAGGATTAGGAGTCTTGTATCCCCTACAAATAGGAGTTAGAGTTTAATAATATTCAAAGCTTTTATGGTGCTTCTCCTCCTTTTATCTAAAACTCATAATTTCAACCAAATGTACCAGAGTCACCGGTTTTCAAGTCTGTTCTTACAACTATGCGACAGAGTCTAGATTATAGGATCAAGTTTCAGAGGGAATACAAGGGATTAAATTTTCAAGTTCAATACTTTAAACTTTATTTCAGAAAAAATAGTATTTCTCAAGCAGAATTTGACAGCATTCGTTTAAAAATGCAAATAACAAAAAAAACTCATAATTGTGACAAACAATTACTCGCAATGATAATTTTCTAAAGATGTATAGATGACTTTAAATGACAAATAATATGTGGCAGAGGGAGTAACAAGCAGTTCTCTAATCTCACCTTCTAATATTATCAAAAACTGATCTACTCGAGTGAAGACCCAAAGAATCCAGATGAAGTATGATTGGTCCTGATTCATCTTCTTTGTCTGGGATACAAATAATGATCAAGCTCCAATGAAGACTGAACACGCAACATCATAAACATATGAGAAGAGGTTTTGAGCATTTAAATAAAAAACAACGATCCTTCTGTCAAATACAAATATTGGGCAGGAAGTGCATAGAGGAATAAAAGCATACAAATAAGTATGAAGTTAATATTCAAAGGATCCATATGCTTAATTCATTATTCTAGCCAGCTTTTCTGAACCCAATCTTCTTGAAAGAATAGTACTATAAAGCTGAAGAGATACTTGGAAAAGATGTGTAAAAAGATAAATAATAGAACATGCCAATCACTTGGGGCAACCACAAGAATAAATGTACAAACAATAGAGAAATCCCATTGTAACGCTTGGGGCTGAAGAGGGTGGACAGTGATTGTTGGTATAAAAGATGAAGCGTGAAGGAGAGGCCCCTGCAGGCTTGAAGGAGGAGGTACACATGAATGGACTAGTTCACATCAGAACAAGAGGTATTATGAGACTCTGCATGCATATGAATGTAAAGTTTGAAATGCTTTAAGGGTTTGTATGGGATAGAGGTTTTGGAGGGAGGGGAGGGAGGGTTCATGATAAGCATCCTTGTTTCGAAATTTTTAAAAAAGAGGGAAAGGGTATGAGGATTTTTTTTAAACCCTCACAAACCAAAATCTTCTCAGGAAGTCACCAATCTTCGAATCGAGTTCCTTTATGGACTCTTGGAGGGTTTATGATAAGCTCTATCCTTGGTGTCATATATTTCTCTCAAGGGAGAGACCAAGACTCACAAATTTCTTGGATAGGAAGTGTCTATCTTAATTTTCCTGTTGTAATCCAAATTCTGGCCAAAGTGACCAGAATTATTCAATGAAAGTCAGTTATTTCCTTTATATTTCTATGTTTGCTACCAATATCTATCACAATTACATAGTTTTAGGCATGCACCATGCAAATGCACAATAAGGAGTGTTTCATTTGAGGATTTACAACAGTGTCATGCCCACTTATAATCAAATGTTACTAATTATTTACCTTAAGGATTTGCTGCTGTGTGACTTGTGAAGGTCACATGTTCAAGTCAAGACATTAGGTTACCTACAATAGGTTTCCCCCTTACCTGAAGCCTGTCATTGCAGGAGCTCTATAGCACCAGGTTGCCAATTTTAATTTCATTAAAAGTTAAAATATAATATAAGGAGGTGAAATTATAGCTTAAATATAAAAACATGAATAAATAATTCTTCAAATGATGGTCATTTTCTATCACGTGATAGTATGTTTTTCTTAAGATGAATAACTGAATTTTTTTTTCAAAAAAAAAGCACAAAAGTAGCTTCCCACCATTTACAAGAATTAACATCTACAAAAGAAGTTTCAAAGCTAACAAGAAAACTTACTCCTGGTGTATCGGAATCAAAACATAGGCCTTTTGAAAAATATTTACACCCTTCCACCACCTTCTGAACTTTGCAAAGATCATCTCTCTGTTACTTTCCTAGACATTGCAATGGGAAATGAATTAGAGCAAATATCAAATGAAGTACAAAGAGAAGGTAATGTGATGGAGGCAGGAGAATTAATTTCAACAACAAAGGCATCTTTGCATTGAATCAAGAATTCGTCTCAGATTCTCAACTCATTTTTTGCCCAAAAATTTTAAAACATTATTGTCTATTAGAACAATATTTCTTAAATAAAATTTTTCAGTACAAAGTTAAATAATTATATTAATCAAAGAAATATAGGATTAATGTTATTTCACACAGAATTAATTATTTCAAATCATTACTCTCAGATTTTTCTCTCCAATTTCCATTTAATTTTATAACTACTTCCATTGACCCCACATCATCAAATTTCTAATTCCTCAATCTATTCTCATAATATCTATTATCCCACATTCTTCTTCATCATATTTAAGCACTATTTCACGTGCCTTGTATTCTACAAAGCAGAAAGGGAAAGGACGGCTGTCCTAAATACCTACATACAACACAAAAAAGGGAAAGGGCGGCTGTCCTAAATACCTACATATAACACAAAAAAGCAACAAACGGAAAACTCCAAAAGAATTTCCAAAAATGATTAAACATATACATAAATACTAGTTTCTGGAGCCAAAGGAAGAAGTTCTAGGGTCAACCATTTAAATGTTCTGGTGATGAGCTACCTTAATCTCAAAATATACCTCCAAAATTACCATGCAAAACACATCAAGTAACACAGAAAGGCAGAAACCAGTAGAGAAATCAGTCCCCAGCAAATGGCTTAAAATGTTTGCAAAAGAAGAACAATCAACAATGCATTATATCCTAATTAAGAGTCTGCTTACTGAGAGAAAACAATCTCCATCATGCACATGATTACAGCTATGAACTTGCAGGAGGATGATTAAAGTACCTTGCAGGAAACAGCTTCTTTAAGTTTTTTGTAGAAATATGTGTTGAAAAAATGGTAGTCAGATATTGTCGGAGATACTTGCTGCTGCAAATATCTAGCCAATAGAAAATGTCATGAGTAGAGAGCTCAAAAACTACATGTGCAAAACATGTCAGTATTATTACGGTTTTTCAGAATGATTCAAGTTTTCAGAGTCACTAGTTCAAAAGGGACTAAAAAAGTTGTAACATAAATAGTTCAGTAGATAATAAGAGTAAATAGAAGTGAATGAGTTCAGCTATTGGGGAAAAATTGAAGCTCAATTCAAAACAGCATCAAGATACTCATATGTTTTATTAAAATAAGTGAGCCAAATTCGACCATCATTTTTTCTTAAACCAAGCATGAGCTCTAGTTGCTCAGCTATATACCCCAACAACAGGGACTTAACACCAGTTTCATGAGCCACTGGAGCATTATCAAATTTCCAGTTGTTATGGCCAGTGTAAATAAACAAAAAGAATAGTTTCTCAACCCAGATATCAATCCCAGAGGACATGATACTATCACATTAAAAAAGTCCAAAAGACAGTATAATCTAATTGATAAGATTAGAAAATCTATATTTTCATAACATTTGAAATTTAAGAGTAGATGTCAATTTTGGTGTACCTAGGATATACTTGAAATCAAATTGGACCTGAGGCTTGAAGGACAAAATTAATGTCATGGATCATTAATAGAGGCAATGGTGGATTTATGATGAAGACTGTCTATGGGGCAATTGCTCCTAACACATATATTCTGTTATCTCAATACACTTAATAAGTATTTGCATTTTTAAATGAATGCATAAAATTGTAAGAGGCTTAGGTAATTTGGAGTTTTTGTCATGAGATTATATATTTTATATAAAAAATGTCTTCTGTAGAAATATTATTAACTATATTTTATTGCCTCCACCAAATAAAATCCTTGATCCACCACTGATTAAAGGAGCAATTTGATGTCCCTGATAAATGAAGAACCAATGTGATGTCGCATATCTCTACGGAGGAACAAAATGGGTGTTTAATAAAAATAAAAACATAAGAGATAATGTTTTCCAAGACTTTATAACTTGTGCAGAAAGTATAAGATAAGCTGAATTAGAGTCTTCATCCCATAATTTTCTCTACAAGGACCAAAAAAGCTCAACTGTCTTCAATGTCCAATCAAACTAACATGTATTGAATTTCCATTTACAATTCTACCAAAGCATGTTCTATGAGTTTAAGGGTAACAAGAGAAGGCACCAAAATTGTGTTTTTATCTTCATTGCAAAAACAAAAATACTCAAAGGAACCAGCAAGGAGGAAGGGTGAGAAGGGGCCTAAATAGATTTACCGTATGTAAAAGTTCATGATAGTCGATGTTAAGTAGCCTTCAGGAGAAAGGCATTCCATGTCATTATAACAAATTTCAACAGACTCTGGATCATCTCTGAGCCATCATAAAGGAAAGTTGAACAGTCAAGCAACTTAGATTAGACACAAAAAATTATGGTTGAAGGACAATGTTCTCATATTTACTCTCTAAAGTACCTTGATGGAAAATAGGTCTTAGCTTCTTTCAAACTGAAAAGGAATACACAAATCAAGTAAGATTAAGAATTTCATTGGCATATTCCTAAACCGTAAGAGTCTATTTCGTGCGCAGGATAAGAGACAAGATAGAATAACTGTATCATATCTTGTCTCAAACTAGTGTTTAACGAAACAGTAGCATATGATAAGTTAATCCTAAAACTTATCCTATCTTGTCTCTTCAGTTAAAATTTTTGAGCTAGGTTAGAAATCAACAAGATATGATATGATAAAAACAATAATTTACTAATTTACCCATATAAAATATAATTTAATATATAAAAAATTGAAATTTAATAAAATATAAATATAAATTAAAAAAAAAACTAAAAACGAATTTGATATCAAATTTAAAAATAAAAACTATTAATAATTAATTTTTAAAGATATGTATGATTTTATCACGAGGTTAATTTTGTAATTCATATAATCTAAAAATATAAAAACCAATTGATATAGATATCATATCTTTATTTAGCATATCTAACATATATAATAGCATATCTAACATATATAATAGAATTATTTTGCTAGTCGTGAATTTTTTAACTTAAAATTTTTCATTTTGTAGTATCAATGAATTTTTTAAACTATTAAACATTTTTAGTATTTTTTGTTAATTTATAAAAATATTATAAACAAATTTAGAAAAAAATATGTAATTGTTTCACAAGAGTAATTTTCATTTAAATATATTATATCATGTCATTATGAGGCGTGTGCCAAAAACATGATATGATAAAATAATGATATCCTGTTTGTTATCTTGTGCGCATCAAACATATGATACGATAAGTTTTATCATGTCTATATTCTATCTTATTCTTATCCAGCTCTCTATCCTATTATGTCTCTATCCTATCATGCGCCCAAACGGATCCTAAAAGATGTACAAATCAAATTCCCTTACTATTCAGGAACTTTGTATTCTGTTTTCTCCAGAACATGAGGATCTTCTTCTTCATCATCGTCGTCGTCATCAAGAACAATGGGTTGACCCTGTTTAGAATGTCATAATATAACATATCACTTGTAAGTATTTAAGGAAGTTGTAAAGATGTGGCATATCATCAACAAACTACTAATCAACTTGAGACATATAAATCTTATATAACAAACAACTACAACAGCCACAGTTAATAAGCTATGCAAACATACCTTCCGGTACCTTGAGCAATCTGATTGAATTTCCTGAGAAGCACCCTTTCTAACACATGGGGCAAAAGAAAACAAGAATCTAACATTATCAATAATGTTGTAAAAAATCTAACATTATCCTTCCTACTCATTTAGAGGCAAAAACTAACAACAAACCTATCCGTCACCAACTTCAGCTTAAGTAGAGAAGGGTGAAGAACAGGAATTTTAATATTTTATCAATAATTTTCTGCAGCAAATGATGAAGTGACGATGTTGAATATAAAGATTACCCTTGAACACAACAATAGTAGAACAGGAGTGGGACAGGATTGTAATTTTTTTTTTTTTTTAAATAGCTAATTTTAGTAATTAATTGTTAATTTTGTTAGACAGGAGAGTTGAACCCACAACCTCCTTGTCACTCCAACTCCCTCAAACCACCTTATGGCTCCCCAGAATTGTAAATAATCAGTATAACTTCACGTCTGATTGAGAAAATCGTAGATGTACTGATTTAAAGATAAATAAACATTCGTGACAATTGTCAAAAAAATTCTCTTTTCTTTTTTTGTCAAGGTTAGGGGGTTGGGGAGTTTAGTGTGCATTCATCTCTTTTAGATTGAAAATATTTTATGGAAAAGAAAAGTCATAATAGCAACAACAAAATATGCAGACCAATTCCATTAACAAAGACAGCAAAATCCATATTCATAAATCTTATTGTAGTTATTCAATATACCACGCGAACTCTATAAAACACACTGAATTGCCTAAGAGAACTCCCTATTAGCCCCTATGATTTAAATAAGCATAACTCCTAAACTGTAGGAATAAAAGATATTGATATTATCTATATCTATATATTAACTAAGATCGCCAAGAACAACTAGAAAACATTAGTCCTTGAAAGTTACGCCAATTGTTAAGCATTGGGTTTCCCAGGTCCTAAATTCAAATTTCACTGGAATTGGGGGGACTGAAACATAAGGTATAGGAGATAACTATCCCTTTGTGCTTTTGGGCTTTCACTGTGTACAGTCAATAACCATAAACCCCAACTCAGATAAAAAAGGCTACACAACCTTATGAATTAAGGAATACCCCAGGCCCGGCGTAAATCTAACAGGTAAGTAAGCAGTCAAAATTGCACTAACAATGATGAGTGACTAAATGAGTTTTATGAAAAGCAAAAGATATGCGCCAAGTGAATTAACACTGGAAAAGTGACTAAATGAGGTAAACATCTCAATGACAAAATCACACAATAATGTTATCATTCAAAACAATTGGAAAGAAAAACATCAGTTTTTGTGAAAATCATACGATGCCAAATGCCCATCAATTTTATGAAAAGCAATGCTAGATGTAAAGCAATTAGCAATGGCAAAGTGAATAAATGAGGTACATATGTCAGTGCCTAAACCAATCTAAAGGAATGGAATGAAAAACCATAAGGAAGACATTTTCTCTTACTCTTTTGATAAGCGTCTTGATAGGTTCATTGTAATAGTCCGTACGGATAAAGTAGAATTTGCTCGGCAACTTTTATCATCATCAGAAGTATCACGTTTGGAAGGTTTGCTGGGACATTTATATGGCAAATGTCTTGAAGATGATCGACGACGTCTCTTTCTTCTTTTATGTTCTCCATTGTGGCTCACTGTTTGGTTGTTGGCATTTTTGCATTGCTTGAAATGCGGCATCTCTTCGCTAAATGCATCAACAGCCGTACAATTAGTCTGCTTCATAAATTAAAGTCAGATAGAGTTATATCAGGCAAGATAGAAAGTAAAAATACAGAATTTTACCAATGATGCAAAGGACCTTACATTATCTTCTATTTTCTTGTAAAAACAAGTTGCAAAAGAGGGTTGTGATTGTGGTCGAGATGGCAAACACTCTTGTCTCAAGTCATTAGACACACCTATAAAAACATTAAGTTTCTTATTATACAACAAACAAGTAATTCAATAAGGTATAATCTGCTATACAGCTAAGGTATCTCACACTAAAAATCAGGTTTCAATGTTGAGATTCAAAATCTAGTAATGACAAAACAGAATTCCTTGTTTCTTCAAGAAAGAACAAGAACGACATGTGGTTGGCTGTGTCCAAGATATTTTCCCATTTTTACCAAAGAATCACTAATAGATAGTAACGTGATGAATCAACTATTCCAAAAGCTTAAATTGTTAGGTGAAGAGGTATGAATGGATTTTAGCTTATGAGCTAGCTTGGATAACCCTTTTCAAGAAACAGTAGAGGGAAAATATAATTTGTAATGATCTTGCAATGGCTGTGAATCATCTAAATAGTAGATTACATTCTCACCTATGTTAAAGTCATCTTTTGCACCTCAACTTTTTCAGAAACTCTCTCATCTAACTTCACCACAAGCACTTATAAACTTGAAAGGACTTATACGTAAGTTAGGAATTAAATAATCATCTCAGTTGAGATGCTTCCATAAACTAGAAGCTAATTCAAATTGTATCAGAACCTCTAACACACCCCATCAAACAAGATCCCTATGAGCTTGAAGTGTGGATAATGCATAGACCTACTTATCTTGTGCTAAAACTCAACTTTTTATTAGAAGATAGGGGTAGTGGGACGTGATCATTTAAGCATACAGGTTCTAATGCTATGTGATGAATCAGCGATCAGAAATGTTTAAGTTGTAAGCTGAAGACAATGAATAAATTTTACATTATACCTCTAACAAATATGACCCAAACATCATGACGTTATCATTGTGCCACTATCAGTTTCGTTAGTCACTTTCTATGAGCAACCAATTATTGATATAGCATATGTGCTTATCTCATGACATAAACATTTGTATAATTGTTTGGAAAAGCTTATAAAATCAATTATAAGTTTGTTCAACTTATTTTAACCAAAATAGCTAATAAAAACAGCTTATGCGGAACTTAACCCCTAGCCCCTCTTTGATTCTCATCAATCCCAAATTGTACTTTTACAGTGAAAAACAAATGTTGAGAATGCAAATAGCTAATTGAACTAAAGTGCTTGTCACAAACTCTTATATGATAAACGCTTAAGCTTTATTTGGAATTTTGAGGGGAAGGGAAGCTAAGACTTTGAGGATAAAGGGATGAGGAAAGGGAAGGGAAAGGGGGAGTAGTGCCCCACATGCAAGGAGGTTTATTTTTGTCTTTGAACCAAAACCCCTATAATATGGAGGAACTCAAGAAATGCATTGAGTGAGCACTTTGTAGGGTTTTGAATAAATTTTCAAATCTTTCTCATCTATTTATAATACTCTCAAATCAAAGAAAATATTACTCTTAAGTATTATCCTCATATCCTCTACAAAAACATACCTCCAAATAAGGTGAAGTATTTCTCTCCCTTTCACTTCCTCTCGTCCCCTCCAAAACCCTCTACTTTTTTTCTCTTAACTCTCAAACAAAGTCATGGTGCTTATTTAAATTGTTTATTCAAACGTCCACAGTCCATTAGGTTCCCTCCAAGAACCAACTTTTACAAGTTTTAACCCATCCATTCCTTCACTCTCATTTTAATCCTATCATTATCAAGTATAATAAACAAAATTGCATATACTCTAAATTCCAACCATTATAGGAAGAGAATTATATTTTGACACATAAATTTGACAACTTTTTGAATAGTTAACACAGTTTAAATATATAGTTAATAGTGTTCAGTAGATGGTTAATTAATATAACAAGTCGCAACTTATTAATTATCCACTTAACTTAATTAACCATGATTTTCAGGTGTTCAAATATACATGATATTCATTAACCATCCAAATTGTGTTTAAATATACATGATTTTTAGGTGTTAAAATATATCATTAACTCTAATTTGTTTTCAAATATACACCTGAAAAATTGCGGTCAATGACGTTCAAAATTGTGGGTATTTGGGTTGAATGGATGGTTGAGTTGCAAAACTTTATAATATTCATTAATCATCCACTGAATATAATTAACCATGTATTTGAATTGTGTTAACCATCTAAATTGTAGCCTTTGTTGTCAAATTTGTGTGTCAAAATAACATAACTCCCATATGAAGCCTATGAAATTGGATGCTTTCAAAAACAGACCCTCACCAACAGCACCTGAGCTTGTAGCCTGTACTGGCTTCTGCTCCTCATCAACTTTCTGTTCTACAAAAGAAAACCAAGCAACAAACAAACAGGACATAAGCAATCAATAAAACTTAACTATAAAAGCAACAATTGAAAAACAAGTAATGTAGATTCCATAAAAATTAGTAACTTCTAAATCAATGCCTAACTATATGCCGAATCACAATATTAATATTTTGCATAAGCTACACTCTTTAGTTTCTACAAATTCACGGTGGTAATTCTGCCAATTCCATTGGGAAACCAAACCAAACAAGCAAGCGCTAACTGTATGTCTGAATCACAGTCACATTCAGTCACCGTACTTTTGCAAAAACTACCGGTTCTTAACAAATTAGGTACAAAAACAAAACAAAAAACATTAAAACATTATTTTAAAAAAATGTTGAGTTAGCATAGGAAGGAGCAGAACCTGAGGACGAGGGTTGAATTTTCGGCTATTAAACTCTTCTTCATAGCGTTTGACCATAGCACGAAGTTTAGCCCCTCCATCGGGTAATTTTTTACCGGAAGTCTCGAGAAGCTTCTTCTTTCTCCGAATTTGTTCCTCGAGCTCGTAATCTTTCAGTCGATCAAGACCTTCGATGAAAACCGGAGGCTCCTGATCAGACGTCATAACAGAAGGCTTCACGACAAGTTCCGCCGGCGGCGCTTCATCGCCGTCGATTAGGGCGTTCCAGTCGAGAGAAAGAGGACGCTTCTCTTGTTGTGGCTGTTGTTGTTCTTCTTCCATGCATTCAGAGAAACGGTTACAATTATGTGAATGTAAGAGAGTGTTGTGTTGATTTGAAATGAAATGAAATGAAATTCAAATTCACAATCCCTAAGAAAGTGAATGTGAGAAATGGAAGACGAAAATTGAGGCAGTGCCGCACAATCTACGCGCGCTAATTGGAATTAGTGTGCTGCACTGCTTCAAATGACATCTTCTGCTGTTCACCTTTCTCTCTAAGGTTTCATTTCATCACTGCTTAGAACGATTATTTCAAGAACCATAAATATCATTTCATTTCCGATTTTTATAATTTTATTTATTTTGTAAATGTGGTGTGAGTTGACAAATTGTGATTGAAGCTATTTTAGGGTTTACTAGTGCGTGTACCAGTGCAATGTATAAATTATAATTAAAGTCTAATATTTTTTGTTTTGAGATAAAAATAAAATAAAGATGACTTCTAGAACGACGGATTGATTAAACTTTTCACCTACTCATTAGTTATTTTACCTACTCATTATATTCAATAGTCAAATTCACTTCGTACTTTAACATATAAATATGGGAATACGAATGAATGTTGAATTTCACGCGGTTTGAAAATTTCCAGAATTAAGAAAAACTGCAAGTCTTAAAGAACAGTGTTTTTAATGACAAAATAGGAACACATGCGGTTTGATGAATTTATCAAACAATGGGCGATTGTGAACAATAAAAACCAAATGGAACAATGGACTTCACGTCCTAATGTTTCTAGTACAATAGACAGTTTTAAAAATGATTAAGAAACGAATGAGTTATGGTGTTTCAAAAGTTATGATTAATTTTTCAAAAAGTGACAGTTATTAGAAAGAAATGAATTTTGATCAAAATTAAGTATATATAAGCATTCAAGTTATGTTCATTTAGTAATACTAGGGTTCCAATTTAGAATACTATGCTAAATTGATGTTTAAGCACTCAAAAATCTAACAAATAACACATGAATCCTAAATTAAGGAAACAAAGACATAGGGCGCTACACTTCATCCCCTTAAAAGAAATTTTGTTCTCGGAATTTAACTAACTTGCGTTAAATAGTTGCATATACGAGATTTTAATCTTGTCTTCCAGTTCCTACGTAGCACATTCATCTAATGGTACTCCCTAAATCACTTTTACTAAAGGGATATTTTTTCCCTAACTTCATTTTCTTCCTTTCCGCAATCCTTTTCAGCTAAGCTTTGTAGGTAAGATTGTCCTTCAACTTTAACGTATCTGATTATTCTACATGACTAGGATTGTGTACATACTTCCCGAGTTGCGATACATGAAATATGTTATGTATATTTGACAGAAATGGCGGTAAGACAATATGATAGGCCAGAGTTCCAATGCTTTATAGAATTTAATATGGTCCAATGAATTTTGGCGTTAACTTTTTCTCCTTCAAGACTCTACCGACTATTTCAATAAGTGTTACTCTCAAGAAAATATAATCAACAACTACAAAAATTTACGTCGTTGGACCCTTTGTCATGATAACTCTTCTGCCTATCTTGAGAAGCTTTCATCCTTTCCTGAATCAATATGACTTTATTCGTAGATACCTAAACTACTTTAGGTCTAATTTTAGATTAACTCCAAATTCATACCAACATAGTAGAGTTCTACACTTCCTTCCATACATAGTTTCATACGATGTCATTCTAAAACTATAATGAAAGTTGTTGTAGGTAAGTTCTATTAAAGGAAAAAACTTATCCCAGATTCTTCTAATACACAAGTGTTGGAACCAAGTTGGTTTTATACTTAGAGTTTTGATGTTAACATAAGTATTTTATGAGAACAATATATTTAACTTCACAAAGTATGAAAGAAGATTCATGTTTTTGAAGAGAATCTAAAATAAAATTTGATTCAAATTTATGATTCAAGAAAATCTTTAACCAAGCTAAAAAAGAAGATATGGTCAAATGTTTTTGAAGAAAATCTAAAATAAGATTTGATTCTAATTTATGATTGAAGAAAATCTTTGACCAAGTTGAAAAGAAGATATCGTCAAGATTTGAAAAAGATTTGATCAAGATTTATCACAAGAAAGTATGAATTATTTACAAGAAGATTTTATCAAGATTTATCCACAACAAAATATGAACAATATCAATCTGAAGAATTTACAAAACTCAATATGAACAAAATACAAACAGAATCAATCTGATGAATTTACAAACTCAATCTGAACAAATTACGAACAAAATCAATCTGAAGAATTTACAAACTCAATCTGAACAAAATACGAACATAATCAATCTAGAAGAACTGCTCAGATTGGATTCAAAAATAAAAAATCGACTAAAGAACATATTATCAAAAAGCATCTTGTTCAAAATTATTTTTGAATAAGATCATTGTTGACCCAGCTAGAAATGAAGATTTATAATTAAACAAGGACTAAATTGAAACCCTAATTTTATCAAATAAATGGATAATCAAGGCTGAAAAAGAAGATCATCGAAAATCAGAAAAGAGTAGAAGAACCCATAAGCTTAAAATTTCAAATTCATCTTAGAGTTCAAAGAGAGAATCATTTGTTCAAGTTAGAAATATTTTCTAAGTTTTTTTTCTTAGAGTGTGAGAGTTATTATTATTATTATCAGTTTTGTTAGAAACAACTACTCAAGTTTCAAACCTTTGTAATCAAACCCGATAGTAGTGTTAGTGTGCCTTCAACAATCTGTGTTGTCAGGTTGTGTGGAGAAGACTTGGCTGGTAGAGTCAAAGTGTTTGTGTTCCTCAAAAGTGTTTGTATGGGGTTGTAAGGCTGTTTGGGGAGACTAACTTGGAGGGTCAAGTGCTTTGTAATTCAAGGTATTTGAATTAGTGGATTAAAGCCTTCTAAATGAGGGGACTGAATGTAGTCAAGTTAGTGGTGAACCAGAATAAATCTATGTGTCCAATTATTTATGCTTTCATTGTTTACTACCACTGAATCCGATTTCTTCTTATCTAAGTAATTCATAAAAACCAACCAGCCTTCATCAAATTAGCTAAACGTTATCAACTTTATCAAACACAATTCAACCCCTCCTTCTCGTGTTTACACCTTCAATGGTTGGAACCAAATTGGTTTTATACTTAGAGTTTTGATGTTAACAAAAGTATTATATGAGAACACTATATTTGACTTTACAGAGTATGAAAAAAGATTCATGTTTTTGAATAAAATTTGAAATAAGATTTGATTCAGATTTATGATTGAAGAAAATCTTTGACCAAGTTGAAAAGAAGATATGGTCAAATAATTTTGAAGAAAATCTAAAATAAGACTTGATTCAAATTTATGATTGAAGAAAATCTTTGACCAAGTTAAAAAGAAGATATGGTCAGATTTGAAGATTTGATCAAGATTTATCACAAGAAGATATGAATTATTAACAAGAAGCGTTGATCAAGATTTATCTACAACAAAATATGAACAATATCAATCTGAAGAAATTACAAACTCAATCTGAACAAAATCATCAATCTCAGATAGAGCGGCCACACAACCACTTGCTTGACCTGTTGCTTTTCTGGTGTCACCACTGGGTCAAATACAATACTTAAGGGACGTCAGTCTCATTTTGATGAGGTTGAAGATATTGAATGTGAGAGCAGATGATGATACCAAGTGTTCCTCTTTAACAAAGCCTCCAACTTCCTCCAGAGCCTGAATGAGGGGAAATGCGCATGAATACTACAGTTATTAGTCTGGGGTAGGGGATAGACTTGATTTTCCCTATTCTAGACTTGATGACGCATGACCTCACGTGTTCCATGATGAGGTGGGGAAGGTTCATCTGGATCCTTTGATAGATGTTCCACATTAGACCCTTGTGGTCTTTGCTAACATGGTCCACTAACCCCCTTTAGGCACCACACACCCAATTAGAATTTTGAAAAGAACTCTATACTTAGATTTGAGGTGTACAAACATGGAATTCACCTTGGGGTCTTCGAAAAGTTCTTTGTTGATTCTTAAAGAGCCAACCCTTGACTCATACCCATTTTCAAGCATCATGCCTTCATATGGGCATCTTGTGATGGAAGCAAGAGATTACTGAGTGATCTTGATAACAAGACCCAACGTAATGCTTGAAACCTCGTTGTTGGTGTTTACATCAGCAAACCTAAAAAATTCTTTTACTAGGATGTCCCAAGCCATCTCTTGTTCTAGGTTAAAGTATTCAAATCAACCTACCTCAATAAAGTCCTCGATGAAGTTGAATTCGTTCTCAGCTAGGTTTGCAAAATTGACCTTCAATTCGTGAAGAATCTCAAGTTGATCCAAGTTACATTGAAGCGTTGGAACATAGAAGACGTTTGCATCTGAGGGAATTGAGGATGGACTTGACGCCATTGAAGCTGGAGAGATTTGTGGAGAACAGGAAGTTTATTGGTTTGCAAAGAACGAAAGTGTGGGAGTTGTGAGTAAAAATAAAAATAAAAATAAAAAGCCAAAATGGTTGAGTTTTCAAAGTTAGTACAAGATGCTCGTGTGAGACACCTGTCACTATATTACACCTTACGAGAATAAAGATTGTTTATATTCATGATTAATTCAATTTAGATTAACCAAAGGCACAAATAAATTAAATATGACCAGAGGCAGAGGAAACATATTTTTAGCCATTCACTTTGTTTTACCAGAGGCAATGCATACAGAGGATTAAACATCATTCTTTAATAAACAAAATATTTAGTTGTTTCTTTATAAGACTAATTATGTCCTCAGCAAGGGATTTTGTGAAAACTTCAATCCACTGAAGATCAGCGTCGACAAATTTAATGTCTAAAATACCCTTTCTAGACATAATCCCTTATAAAGTGATGTTTAATTTCTATATGTTTTGCTCTAGAATGTAAAATAGAGTTTTTGGTTAAACATATGGCTGAAGTATTATCATAGAAGATAAGAATGTTACACTCATAAAATTTGAAATCTTCTAGTTGATGCTGAGATATACTCTGCTTCTGTTGTAGACAGAGCAATAGTGCCTTGTCTTTTGCTCGACCAGGAGATCAGATTATCACTGAGGAATGTACAATTTCCATTGATGCTCTTCCTTTCTAACTTATCTCCAACATAGTCAACATCACATAAACCTATTAACCTGTACTTAGAGGATGGCTTATATCAATACCAAGGTTTGTAGTGCCTTTTCAGATATCTAAAGATCATCTTAACAACTGTCAAGTGGGATTCTTTAGGGTCAGATTGAAATCTAGCACACACTAAACAAAATATCAAGTATAGAGGCAATTAAGTAAAGGAGGAAACCTATCATTGCTTTGTATATCTTTTGATCTACTTTTTTACTTGACTCATCTTTGTCAAGAGAATAGATTGGATGCATAGGCGTGGACATGGGCTTATAGTTATCCATTTTAAACTTCTTAAGAAGTTCTCTTGTGTATTTGGTTTGGTGGATAAGTACACCCTATGAGTTTTGATGAATTTGAATTCCAAGAAAGAATTTTAATTCTCCCATCATGCTCATCTTAAATTAATTTTGCATTAGCTTAGAGAATTCTTGGCAAAGTTTGTCGTTAGTAGAACCAAAAATAATATCATCAACATACATCTAGGCAATAAGAAGGTCATTCTTAGATAATTTTCTAAATAAGGTAATGCCAACCTGACCTCTTTCAAAATCATTTTTTAATAAGAAATGGCTTAGTCTATCATACCAAGCTCTTGGAGCCTGTTTTAGACCGTACAAAGATTTCTTTAGTTTGAAGACATGGTCTGAAATTCATTATCTTATAATCCAGGAGGTTTTTGACATACACTTCTCCATTTATGTAACCATTTAAGAAAACACTTTTCACATCCATTTGATATAGAGTAAATTTATTAAATACAACAAAAGAAAGTAAAATTTTGATGGCCTCTAACCTTGCCACAAGGGAAAAAGTTTCAATATAATCAATACATTCCTGCTAACTATATCGTTGGGCTACAAGTCTAGCTTTATTTATAGCCACATCACCTTTCTCATTGAGTTTGTGTCTAAAAACCCACTTAGTTCTAATTGGCTTCTTTTCCTTAGGTTTGGGAACAAGATTGAAGGTGCAGACATGAGAGGGGAGGGGGGGTTGAATTGTGTTAGACAAAGTTGATAACTTTTTGCTAATTTGATGAAGGCTGGTTGATTTTTATGAATTACTTAGATAAGAAGTAATCGGGTTCAAAGGCAACAAACAATGAAAGCACAAATAATTGGACACATAGATTTATCCTGGTTCACCACTTACTTGGCAACATCCAGTCCCCTCATTTAGTGTTTCTCTCTATGAGCTCTAAAAATAACTTTGGAATTTTGAGCTTTGAGTTCTTCTCCTCTTTTTTGATTTTCGATAATCTATTTCTTCAGCCTTGAGTATCTATTTATAGATAAAATTAGGGCTTCCATTTAGTCCTTGCTTAATTCCTTTTTTGATACTTTTAAGTTTTGCCAGGTATAGGTGCCTATATGTGGCTGAACAATTGGCAGATAATTAAATGGAAAAAACTAAAGACTATACATTTTAGTATTTGTACATGTATCCCTAAATGGTTTAGATAATTTGATTGTGTCCTATCATTGATGTTGTGAAGGAGACCAAAACCCTAAGGTAGAAATTGAAAGAGTTAATTGTTAGATCGGTACTTGTAGAGCGACAAACCCAAGCTTATAGAGCATGAATTTTGAATTGAAACCTAATACCCAATTTCACAGTTTCGCCACGAGTGCTTTGGTCGTTTTGGAGAAGGAATTATGCGCATGTTGATGAGGTCTACTTGTTCTTTTTATTGTGCGTGCATCTTTTGGCGGTTCATATCGTGATTCTTGCGTGTCAATTCCTCACTACTAGTCCTATATCACAATGATTTTTATATTAGTTTACAACAGACTCTTACTACATCTAGTCATTTCCTTATAAAAAGATTTTGTGTCAATACAATCGAGGACTTAATCTACTATTTAAACAATAGCATATAAGTATTATTTACTCTATCTCTTCATACTTTTAGTATTCTTCTTTAGCCTCTTCAGACTGTCACCATTAGAACTCTTCTCAACTTTCTGGCAGGCTGCCGTTGAGGTTCATGAGTATTTTATACCTTTTCAGGTACCTCTTATGGATGAAAGAGTTGTTGCCACAATCGAATTAATTTACAACAGTTTTGGTTCGTGTCTGAATTGACACAAAGTTTATTTCTAGGATTCTAACTCTCATTAAGAGAATATTAAATTTTAAATTGTATATCAATTCAAGTGTATCAAACAATTGATTGATTTACATCCTCTAATAACTTTCTACTAAGAGTATTTTTCATTCATTCTTTTCTTTTGAAGTGTTCTAGGCTTTTATAGAAATTCTTCTTAATACATTGCCTTTTTCATTCTCTCAGCTGCTCTTTCATATTGATTGATTTCTACTTAAATATATTGAGAAATGTATCTTTCCAGAATGTTACCGTTGGAGATCTTGAATCAACATTTAAGGCAAATCAACCTTTAAGACATATCCATGTATATCATCATAATTAATTCAATGTATCTTCAATTAAGAAGACGAATCTCAGATGGTTTGTCACTATCAGAGGATGTCATGCGCTTCTTCAGTCAGAGGATAAGTCCATCTTTGACGAGCAGAAGATGTTGGAATGTGGACTTCTTATTAGAGTGTTGACTATTTCAGAGTGTTGACTTACAACGTTTACTAGACGATCAACTGGTTTACTCGAATTGTCATACGCAAAGTCATTAGAGTGAGCTTATATTAACAGATTTGTTGGAGGTGCATTGTGGGCGCGTTTATCAGAGTCAGTCACAACTCTAATAGATTCTTCAGAGTCACTGTGAACTTGTTTAATAGATTTTCTTTCATTGTTCGTCTAAGAATTTAACCTGTACCAGAACATTGACTTTATTAGAGACTTCATTTAGACATTTGATCATTGCCTTTAGAGGGTTAATCATCGACTTGTATTTTCTTTGTCTTTAACGCTTTGATTTGGGCTGTAGATTATCATATGTTTTGTTGCAATGCTTCTTATTGCTATATTATGACTTACTCTATTAGTAAATATAAATTATTTGTTTATTACGTGATAATATTGTGTTAAAAACAATTAGATTATTAACTCTAATTTACTCATAATTTATGCTACCTTAAAATAGATAGTCATTAATATAATTCTTTGTCTTCTAACTTAATCTGCACACCTAGCAAATACAGTTAGAGGATAATTGTTCTTATTGTTTGTTTTGTTATCATCAAAACATCAACTAGAGGATTAATGTAGCTAAAATCGCTTTTGCACTAACAACGATGAATTGGTAAACTTTGATTAAGATTACTAGTGTCTATTTAATTTTTTTTTTAAAAAAGTTTAATTAATTTTCTCTTTTTCCAAATTTTTTTCAGTGGTCGGTGAATGTAGTCAAGGTCGTTTTAAACATTTTAGATGCTCTATTCTAATCTTAAAAATTGGACCCTTAATAAAAAAAATACAGATTTAATAATTAAAAATTTGGTAAAATAAATTTTAGTCTCTATAAAATTTTATTTTTTTAAAAAAAATAATATTTTTAGTCCCTTAAAAAAGTCTCTATAAAATCAAAATAGAGACTAGTAGTGAATAATTTTTTTTAGGAACTAAACTTAAAATGTTGTAATTTTGTAGGGATTCAAAATGTATTTAACACAAAAAAATTCACCTTTATTTTATTATATTATAAAATAACAAAATTAGAGCTCTCACCAATTGGGGACCTGTGCTATAGAGCTGCTTGCACAGCCTAATAGTCAACCGCAAAGGTAAAGGAGGAGACAATAAAATAGTACATCTGGGATGAGGAAATGCTAGACGTGGTTGTGAGCTACGTAGCGACGGCAGCAACGAGCTGCGGCGGTGGCGAGGTTGCTCATTGAAGATTGTAGCGGCGGCGGCGAGGTCGCGAATGGTGGTGTTGGGTGGAGAGGAGGGTATTCGAAAATGGAGGGTTGAGGGATTTTGCAGCTACGTATTCGAAGTAGCCCGTAAAAATTGAAGGAAATTAAGGGTTTAGGGATTTGGCAGCGGGAATGAAAAGTTTTGGGGCGGGACTATGAAATTTTTTATTTTTGGGAATTTGTTTTGGGGCAGGTTGATCTATACTAACTATTTAACTCTGTCACTAATTACCTATCTCTAAATACATATCTATACCTAGGACTTCTTATTTAGTGTCTGTTGGTATATCATATCTATACCTACGGTATTTATATGTGTCACTAAAAACAACCGTTGGTATATGGCAAAATTCTTGTAGTGTACACATACTATAGGATGGTGTGGCGAACATACTTCACCTTTTGATTAGGACATCACCTTTTGATCATGACTGATTTCTATATACCACATGCGAATATGGATGTGACTACAATATGTGCTCTTACTATGCAGCTGTGAGGTGACTGCTGAAGAAAATTCAGTTGAGACGGGACAACTAAAGGTGCCCATTTTAAGTTGGAGTAGTTGCATGACTTATTTGTGAGACACAATAGTGTCAGAGGTTTGACATCGCTATTAGAGCATACCTGCTCCACTCAGTAGGGTAGGGTGTACCATTTTAGAAGATAAAAGCCACACTCTTGTAGATGTCAAATATCTAATGTTGTTTAGTAATTTGTTAGATTGCAATAGCTTGAGCCTTGAGGCACTGCTACTTTGCATGTGTTGTGCAACTATCAAGTAGTGACTGTGATGCTCCAGGTGGAAGTATAATCAAGGGAAACTTAAAAAGTTGATTAATATCGACCCCTAATAGATGCGATAACACCTACAGATCTTATGTGGCATTCATTTGAGAATCATACACATTACATCCCATTTGACAAGATATCTCTATATAATGGAAGCATTACATGTTTTATTGAGAGAAGCATAAAATTAGGGGTTTTAATTTCTTTTAGATCAGGCCTGTCAATGGTTAATTGGTCAATTTTATAATTTTTGCATTTAGTTATGGGACAAATGTTATTATTTCCTTTCATTATTTTAAAGTATTTATTATTTAAGTCATTTGATATTTGATATGTATGGTGACATCCTTACTACCAGATGTTTTTTAATCAAATGACTAACAAGTGTTCTAAGAGCACATGTTATTAAATAATGTAAAAAAAAATAGAAATTTTGTCTTGTAAAGAGTAATTTTTTAAAATTTTAAAAATCAAATACACAAGCTCCAAAACGTTGTTTCTATATTGTTTAACATGTTTCTTTGCTGTAAGCGCATATGTTACTATTTTTGTTCTTTTTTTAGTATGTTTATGGGGTAAAAGATGTCAGGGCGTTCATGTCAAAGAAGTTGATGAGGCCGACCAAAGTCACTAAGGTAAGGGTTTTAGGCTTAAAAAAATTATTGTATTAGATACATTTTTAGACTCTATAAAATATTAAAATTTTGTTTTTAGTCGGCATAAAAAAATTGTATTTTTTAATCCATATAAATTATTTTAAAAGAAGTTTTAGTTCCGTTGAAACATCAACATATGTTTAATGATTTTTTTTTCAAGTTTTTTTTGCAGCATTATAAAAAGTTTCTTCATAAAAAATAATTTCAAAATTCGCTTTCTTAGTCCATAATTTCATTACTTTTATATTTAGTTTATGTGTTTAAAAAATTCATATTTAATTCATTCAAACTCTCAAGTACAAAAATTCAAAATTTTTGTGGAGACTGTTATATAATGTTCTAAACATACTTTCAAAAAATCATTCAAAAATTTAAAAGTTGAAGAACAATTAAACATGTTTCGTTTTATTGAGGACTAAAACTGATTGCAGGATAATTTTTGAGGGACCAAAAAGTATAATTTTTTAGAGAGAATAAATACAAAATTTTGAAATTTTATAGAGACTAAAAACTTATTTAATAAAAGAAAAAAACCTCCATGCAAAATAATTTATGTAATAATTAATTAAGTTATAAATAATTTTATACTTTTTCGTTACAAAAAATATTGTTGTCTAACGCTCTTTTGCAGGAAAGTGTTCTTGATAGATGGGCATGGTTAGGCGAATAAAATGAGAAGATTTCTGTCAAAAATGCATATAAACTATTGACTCTTGATGTTAACTCTGAGTAGTCTCCCTTACATGCTTTAAAGTTTTGCTTTTTACTTAGAGATTGTTTTACAATAGTTCGCTTACAAAGTACAATTTGGCTAGGCGTGGAATCTTAAACACAAACTCATTGCTTTATGTTTATGATTGTGGGGGTGAAAAATCATGTAACATCTATTTTTTTATTGTGTGTTTTTTAGTAAGGTTTGGAATGCAATTCTGGAATGGTTGGGTTTCTGTAGTGTTTTAACCCATCATGCTTACCATCATGTAAATCAATTTTTTGGCCTCCGTAATGGTTCAAGAGCTTAGGTTTATTGAATTTGGTTAGGATGCATTTGGTCAATTTAGAAAGTTCGTAATGATAAGATTTTTTGTCAAAAAGAATAATTGTTGGATCATCTTATTGCTAAAATCAAAATCTAATCTTGGTGGAGGTTAAAAGTTAGATTTAAATGTTTTGTCTTCGAGTTGAATCAATGGTGGATAAATCCTCTTGATTGTCTCAGTTGTTTTAATGTTCTTTAACTATAATTTAAGCTTCATCGGTTGATTTTTGTTGTGGTTTTATGTGCGTCGGTTTGAACTCTCAAGTGTTGAGAATGTAATCTTGTTTTTGGACTATTCATGACATATTTTGTGCTAGAATAGTAGTATTTATATTATTTTTAGTTTTTTCAAAATATAAATTATTCGTTTATTGGTTTAATATTTTTATTTTTATATTAACATCTCACATTTAAAAAAAACTCATTTCAAAATTCGCTTTAGAGCAAATTCATTAAGGGAAGTTAAGTCAAGTCAATTTTCACCTCTAAACTGAAAACACTCCTAATTTTTTCGGATGTTATAAATTTCAATATTGTATTCAAGCTAATTTCACATTCTCGTAGTCGCCCCTAATTTTGTTAGGGAGATAACTCAACATTCTCTCTAAGTTTCTTTTCTTCTTCATTCACCGGAAATAGGTAGTTTTGGGTCATTTTTTGACTTGAAATTACTCATGTGTTTTTTTTCCTCGGTTTTAATCTAAATAAGTCCACACAAACTAAGTTTTTCTTACGTGATTTCATCTTCTCAAATTGACCTTGTTTGATTTCTCGTCTTGATGCGGTGTTTGTTTTATTTTCTGTCTTGTTACGGTGTTCGTTTAATTTAGATTTATAGATCAACTTCGATCAATTATTGATTCAACTAATGACTAGGTCATCAACGTTGCAAATCCGAATGTACGAGTATTCCAATCACTTTGATTTTATCAAATTATTTGTAAATATTGTGTCATATTTTACTATTAACTTGGATAATGTGAGACTTTTCACAGATCGATCTTTTTTATTTTTAGTAATATTAAATTTGTGTTTATATTTAATGTACTATATTGATTTGAATGAGTAAATATTGTTTTCATTTCATAAAAAAAAAATGTGTTAAGCTCAATTACACAAAATTCCAATAGAGTAACATCAAGTAATACATTGACAAAATTCCAATAAAGTAACATCAAGTAATACATTGAATACATGGCTTGATTCTACATATACCTTTTCCATATACTCCCAAATTGGTCCTACTTGCATATGTCAATGCTATCTCTATCTCTTCTTTGTTTTCTTTCACCTATTTAAGATTCAATCTTCAATTGAGTGCTATATAAAAAAAAGTAATTCCTTGCCATAAATCACCAAGTTGCACGTCCTCTTTCTTAATGCAATATACATCATATGCAATCTTTTTTTTTTCTTCCTACTAATAATATCAAAAGAAAATTACAAAATCAATGGTATGTCTTGTGATGTGTTTTAGTCGCATCAGATTCCTCTATTTGCCAGCTAAGTCACTCCTGTCAGATTTAGTCATTTTCATACATAAAGATACTTAACATCTTTTGCCTAGCATGCATTTATATAATTAGCTTTATTATATGGTTTATTAAAGTTTATAGATTCCTTATTGATTCGCTTGATTAATTTATATAACTGTGCTTTACCCACCGCTTAACCATTTTCAGCTTAGCAATTTAAGCTCAAATGACTAAAGCATTTAAGATTGCTTGATCTGTGAAAGGCTATTTCTATGCCATTTCAATTCAACCACCCAAAATTTGTTACACTATATATAGTATACTACATACATATCAGTTCAAAAATAAAATTAACTTTCTACAAAAAAAATAATAAAAAAATAAGGGTCATGCTAAGGAATCAAGAGAAAAAAAAAAGAGTTTTAAATAAAAAGAATCATTTTTTCAAATTTTAAAACATTGAATGTACAACTTCTACAGTTTATTTTTCTTTTTGATCTATTAACAAATATCATTGGAACATTTATTAACATTTTCCAAAAAATAAAACTATATACACACATAATATATAAGAGTTTAATTTTAATACACGGTGATTGTAAAATATTTTATATTATCAATAAATCACAATCAATCTTGTATATAATATTAGAAGTGTGTACAATATTAATACAATATTAATACAATATTTTTTAAATTATTTGTCAATTTACAATATTAATATAATGTTTAAAAAAATTAAATTCACTAATATACATTTATTTATTGTATTTCAATACATTAAATTTCTTCACTAACTGTAATTAATAAATATATTTGAGTAAATGAAACTCATTTTATCATTGAAATCAACCCAACTAATCATTTTCTCAAGAACCCTTCATAACTCAAATAAGACATTAATTAAATGAGACAGAGGAAGTGTGTACTATCCGCCTAAAGTAGTTGTATAAAAGTGTATAATTAGATCTCCCTATTTAAATGTTTTGTGATATTAATTCTTAAAATGCATATACAAAAATCTAAATGATGATATATGATTGTTTTTTGTTGAAAAAATTAGATGTGATTATAGATATTTGTAAAACTATTTTATATTATCAATGTATATAAATTAAATTTTTAATTAATATATATTTGTTATTATAGAACTTTATGCAATATTTAATCATAATTTTTGTTGGTCCTCCGTTTAATTGGTTTCTAGATCGGTCCCTAGTTTCAACTCATATTTTTTACTTCGAAATGATGATTTTTTGCCTCAAAAGTGACACTATTTTCCCATCAAATTTACCATTGGAGCAATAAATTAATATTTTTTGGACCAAAAATCACCATTTTAGAAGTAAAAAAAATCTAAGGTGAGACCAAAACAACAATAAATGTGATAATTAAGGACTATTTTTGTAAGTGTGACAAAAAATGCAATTAAACTTAAAAAAATAAAACAAAAATGGCTATCATTTTGAGAAATATATTCAAGGCCTCTTGGATAAGAAATTTCAAATTTTTTCCGACTTCACTTGTGATATCTAGTTTGAATAAAATCTTGAAAATAAAAAATGTTAAAACTCTCGACAAAAACTTTATCATTAATAAAGTTTTATCGAACTCGAGAACTTAATACCTGTAGTTACACATGAGGATACATTGTTTATGAAAAAAAAAAAACCTACTTATTTATAAAAATAACCTATATGAAATGATCACCTAAATATTAATCTAAAGAAGAAAATGAATAATGTTCAAAATGGAAAAAAGAATGTGCTGATATATTTGAGGCCAACCATATCAAATTGTACACGCTTCAAACTGTATTAGTTGTTCCCAATAGGATTACAGCTACAATTAAGGAACAAGACATGTAATGGATGTAACAACCATGCAAGTAAGATAGAGACTACCCATCCAACATTAACTAAAAGTTCACTCTATTCCATACCTCTTAACTTTAAGCCAGCCCCACTATACACAAACCCTGCCAAACCATGAAATCACCCTCCACATGACACTTTTGACAATTCCTTTAAGATCCAAAATACCCACAAAAATTAAATTATCCCACTTCTATAATAACTGTCGCATTTGATTATTTTATACAAAATAAAAAAGAAAAAAAATAAAGAGAATGGTAATTTTACTAACTTATTTGTATTAACTATTGGTTTATTTTTATTATCATAAATACAAAATGTAGAATAATAACTTCATAAACTTCAATGGTTTGTGTTAGTGTCAAGTATGAGTTAGAAGTCTCACATTGATTGGAAAAAGTGATAGTTGAGCAATATATAAGTGAAATGACTCATATATTCATTGTCTTAAAATTTTAAGTAAATATGTGATGTTCAACTCACTTGTGTAACCAGACATCGTTCTCTTAGCCTAAAATTTTTACATAAAATAATAATAATAATAATAACTTTGTAATTATGCAGATAATATTAATTAGATAATACGATAGAAAAAAATAATTAATACTACATTAAAAATAACATTTATTTTGGTTTTTCTTTTCAAATGTAACTTTTATTATGGAATAGAATGCAGGGAATACTACTATAGATTGAAAGAGAAAGCCAAGTAGACATTGGCCAGCTAGAAAACAACTAAGCAAATATTAACCCCATTAAACAAACCAACTACAATATATATACCTAAACTAACATGTTAATTTTTCTCCACATCTTAATAACCATGGATCATTGCCAACAAAAACTACCCTTTTCATTTTTTCTAATTATCTTTTGCTTAGCAACATTGGTTTCTTCACACAGTAGGCCTTATTCAACTCCAAGTGTCACACACTTGACTGATTCTTTTCCTCATGTCCCAATTGATAGTGCTTTTTCTAATGCTTTTGGAGCCACAAATGTCAAGTTTCTTAGTAATGGGTCCATGGCCACCTTGGCTCTTGACAAAATCTCAGGTTTATATATGAAAAACACTTAACTCAATGAAATTATTAATTCTTGCAATTTCTTTATTCATTTATTTATAAAATGTGTTCTGTTATTTCATAAGGCTCTGGCTTGGTCTCAAAAAATAGATACTATTATGGATTCTTTAGTGCTGCAATCAAATTACCAGCTGGTTTGTCACCTGGAGTTGTAGTTGCCTTTTATGTAAGCTAGCTTCTCAATTCTTTGCTTATGAATTCATATTTAGAAAGCATGATATTATTATATATGCTAGCACAAAAAATATTTCTTTAATTAACAATATACTTTAATTTTGTGCAATGACTAACATCTTCATTGATTTAATATCTTTTCATTTTCAATTTTCACTTTTAAATTTTAATTACAAAAATATTATGTTTTCTGTTCTTAAAACTTTGTACACATTATTATTTTTTACAAATATTTGACAACAGAAATCATAGCGAAAAAATACGGTAATTTTTTTTATTATTGTACTTTTTCGTGACAATTTTCATTTTCAAATAAATGAAGAATGTTTTCTTACCGCCATTGAGTTATATTTGAGGTTATGATATGGGAAGAAGTATTTAACTGGAGAAAATATCAGTTGTCAAATGCAGATAAATTCCCTCACAACCATGATGAGATAGATATTGAAATTCTTGGTCATGACAAGAGAAATGATTGGGTAGTTCAAACAAATATCTATGCAAATGGAAGTGTCAGCACTGGAAGAGAAGAGAAATTCTATTTCTGGTTTGATCCAACACAACAGCACCATTATTATAGCATCTTGTGGAACAATTATCACACAGTGTAAGACATATTCAATCTTGAAAAATAGCACCATAATCACAATCATTCAATTCAATCTTTTAATAACCAAACAAGCCGGTTCAGCCGATCAAACTGGAAATTGACCAATTTGCCGATTGGTTTGATTCGGGTTTAGAATGAATAATGATTCAATTAATTAATTGAGTTAAAAGTAGACTGAATTAGACGGTTCAACCGGTTGAATTTAGAATCGACCATGGTCTAGAGATCTCACCGGTTTGATCTACGGTCAAATTTTTAAAACATTAAGTTAAATTAAATAAGTAATTGCTAAATTTTTTTTTTTTTATTTTTGGATTTTGTAGGTTCTTTGTTGACAATATTCCAGTAAGAGAATTCAAACACAGCAACACATACCTTTCAATTTATCCATCAAAACCAATGTCAATATATGCAACAATATGGGATGGTTCAGAATGGGCAACACATGGTGGAAAATACCCTGTCAATTACAAATATTCACCATTTATTGTTTCATTTGCTGAAATGGAATTAAGTGGATGCGTAGCTGATCCAACAGCACCAATTTCATCATGTTCTAACTCCAATAATCCTTCACAAATTGACCCTGTTAATGGACCAGAGTTTACTAAGCTTTCACAACAACAAATAGCAGCTATGGATTGGGCTAGAAACAAACTCATGTTTTATTCTTATTGTAATGATAGAACTAGATACAAAGTCTTACCACCAGAATGTCATTAAACTATATCAAAATATATATTAATTTTGAAAGATTATGAAAAATTAATTCCTCTAAAGTTATTCACCATTAGTTATCATGAAGAAAGAAATAATCTATAATTATTTTATTTTATTACTTTTAATCCTTCATGATAATTGTTTTTGAGGAATTCCTTTTTCTGATAATTTATTATTTTTATTTTATTTAAATTATGTTTTAAACTTAAGGGGGGGGATACTGATATATTTAAGTTCAATTCTTTGACTTAACAATTTGTATTGAAGAGTCAAATAGAGGAAGTCTGGACAAATCAATATGATGTACTTTTATGTATCTATAGAAAGTTGATACACCTATACAAGGCAAATGTTAATTATCACTGATGTATCTTCATTTTTTTTTTCTAAATCTAGTAAGAGTACTAACATTATTAACTTAATTTATTGTAAAAAACATGAAATTAAACAAACTGGAAATATATATATATATATATATATATATATATATATATATATATATATATATATATCAAGTGAAAGGAGTTTTAATACGAGATGACTAGATATTAACCATATAAGTATAATCATATATGAATGGTCATAATTGAAAGTTTCACACGATCAATTAAAAAAAGTCACATGACTTTTTATTTTAATCTTAATTATTCATGACTTGATCAATTGCTAAGATTTAGTACTCTTACCCTCTCATTTTAAAACTTCTCTCACTTGATATGTTATATATATATATATATATATATATATATATGAGTGTTGTTTAATGTAAGAATAACTAGATATTTTTTTTATGCAAAAATTAGAGTGGAAAGACATCACATGATAGAATTGACATCCCTTAGTACCCTAAAACTACCACCTATTATTTGCAGCACCCTAATAAATATATTAAAAAAATTTATAAGAAAAAAAAAAGAACTTGGGGACTTGGCCAAAACCCAATAAAATAAAGATGAATAAGACTACCTCATTAAAAACCTTACTTGAAAAATCCAAATGGATAAAAAAAAAAGTGTAGTGTAACAAAGCAAACATCATGATAAACAAGAACCATGAACTAAAACGATAAAAGGGAAGGTTATATCAATTATGGTTAAAGTTATTCCAAATACAATGAGGAGACAAATCTCATCAAGTAAAACGAGTGTAAAAACCAACATTCGCAACTCCGTCAGCACACGTGTTGCATTCCCTATAAATATGAGAGACATGAAACTGCATGTTTCTTGTAAAAGATATACAATTCAACCATCGAGTCTTCAACTTCCAAGGTGCGAGATTAAAACCAACAAAGAGTCACACTCCATCCAAAGACAAAACGAACCTTTAGAGTAGGCGATCTTAATAGCATACATAGCAGCAAAAAGCTCAACATGAAAAGAAGTAGCAACACCTAAATAGCTCGAGAAACAACCGACAATAGCACCACTAGAATCTCTAAAAATAACATCAATAGTAGAAAGACAAGGATTACCTCTAGAAACCTCATCAGTATTACGTTTAATTCATCCACAAGGAGGCTTCAACCAGTTAACTTAGGTAATAACAGAGGCCTTAGAAACATGACAATCAATAGAAGAATATTTGAGGATAAAGAATTCTTGTATTGACGAAGACGAAACTCCCTTAAAGAACCTACCTGAAAGAGATACATCAGAAGAAACCTGTTGAATGGTAACTAAATTATTATTAAAAGCTAGTTGGTTGCGGAAAAACCAAATGACCCAAGTGATATGAATGACAGTTGAGAGGATAACATCCCTTATTTGAGAACTTTAATTCTTACTATAAAGATCAAGAATAGAAGAAATGGAAGAAAAGTTAATCCTAATACACAAAGCATAAGACAATCAATTCCATAATTAATTAGCAAATATGCATTCAAAGAAAAAGATGATTAGTAGTTTCTAAGTTTGAGAGCATAGTCTACAACATTACACCACCACACATCTACGATTTCACAAATAATCATCTGTAAGCATCTTATTATGAAAGAGACGCTAAACAAGAAAAGATTTAGAGGAAGGAATTACAACACACCAAATATTTTTACTCTAATTAAGTTGCAAGCCTTTGGTATGTAGAGTTTTGTATGCATATTTACACGATAAATCCCTGAATTTGTGAGTCTCTATACCAGTTGATCGTCACATTCAATTGAAAGAGTAATAATATGATGCATCTTAACAGCAATGTCCAAAAATGAACGAATAAAATATGTAGGAATATCACAAGAGTAATCAGACAAAATTTTTGTAATAGTAGACTGTAATGAATGCACAAGATGATGCGATAAACCAAGTCTATCCACAAGAGGTTGACCTAACCAATTGTCATACCAAAATTTAATCGAACTACCATTTCCAATTCTCCAACATCTCTTGTCTAGAACTAAGTGAAGAAACTGACGAGCATTTGACCAGATGGAGGACTTGGACATAATTAAGTGGTATATTGGCTCGAAGAAAATGAGCCTTCAATAGCAAAACCCATTGTTGATGTGAAGAAAACATGTCCCAAGATGTCTTAAGCAAGGCAACCGAATTAATAGTGCGCAAGGATCGAAGTCCAATGCCCCCTTTTTTCAAAGGAGTGCGTTTAACTTTTTCCAAGTCACTATAACAATTTTCCTACTATAAATATCTCCTGACCAGATAAAATTTCTCAACCAAAAATCTAAATTTTTTATAAGAGAAGTCGGCCAAGCCTAAACATGAAAATAATATATTTAACCAATTGAATATGTCTCATAATTGATAAAATAGAACCCTTTCAAGCAAAGAGTTTGCTTTTAGCATAAACTTTCCGTCAAGAATATAAAAGCCTTTACAATATCAAATTTTAGAGCTATATTACCTCTATGAGATTTAGACTCCAACATGTTTATAGCCTCAGAAGCAATGCAAATGCATTATGTAGTATTCCTACCTACCTCTTTGATGTTCATAGACAATTTTGAGGGCAATTAAAGCAAGATGATCAACAAGAATCTTTGTGATTATCTTAAACTGAAAATTAGTCAAAACAAGAGATCTGAAATCTTCAATTCTATCTACACCAGGGAACTTATTGGTTAAAACTACCACATTAAAATTTAAATTTGAAAGAATCCATCCCAAAAAAAAAATTCTCGCACAACACCATAAACATTAGAACTAATAATATCCCAAATATCATATATTGTTAGATTAATATTAGTAGTTCAGATAATATCTTATTTCAAAGATCATAGACTATGTCTTAATTTCACAATTTAAAAATTACACGACCTTTATTAACAGTACTTTAACTTTATGTTTGTTTTTTTGGTTTTATATAAAACTTTTCAAATATAATTGTAGTTTACTATTTTCCATTTTTTTAATTATCAACAACAGGGGGTCCTCAACAACAGAGATGAAGAGAAAAACTTTGTTATAGGAATTAGGGAATGGAGATGGAGATAATATGAGGGACTGAAAACAGAACTCTCCACATTTTTTCCATCTTATTATATTTTAATAAAAACAACTTTCATATATTTTCTAAACAGTAAATATTAAAAAAGTGTGAAGTCATATCATTCCAATTGTGACTCGTATTTTACATTTAATTTTTAGGTATAATTGTTGCAATAGCACAAATTTGAGTTGTGGTCCTATGACTAATTTATAAACACAAATGATATTTTAACATACAAATTTGATAATAATTTTAAAAATATTTTAAATAGTTAATACAATTTAAATATATCATTAATTATATTTAATTGATAGTTAAAAAATTACGACTTCGTTATTTTTCAAACAATTCTCAAAATATTAAGCTGCGACATTTATCTATATTATCAATATGCCGCAGCCAAAAAAGTAGTGTCATACTAAAATAGAAAGACAAAGAGATTCGTCTGAATTTGGCTATATGGCCATGTAAGAATTTAAAAGTTAGAATTTTTTATACCAAAAACAGAAGACAATATAACCAAATATAGACAAGGTATCTTATAGTGTGATAGTTATGTGCTTAATGAGGGGCATACCATGTGGCCCAAACATGCTAAACTTGCAATATGCCTCTAAACAAACTAGACATTGGAACCTTCAGCATTCATCAATCAACGTATAAACAAACTATATATATGATTGATTTGTTTTCGTCTTTAGGCATGTGAGACACAAGTAACATGAGACATTTGTTTGGATGTGTCATAAGATCACAATATAATTGGTTTTTTGGGCGGTGATGAGAGATATGATTAGGATGTTCCATTATTTATTAATTTTTAAAGTAAAATTTAAATTTTAAAGTGTAAAACACCGCATTATAATATTAAAGTAGCTATGTTGGTAATTTAACATCTTAAATCAATTATCTATCATTTGTAATATTTTAATAAATATTATTTTTACTAGTCACAAATATAAACAAAAATTAAGATGTATTTAACTCAAAATTTAAATCAAATATATTTTTCTTTTTGTTTATATTTGCGACGAGAGAATACTCTACTCTTAATTATAAGAATTTTTTGAAATTTTATTAGTCTAATTTATAAGAAAAATTGTAAAATTATTCACAAAATCAAAACAATTGATGAGGTATGTTTTGATTATTTTTGGTTGTCTTCTTATTATTGAGATAAGATGGAGTGTATTAAAATCTACTATCAATATAAGAAAACAATGTACTATAAAAATTATAATTTTGTCAATTCAAAATTTGTCTTTTTATTTTATTTAAGGATTAAATGGTAATATATTTTAGCTATTTATTAAAATAAAAAATTTCATGTAAAAAACTACACACAAAACACAAACTGCAAAAAAAAAATAAAAAACTGCA
>JBBPBQ010000002.1:21048034-21064030 GCA_037974755.1 Cicer yamashitae
TTTTAAAGTAAAAGAATTAACGAATAGATTAACAGGATAACAATATAATTACTCAAAGAACAATTTGTAGTTTCAATAAAATTACATAAGTAATAAATATAAAAAAGACGGAATAAGTATTTGTTGGTATTTTATTTTTTATTTTTTTCTTCTTTCTTTCAATTTCAAACACTATTAAAAAAATATGGGACAAATATTTATCAGTGATAAATATAAAAACAAATTGTAGTTTCAATAAAATTACATAAATGATAAATATAAAAAATTACGACATAAATATTTGTTGGTCTTTTTTTTTTCTTCCAATTTCAAACACTGCTAAAAAACATGAAACATATATTTGTCAATGATAAATATAAAAAATTATACGAGACAAATATTGTTAGTGATAAATATAAAAATTATAGTACAAGTATTTGCCAAGTATACATAAAAAGGATAAATATTTGTTGGTTTTTTTTTCTTCTTTCTTCCAATTTCAAACACTATTAAAAAACATGAAATATATATTTGTCAGTGATAAATATAAAAAAAATATGAGACAAATATTTATCATTGATCATATTATAGATTTAAAACTATTTCTTGATCAAGTCGGGTTTGCATTCGAGTAGTGAAATGATAAACAACAACAAGAAGATATAGTTCGTTGGAATGTCTATTCCAGATACAAATCATCGTGGGATATCAATGGATTGTATAAGGAGGGTTGAAGAAGGTGTTCTTCATAAAATTCCTAGAAGGATTAGTAGGTCTCTATCTTACAAGAGTGAGGTGTAATATTCATCTTGAAGCTAAGTTTATGTTTAGAATTTAGAGGGTGTTCTAAGATTATGTGTAGAAGAGTGGTAGAGAAAGAAATGGTTGTGTGTACAAGTGTTTGTAACTTCCGCCGAAGGACTCTATAAACATTCACAATAATAATAAAGGAAGAAAACTCTCATTTGAATGGGGACATGATATACCCTACGAGCGAGGACGAAGTAGAAGAACCTGTATAAATCATTGTGTAAATCTTTCTATTTCTAACTCTTTAATTTTTGCATTTTTACTTTGTTATTGATTTTCTATTTTGTTTTAGAGTTTGGTGGAAAATATGTTTTGGTGTTAATTGATAGAAAAGTTGTTATAAGATTTTTCTGTTTTGAAATATTGTCATAGTTTTGAATGTTGAATAAAATTATATTTTGAATATTGGAATCAATATCTTAGACACTACGCGAAAAAGCGCATTTTATAGCGCTTTTTTTAAGCCATTTACAACGCTTTTTCAAAAAAAATAAGCGTTGTAGTATCTAGCGCGGTAAAAAGATACAACAGCGCTCTTTAAAATAAAAAAGCGCTGTAAAATAGGTGGATATATTGCGCGCTTGTTATACTCATTTTACAGCGCTTTTTTGAAAAGCACTGTAAATCCCTTCTACAAACACGCTGCTTGTTATACTCATTTTACAGCACTTTTTTGAAAAGCGCTGTAAATCCCTTCTAAAAACACGTTGGTTGTTGTACTAGTTTTACAGCGTTTTTTTTCTAAAAAGCTCTGTAATAGGTGCATTCTTATGCACGTTTTACAGCGCTTTTTCAAAAAAAAAAAAAACGCTGTAATAGATGCATTATTATGCACATTTTACAACGCTTTTTGAAAAAAAAAGTGTAATAGGTGTATTCTTATGCACGTTTTACAGCGCTTTTTTTTAGAAAGCGCTGTAATAGATGCATTATTATGCACATTTTGCAGCGCTTTTTAAAAAAAACGATATAATAGATGCATTATTATGCACATTTTACAGCGTTTTTTCAAAAAAATGCAGTAATAGGTGCATTCTTATGCACGTTTTACAGCGCTTTTTTGAAAAAACGCTGTAATAGGTGCATTCGTATTCTAGTTTTATTAAAAAACACTGTAAATGAAATTTTTAAAATAACGCTTGTTTGAGGTTTTTATGGCATTTTTTTAAGAAAACACTGTCTTTTAATCTTTTTCCAAAATCATTTTCATCCAGAATCAGTTCATAATCATTTACATATTGACACAATCAGTTCACAACAACAGAATTATATAACTTGCAGAATTTACAACAATCATCACAGAATTTACATTTACATTTACATATTTACATATTTATATAACTTGCAGAATTTACAACAATCAGCACAGAATCAACAATCAGTTCACAACAATAGAATTTACATTTACATATTTAATATTGACACAATCAGCACAGACTATATACATTTACATATTCACAACCTTGCAGCATGCCAATTTCTCAACAAATCAAATAATTTTCATTTCGATCACATACTGACACCAGTCTTCGTTTATTTCAATTAGATCTCTTTCAGAGTATGTTGGACTGAAATTGTCAAAGTACTGTGCGACATAAAATTTGAACATAAATAAGTTAGAATCAAATATATACATAGTTTATATATAAAAATCAAAATATAATGAAAATACTGTACCGTTTCTGGGATTATAGTTTGATTCATATCAACAATCTCCTTCATGAATTGCAATATATAGTACCCGCAGTCTATGTTGTTAGTTTGACGAGGGCACTATAAAATAAAACATATAAGTCAATAAATATTTGTACATTGATTGTAAATGAAATTTTAAAGGCATATATTTCAAACCTTTATTGGAATCCATGTGATGTTATTTGACTTTTGCTTCGACACTGTAGCACCCCTTTGAGCTCGGAAAACTTGTAAAACACTATCAAATAAATAAATGTGATTATTATAGCATTAACAAACACATTATTTATATATATACATAAGAAATAAATCAATATTACTTACGTGTCGAAGATAGTCTTTATATCCGAGTGATTGTTGTAATGGTCGTGCAAGGGATCTAAATAGTATATAACTTCAAAGGTCGCATTGATTGCAAATAGCACCCAATATGCCCTACAACAACAAAAATTTGGTTGGAAATTTTGTTTACACAACTAATAAATTAAGATCTCATAAATTAAAAAAGATATAAGGAAAGAATATATAATTACCCTGAATTATATGGCGCAAGGAACAACTTATCCTTCTCTTTATTTCCCAATAGGATATCTACAACATATTTCTTTACATTAACTAGATCGAGTTTAAACATTGAAAGCTTATGCGGAGACAAGAATGAAATTCTATCTGAAAATTTGCGCGTGCACACCAACTTCTCATACAAAAACCTTCAATGAAAATTTCAAATTAGATTAATTACCAATAAATGCAATTAAAAGTAATTTTTACCTAATGTATAAGCTGATGACAGTAACACTCAGCTCCTTATGATTGAGAATTTCGTATATGTTCTCTTTTTCAAGTAGTTCTTCATACTCATCTCCGAAAATAGCTTTATCCATGCTTATGATGCGTGAATCGTTGCTGTCCATATTCGTTTTTGCTTGTATGTCAAGACACGACCCAAATCGAGCAAGGCGTGGATGACTTATTTTAGGAGCAGCAACTGATTTTCCCCAATCCAATTTTTGAACTTTGGCAACTTTATTACCCTCCAGTTTTTGAAGTTTGCTAGCTTTATTACCCTCCAATTTTTGAAGTTTGTCAGCTTTATTTTTAACACGAACATCCAGCTGTAGTGCGGCTTTATTCTGGCAGCTGGTTTTGATTGAACCTGAAAAAATGAGCTTAATCAGTTTGTTAGTTAATTGAATCTGAAAAAATGACAAACTTGCCAGAATAAATGTGACAAACCTTTTCCGGTGACGTGACTGACTCGTTGCGGGGAATCTTCTTGTCATTCCCTTTAGACTTTGAATGAATCTAAATAAATGTGAAATTAAAGTTAACAGCGGAAAAAATCAGCAATTAAATATAATCAATCATAATCATATATTGTGCAATTAAATATACATATCAATTAAACATACATTTCAATTAAACATACCTTATCAAGGGCAACAAGATGTTTGGGCCATGCCACTTAACTACCTATTACTTCTCCCAAATACTTCATATCTTCATCGTTGTCCGGTATAGGTATCGGTGCATTTGGTTCCAAACCAATCACGGGTGATACTTTGACATGGCCGGCAGGGATCGGAATATTGTGCAATACTTCTCCCAAAGTATTGTACAATGTTCCTTTTCCAACCTTGTGATGAGTAGGGGAGGATAAATACATCACGCAAGGAGAGACTGTTAAGGGATGAAAATAAACAAAGGTTAATTAAGAATGTTAATTATGATTCTAAATGTTATGTTAATTTAATATGTGCTCTTGAGTGTTTTTATTCAAAGATAGGATCCAAGCAAAGCAAAGAAATCAGATGAAAAACTAAACAGAACATTCTTGACTAAGCTGTAAAAAACAGAGAATGTTCTGCAGAATCAGGATTGTTCGTCACAGCCACTTGACCAATCATTCTCCACTATTTCAACAGAGCTTCTGCCTCTAAACTTTATACTAAGTTCATCAGTACATGGCAATGAACAAGTAGGAATCATTCATGTTTAAAAAGGCTTTCGAATCACTAAGATAAATCATCAAGAATCAAGCAAAATAAAACAGGTTGTAACTTTCTCCAGTCTGAAACAGTCAGGAAAGTTAAACAGTTTTTTGGATAAAATCAAGTCTCCAGATCAAAGCCCAATTATCAACAAATGTTTTCGAAGCTTAAGGAATCATTAAACGCGCAGGAAATCTGATCAAAACTTGAACAAATCAGCCCAGTCAAGCAAAGCCCAAAAGTATTCAAATGGCTGGATTATTTTATTCACTTATATTGGTTTTGGTCAAGACCGACAGAGCACTACTAACAGCTCTTTCTGACCATAATTAAATGCTCAAAACGTCTATAAAAGGAAGGCAAATATTCTGCAATATTCAGAACTTCAAGTGCCAAGAATTCTCATCAAATCACATACACTTGCATTCTTGAAAGCTTCTCATTCACGAAAAGAATCATTCTGAAACTACCATACACTTCCACTTTGTTTTTACTGAGTTCTTTTATCCTGAATCTATTCTCAAACAAGAGTTGAGCATAATCAGATTCAACCAATCTTCTTAAATCATTATTGTGTAAACTCATAACTATAAGGATTAATTATAGTTTGAGTGTAATTAAAGAGTGAATTGTAAAATCATATCAGAACTGATAGGTGACTTGATTGCTCCTTTCTGGGTGGAAAGGAATTGTAGTTACAGATCAAGGTTGATCTTTAACTGTGTAACAAAAAGACTGTTCTATGTTTTTGAACACTTAGTGAAAATATCACAGTTGTGAGGACGGGACGTAGCCCGAGTTGGGTGAACCACGATATATCATTGTGTGGTATCTCTTCCTTATTTCTATTTACATTCAGTCGTTCTTATTATCAAATTAAATAGAGAAACTAAAAACTGTGATTTTAACTAACCAAGAACGTTCTCAGTTTCTGTTTCTAGAACCAAGAACGTTCTTCGTTTTCTATCTTCATAACCAAGATCATTCTTGAGTTGTTTTTCTTAAGTTTTTAACAGTAAATTTTAATTAGCCAAGATTACAATTCAAACCCCCTTCCTTGTAACTTGTCATTGCTACTTCAGAGACACCATAAATCAATGGTTAATACATAAGTATGTGAAAAAATTAGGTTGAATGAATTTCTTATTTTATTAAGTAATTAATTACCTCGGGAAGACTTTTAAGACCAATGTTGCAACTAGCGTTTTCACTCTCCATTTGTATTTCACGTTGGAGCTGATCCGGAAGTTGCTTTTCTTTATTCGTCTTCACCAAGAGCGCCACTTGCTCTCTTAGGACTTTGAGCTTCTCTAATACTCCCTCATTAGATGGATTTGGGCGCTTCTCTTGTGAAAAATAGCTTTTTGGAGTTACGCCAAATCCTTTCCCCCTCACGCGGCCGGAATATTCAGGAACATTAAATACTTTACCAAGTATGTCCCTACAACTAACTTTATTGTCCTCTTGATTTTCTGAACTTTGTTCTAGATTCTCCTAAAATACACGTAGGATTAAAAAGATAAGTTCAATATTATTTTTAAAATACAATATTAAAAAATATTAAAGTGATAATATACTTACACAAAGTTGTATCACTTTTTGAACATTTTCATTATCAAGAACTCCATCTTTATTTACATGAGCCTCCTTCCACTAAATATGACGACCCAATGGTTGATCGGATTGGGTCTCTTGTAGCTATTCGTTAAGATCATAAACAAAATATTAGTTAGAAACTATAGTTTATAATGTACCACATTATATGAAAGTGATGTTTAATTACTTACAAGTTTTTGCTCTAAACGTGCATATCCCATATGAGATTTTTTGTATGGATGCATTGGATTTTTGGCCCTCTCGCGATTTTCCGTACTTATACTCTATATAAAAAAAATAACAATCGTGTAAAAATTTAAAATACACTATGAATATGAATAATAAAACACAAATGCTAATAAATTAATCACTTACCACAAACGCGGGGTCTGAACGTTTAGCTACAAATGCGCTCCATTCGTCATTTGATATATAGTGCTTATATATTTTTGGAGCTTCAACATTCATATTTCCATCACAATCTCTTAGATAGCAGTTCGACAGATGAGATCTAAATCCCCGGTGTATTTTCCGACAACTCTAAGCACGTAAGTTTTTCTCACCTCATCAACATCAAAAGCAGTCTGCAAACTAAATAAAGATATAGTTTGAGTAAAGTATTTCAATGGAAAAAATTATAAGTAACAAAAAAGTGGAGTAAAAAAGTTACTTGTATATCATTCCACAGTATATCTTTTGCATCCTTCAACACCTTATCTCTCTAATCGTCAATTGTAATGGGGATATTCTTACGAACAACAACATCAATATAACTTACAAACATGGAACTGTTGGGCTCAATTGGCTGGCCACTTTCATTCCATCTCACCTAATAAACTCATATAGTAAGTACATGCTTTCAAAAAAGATAAAAAATAAACAACAAACAAATTATAGTATACCTCAAATTTTATGCCATTACTTCTTGCTTTTATGACATTTTGCATAATGGTTGCACCACGTTTAACTTCATTTTCATAAGTCTTAGTGTTGACAACTTCCTCATTTTGACGATCTAAATCCTTGTTGGTATTCATTTATCTACAACAATTTCAACATGCAGTTCAGTATAACTTCAACAAGTTCAACATGCAGTAGTCTAAGTACGTAGCAGTATAAGTTCAACATGCATTTTAGTGACAACAAAAAATTAATAATCCAATACCTGAAGAGTGCGAAGAAATACGTAGGGCTCGTAGGGTTACGGCTTCATTTAAGAAGGAACAGCGCATAAATACGAACGGTTCGTAGGAGAGTAGGGTTCGCAGAAATACGTAATGAGGGTTACGTATTTCAATGAGAAGAGTACGTATTTCAATGAGGGATAGTAACAAAGATGGTTCGCAATGGAGATGGTTCGCAATATGGTTCGTAGGGTTCGCAATGAGAGAACAATGAAGAGGAGGAGGAAACCGAAGCGTATGAAGTTTACGTAATGAAGAGGAAACTGAAGCGGTTTACTGTTATATATAAAACCCTATTACAGCACTTTTTTGAAAAAGCGCTGTAAAAAACCTTCTTATTTTATTTTTTAAAAACCTATTACAGCGCTTTTTTAGAAGCCTTTTAAAGCGTTTGTCCAAAAGCGTTGTAAAAGACCTCCTTCTTTTATTTTTTTAAAAGCCTTTAACAGCGCTTTTCCACAAAGTGTTTTAAAAGACCTCTTTGTTTTATTATGTAACAAGCGCTATGTGACCCTTTTACAACGCTTATGTAACAAACGCTGTAAAAGACCTCCTTATTTTATTTTTTAAAAGCCTTTTACAGCGCTTTTCCACAAAGCGCTTTAAAAGACCTATTTGTTTTATTATGTGCAAGCGCTATGTGACCCTTTTACAGCGTTTATGCAATAAGCGCTTTAAAAGACCTCCTTATTTTATTTTATTAAAAGCCTTTTACAGCGCTTTTCCAAAAAGCGCTTTAAAAGACCTATTTGTTTTATTATGTGCAAGCACTATGTGACCATTTTACAGCGCTTATAGAACAAGCGCTTTAAAAGACCTCCTTATTTTTTATTTATTAAAAGCCTTTTACAACGCTTTTTCAACAAGCGCTTTAAAAGACCTCTTTGTTTTATTATGTGCAAGCGATATGTGACCTCCTTATACCTATATATATATATATATATATATATCAATGCTAAATTACATGATCAGCTCATATTGGGATGATCAGTTCAAGTTCAAGAAAATTCCTAGTACTCAAACAAAGCTTTTTCAAGTTCAATATAAGCAGAAAATCAGTTTTGGCCGGTCAAACACTTAAATTACATGAACTTAGTATAAAACACTAAGATCAAGCTAAATATAAGCAGAAAATAAGTATAAGCAGAAAATCAAATACAGTTCAAGTTAAATACTAAAATGCTCAATTCTGGCAGATCAAACAATTAAATTACATGAACTCAGTTCAGATTACATGGCTTATATAAAACAATTAAACACATTAAGATGCCCTTCTTCTTTTCCTGGTGGGATTCACATTTGTTTGTCCATTAACGACACAAAACGATGGATTAATCCAAATTCCCTCATCATGATCATCTCTAAGATATAAACCATCATCAGTTGAATCCATTTCGTAGGGTTAGGACAACGTATTAAATTTGTTTTAAATTTGTTTTTATTTATTTAAAGTGAATGATTTTTATTTAAAGTGAATGATTTTATAGCGCTTGTATAAAAAGCACTCTAATAGGTCCTTTAATTATGTGAAAGCGCAAACCTTTTACAACGCTTGTATAAAAAGCGCTATAATAGGTCATTTAATTATATGAAAGCGCATGTAATTTACAGCGCTTTTACAAAAAGCGCTTTAAAAGCTATGTAACATAAGGTGGGAGCGCTACATTTTACAGCGTTTGTGTTTAAAGCGCTCAAAAAGCGTTGTAAACATTATGTGAGAGCGCTTCAATTTACGGCGCTTTTTTAAAAAGCGTTGTAAAAGAGTTGTAAACATTATGTGTAAGCGCTATGTGACCCTATATGACCCTACAACAATGCTTTTTCCACAGCGCTTGTCAAAAAAGCGTTGTTGTATCCTCCATTATTTTTAAAATATTATACAACAGCGCTTGTATTTAATAAGCGCCGTAAAAGACGCGCTATAAAATGTTATTTTTGGTGTAGTGAGATTTGATTCAATTTGAAGAAAATCTTATATCTATTGATTAAGATTCATTGAGTATTTATTTTATGATATTTGTCATATTTGATTGAAGTGCTAAAACCCTTTCCTAAAAATTAGTTCAATCAATTTTTTGTTTTTCTTATATAAGTCTCTATCAATCTGAATATCCTATACGCATAATCAATGAGTCCATCTCATTAAAAAGAATTTAATTTCCGTCGAAAGTTTTCAAAACTATTTTTTAAAAGTTTCAAACTCTATTCAATCCCCTTTTAAAATTCGTTGTAATTTATTCCGTAAGTAAGACCAAATTCCAAGAACATATTGATCTCACCGTTCTAAGATCCTCTATAAAAGAAAAATTGAATTTATAATAACCTTTTCCTAATGAAACCATCGACCAAGATGTAGTTGTTCACCGAATCTTGAGAATATTGTTACTCAAATATACTTTCCTAACCGGTTTTGTACCTTTTGAAAGAGTGATTCATCCATGACGAATCCTTTGACAATCCACAAGAGCTGCATTATATTCATCTTCTAAAATATTGATAGATAATCCACCCCCTTGGTACAAGGCTTAGGCAATTGTGTGAGCAAGAATTCATTACTACCATCTGCTTGGCTCGATCTTGGGCCAATGTCTGACCAAAGAAGGTCGAGAAAGTGCCCCTTCTTGTTGCCTGGAGGTATGGTTGAGATGAGGTTGGCATGTGTTTGTCCTTGATGCGAAGAAGATTGTATGAGGATTGGACAACGGTTTACCTAAATTGTGAATCTTAAAGATGACTTTTATAAATAATTAAGATGACTTTTAAGGGTCACAATTTCTATAAAAAAATATTATTTTATAAATGAATTTTACGATGAAGAAAAACATTATCTTATAGATGATTTTTATAGTACACAAATAATTTTCTTTATATTAATATTTTAACACAAAAAATAAGAGTATTTAATATTTTTGCAGAGTCTTATTGGAGTACCCTAATAGGTGTAAGAGTACACTTACAAATTCTGACACTCTAAACCTGTTTCCCTAATAGTTTACATAACTAAATGAATAACCCAAATAAAATGGTCTATAACCAAATTTTGTACCTTGCCTAAAACCATCTAGCTTGTGGGCATAATCTTTCTCAAAATGTACCCAAATCAGTAACTAAATTTAAATGCCACCTCTTAGACATAAATAAAAGGTTACACGTAAAGCAGAATAGGCTATAGGTTGGTTAGAGTTTTCTTATTTGGATCTTTAAATAGTCCCTTAATTTTTAATAAACAGTTAAATCATCCGATCCATTATGTATTGTTGTAATCGAACATATTTTTTACTTTTAATATTTTTTTTGTAAATTAAATAATTTAATCATAGTAGTTAAGTTATATAAAAAGAGCTTGTTTTTCATTGAATTTTTTTAAAAATATTATATCTCGTAACCGTACTAATATCCGATATCTTATCTATATATCATAGGAGCATTCTTAATTATTTTCAATTCATAAACACAATACTAAAAACGAAATAATACTCGACAAGATCTAGTCTATTTTGTCGTCCCTAATCCCCAATACTACCCTGCCTACCTTCAAAATTATTTATGCCATGTATCAATGAATAAGAAATTAACAAAAATTATATTTGAAACATTGTCACAAGTACAAAATGCAAGGGCAGATAAGAAAATCAAACTACTATCAACATAATACTCGAAAAATTATTCAAGCATAAAAATAAAAAAACAAAGGAAAAAACATCAAATGTATAAATGACAAATAAACAAGATTTTATCATCATCATCACAAAATCCTGATTTATTGTGATATATGCTGTGTAGATGCTCAAAGCCATGCTGGATTCTTCAAGGGTGTAACAACAGCCTTCACTTGCAAGTAGTTCTTGAGACTGTATTCACCTTTTTCTCTGCCATGTCCACTCATCTTATACCCACCAAAAGGAATTGCAGCATCAAATGTATCATAGCAATTCACCCAAACTGTTCCAACTCTCAATGCTCTTGTCAAAGTATTAGCAGTGTCTATGTTCTTTGTGAAGATGCCGGCTGCAAGACCATACTTTGTATTGTTTGCTCTTTGAACTACCTCACCAAGGTCCCTAGGATCAACATTAAAATTAGTTGCATTGCACATAGCAAAAAGCACATAAAAATAAGTTTAAATGTATTTTTAATCCCTATAAAATACTAAATTTTAGTCCCCGTAAATTTTTTTATCGATGTTTAGTTCTCAATTCAGTGAATTCAGGAACAAAACATTGATGAAATTTTGACCAAAACCATCAAATTAGAAACTAAACAGCAATAGCTAAATTTGAAAGAAGAGTATTTTATTAGAACAAAAAACATTAGAAATTTAAATAAGACTCGTTCTCACTTGAATTTTAATATGGATTGCACTGGACCAAATATCTCCTCCTTTGCAATCAGATGGTCATCCTGGTGATTGTTACAAATACAATTAAGAACATTAGGAATTGTATTTTCATAATGCTTTGCTTGGATGGGAATTTAACTACAATATATATCTATATATTTAGTTGTGTTATTTTGACACACAAATTTCACATCGAATTTCAACATCAACTGGGAGGGCTAACATAGTTCAAATCTCACACCGAATATAAAAAAGTGTCACGACTCATTAACCATTGACTGAACACAATTAACCATAATTTTTAACGCCATTAACCAAAATTTTCAAGTGTACATTTGAATACAAATTGTGGTTAATGAATATCATGTATATTTGAACACTTGAAAAACAACTATATTTGGATGGTTAATTGATGTCGAAAATTGATGTCAAATTTGTGTCACAATATTATTTCTCATTATATATACCTGAACATTTGAGAAGACAGTAGGCTGAATATAGAATCCCTTGCTGCCAAGCCTTTCTCCTCCAGTTTCAAGTGTAGCACCATTTTCAACACCAGATTTAATGTACTTCAGTATTTTCTCAAATTGCTTTGAATCAATCTGGTTGTTTGGATCATAACAAAAAAATTCAGTATACTCAAACATTTCAAAAGACTCATGCATTAAGGATAAACAATAGAACTCAAAGGAGCAGCAATGTAGTATTCTTGATTTCTTTCTATGCATTTTAATTCTATGAAGCCTCAAGTATCTGAACATCACAACCAACGTAGCAAATTTCATGTTAGTTAAGTGCAAACACAATGGCAAATAGTAGACACATATCACACTCTCATACCCTCAAACAAATTAGGAAAACCAAGCTCCATAAACAATCATGATTACAGTTTTGTTAAATGGCGGCCATGGCACTGCCATGGCGTGATGGATTTTTTTAAAACCGCCATGGATTGGTGGCACCATAGGCCACAGTGGCGTGTTTATATGGCAGATTTTTGGCCTTCCACCATATCCTGCCATCTGCCAACGACAACACTGATCATGAAGATGTCACTCCTCTTTGCAATTTACCTGAGGACCTTGCTCGATTCCTGACTTGAAGGGATCTCCCACAGCACGTTTCAAAGCACGAGCCTTTGCTTTCTCAACAAACTCGTCATACACACGTTCGTGTACAAACGTCCGAGATCCAGAACAGCAACATTGTCCCTGAATGTCACAATGAACACCAATCAATGTTTTATGAATTATACGAGGGATAATGATTCAACAATAAGAACTCACCTGGTTGAAGAATAAGGCAAAGTGTGCTTGCTCAACAGCTTGATCTACATCAGCATCTTCGCATACAATAAAAGGAGATTTTCCACCAAGCTCCAAAGTTACAGGTTTAAGATTGCTTTTTGCTGCCAGTTGAAGGACAGCTTTTCCAGTATCTGTTGAACCTGTAAATGCAAGCTGCGAAAGATTGTCCGTGATTAAGGCTCTTCAGACTAATCTGTTCTAGATGTCTAAAAAACCATTGATGTACAAATAAACATTATAGAAATTGAAATCTCTACACAGGACAAAGATCCATAGAAATTTTAACATATAATTTCATGTGTTTTTTTGAACCACATATAATTTCATGTGACTGCAGTGTACATGGACTGAACCAAGTTTGAATATACAAGCATCTTATTTTCCACAAGAAGCTCATTCATATCACCACCAAAATCATTACAATACAGTTATGAAGCACAGACAGTGACACCACTAGGATTAGGCGTGTCTCCGTGTCCGACACCTGCGGGTGTCCCAACTCCCGTACAAAACTCGTATGACATGTGTCCAACATCTCAGACAAGTGTCAGTGTCCTATATTTTTTAACATTAGCGATGTTGTTGTGTCAGTGACTGTGTTCGTGTCGTGTTAGTGTCCATGTCAGAGTCTGTGCTTCATAGATTACAACACGTGCAGAACTAAATATTTTAGTACCTTGTCAACATCCATGTGACTAGCAAGAGTGGCACCTGCAGTTGGACCAAAACCAGACACTATATTCAAAACACCAGGAGGAAGTCCAGCCTACAAGAAAAGATTATAAATTAGGAATGAAGATAAAAGATATACTTTATGGTTAAAATTCACTGCACCAATAACCATGATTTTATTATATTTATAAAAATAAAAACAAGATTGGTTAATCAATCACTTACCTCATGAAATAGATTTGCTGCATACAAAGCCGACAATGGTGTCTGCTCAGCTGTTTTCAAAACAACAGTGTTGCCGCATGCCAATGCCGGACCGACCTTCCAAGCAAACATGAGAAGAGGAAAGTTCCATGGAATAATCTGACCAGCAACACCGATTGGTTCGTGCAATGTTTGCACATGATGTGGTCCATCAGCTGGAACTGTGAGACCATGAATCTTATCTGCCCAACCTGGAGAGTTTGAAAGCATACAAGTGTTAGTATATATTCACAATATCGAGAAGAAATGTTAAGTACCGCATTCCGCAATTCACATACCAGCATAGTAACGAATTAGGCGAACCACCATTGGAACTTCAATTTGAGCAGATTGTTCAAATGGCTTCCCATTATCCCAAGTCTCAAGTGCTGCAAGTTCATCGTTATGTTTTTCAATTAGATCAGCAGCACGCAACAATATCCTTTGCCTTTCCTATAAAATCAAAAACAAACAAAAAAAGAAAAAGAAAAGTGGATTTAACTGCAAATTCATTGAAAATGAACCAAAGATCATGAATTTACAAACAGTAGAAAAATCACAATTAAGAAAAGAAGAAGAAGCAATGATCAAATAAAATACATAGGCTGCCATCTTAGGCCATGGGCCATGATCGAATGCTTGGCGTGCAGCAGCAACCGCTCTATCAACATCTTCAGCGTGACCTTCAGCAACATGAGCAATCACTTCCCCTGTCCTTGGATCCAATGTTGGAAAAGTTTTACCTTACGACAGAGAAATTCCAAAAGTAGTAAGATACCACAAACATATTAATCAAGAACAAAAAACAACCCTTTTTGACTTTTGTTTTTCGTTTTTTTTTTATATTCAAAAATGTATCTTTGATGAGAAGAACTATGTAACACCACACTTCAAATAGAATGTGTGTCCGGTTTCCGACACAATACTAACATCTGTAATGAAATTCAAATTCAATTACTTTGATTATATCAAATTATTATTGATGTCTGGCAGTGTTCGTGTCTACCTTCATAGGGAAAGAGAGCAGAAAGACAAGTCATTTATAGCTCAAAAAAAGTACTCACCAGAAGCAGCATCTACAAATTTGCCATCAATTAAGAGCTGTGTGTGGTCTACTTGTACCGTTGGCTTAATTGGTTGTTCTTCAACAGCAGCAGCAGTACTGTATTTAGAGAGTAATCCACCCACATAACCATTCCCACCTGTAAAGTTTTTTATTTTTTATTTTTCAATTTTCAATTAATCATATCAAAATATCAACTCCCTTAAAATAGTCTAATGTTTGAATTAAAATTTATGAACAAACAAACCCTTTCAATTTTTCTCTAATTGACATAACAATAATCACATGATCAACTAAAAAAATCCAGAAAATAAGCTCAATAAAAAATGTACAAATTAAAAAACATGAACAAAAATCACTTAAATTATGTTTATTGATTGATATAGGAAAATGATCAGATGAAACTTATGAACAAGAAAATAGTGAAATTGAATATATATATGATTACCACGAGAAAACAAAGAAATAGAAGAAGCAGAAGAAATTGAACGAGAGATGAGTCTTGAGATTCTGATTGAAGAAGCCATTAGAGATAAGTAAGTTTTTCAATTCTCTATTCACTCACTATTCAACTTTTCCAACTTTATAGAAGAAACGTATGAGTAACACAATTTGTATAGTGTACCTAACCACACAAATAACGAAATTATGACTGTATTAAATTTAATTTGATTTATTTCTATTAATTAACTATTTACCTTTATCATTCGGATAATGAAGATTAGTGCTGACTATATAATAATGACACAGAGTGGTGCCACAAGATAAAGTTGAGTGAAAAAAGAATTTAAATAACAAGATAATGTCTAATGCATTTTTTTAGATAGAATTAAATAATATTACCTTAAAAAAAATTTACTTGTCACCTCCACCTATACCTCTTATCTTTTAATACACTGATATTATATATAAAAATAGAAAATTTTAGAATAGAAAGTTTTCGAAAAAGAAAATTTCAAAAATTTAGATACTTTTGAAATATATTAGAAAATTTTCGAAATAAGAAATTTCAAAAAATAATGTTATTATTTTGAAACAAAATTTACACTTCGAAAATTTAAATAAAATTCTAAATTTCAAAACTTTCATCTTCTTCAAAAGTTTTGAAATATAA
>JBBPBQ010000002.1:21072846-21152687 GCA_037974755.1 Cicer yamashitae
CAAATATAATATTTATAATTTATAAAATTGAAACTTTTTTTTATATAATTATTCACTTTATTTTGCTTTTTTAATTTTATAAATTTTTATTGATTATAATGAAATGTTAATTTTTATTTTATTTATCATATCTATTTTTTTTAATGATATTTGTCATTTTATAAATATACGTATTTTTATCATAATTTCTTTTTATTTTCTCTAACACCGAATGATGTAATAATTAACTTATTCTTTTTATTCATTTTCACTTTCTTTTCTATCTTCCATCTTTCTTTCATCAACTAAACAAAATATAAACAAGACAATAATTAAATTGTTTCGATTTAATTTTTCAAAAAATAAAATTTATCTTTATTTTTTCCAATTAAATTAGATCTCTCAAACACTAAATTTAATCTTTACTCTATTTATTTATGTGTAATAGGCATAATTGCTCGTTCGATCCCTTAACTTAATTTGTCTTTTATTTTTTTCTTTTCGATTTGGTCCTTTATTTAATTTTAAGTAAACAATTTGATCTTTTATGTTTTAAAATGTTAACAATGTTATCCTTTTTTTACAAAAATTCATCAAAATTTTTAAACAAAACTCATAAAATTAATTATTATCTTCAATATAATGCAAATTTCATCAAATTTATAACTCAAATCTTCAAATAAACTCATATTTTCATTCTTTATATTTTCGAATTTTTGTAATAAAAATTAAATAAAGGACCAAATTGGAAAAAAAAAATACAGGACTGAAGTGTTATATGAAATTAAGTTAAGGGACCGCACTAACAATTATGTCTATCTAATATCATTTATTGGCACGTGTTTAATGCATTTGACGTTTTTATTAATAAAAATATTTACATTTAAAATTTAGGGAAGAATTTAAGACTAAAAAATATTATTTTTTCATTGAAATTAAATCTGAAATTTTATAGAAGTTAAATATTTTTTTTAACCATTTAATTTTATATAATAAACAAATTATCTCCACATTTTTCTCGTTGCAAGGTCAATGCTGTTATTTATTTATTTATTTATTTATTTATTTTTTAACTTTGTGGGGCAAGTCTCTTAGATCAACTTAAGGAACAATTGATATGAAGATGAACTAGCTGACCAATCGAAGAAATGGATGACCAACAAGAATTACTCGTAGCCTAACTTTATTGACCAATCTTTTTATATTTTTCTTGTAGGTGACTCATCATAATTCACGATAATTTTATGGTTTATACTTTATTATTATCTTGAAATTTTTATAAATGATAAAATTAGAGTGTTCAGGGGTCTCTTTGGGTCAGCTTTACTCAAATACGTAGTTTGGTCAAATCAAATTCTACTTGGCATAAAAGTCTTAACTTATATTAACAAAAGTTTAAAAATCACAATTTTTTAAATTAATTAAGTTCGCGGATTCATCCATAAAAAATACAAATCCATCGCTCGGCTATAAATGAGACACGCACTAGAGCGGATGCATAATAAATATTAGTTTTGACGGTTAGGCTGAGCGGGTTGATTGGTCGCCCAGACGTAAACACTCTATATACTTGTTCGCCTATGTATATTTCAAACATTTTAGTTTTTGTCACATTTGTAAGTATTTTATAGTAGAAAATTAAATTGTGTATCTCACAATTAGATTTATAATCCATTGAAATGTAAAAAAATTCAATTTTATCCTTTTTATTTTCATTCAATCAAAGATAAAAAAAAAATTACTCCAAAATCTTACCCCCTCACAAAAAAAAAAATTATAATTAAATTATTTTCCCCAAAAATCTGGTACACAAATTAAAACTACCGGAAATTTCAAGGCACAAAATTTTCAATAGTATAAATTGTCAACAAAAAATTTCGCCAACAAAATTTTTGGTACCCTACTTATTTTACTTGAAATTTGGTGTCTTGAAATTTCTAATAGTTACTTTTATTCTACCGAAAATTTGTGTCTTGAAATTTCTGGTAGTTAATTTTATTCTATCGGAATTTTCAAAATTTGTACATAATTTTTTTCTGATTTTTTTTTATATAAATAAGGATAGAAAAAGCACGATCATATATAGATTTGACTGAAACATTCACAAGTCATCAAATTTTTGAGTCACGAGAAGCTATCATATCATGAGCAAGAGAGGTTGACCGACAAAATTGAGTAATTGTTATCATTACTTGCTCTGACATAAAGACCGGAAAGAGAGGAAGAAAGGGATGTATTATTAGTTTAATGTGTCGACTTCACAACCAATGAGTTACTTTTTTTTTTCAACAGCGGTTCTCCTATTAGATTGTGTAGGAGGTCGAACTCAAGAAAGTTCCACAGTGTTTATCGCTTCTCTAGTCCTCAGTGAAAAAAAAATTGAATGAAAAAATGTAAAAAAAAAAATTTAAAATGCTATACCGAAAATTTCAGGAACGAAATTCAGGTAGTTATTTTTCAATACTGGAAATTTCAAAAATGAAATTTTCGGTTGAGAACAACTACCGGATTATCAAATTTTCGGATGAGACTAACTCTCGGAAATTTCAAAATTAAAATTTTTAGTATTGAAAAATAATTACTGAAAATTTCGTTCTTGAAATTTCCGGTAAGAAAATTTTAAAGAAAAAAAGTTACTTTTTCTGAATTTGTTTTAGTTTTTGCTGTATACTTAAGGGTATTTTAGTAAGTAAGGGATACATTTTTTAAATGGGGGTATAAGTAATGGACTGAGACTTTTAAAAATTTATTTAAATAGGGGGCTTAATAGATAATATTTGAAAGGGGATTTGGACTTTTAGACTTAATTGATAGTTCTAATTATGAGTTTTTCGCAGATTCGTCTTATCGATTTTAGAGTCTTTGAATTTGTATTTTTATGGAAGTATTCTACTCATTTTTCTAGAAAAAAAAAATACTTTGTACTATTTTTGAGTTTTCATAAAAAGAAATCCTTTATAAATTTTTTTTGCACTGCTGTGTATCATTTATTTTAACTCTAAAATCAATTTTTTGTTTTTTGTAAAAAAAAACTAATAAATTTTTTTTAGTGGTGACTAATAATTTGGTACACTATAAAATCTTACATTTCTTGAAAATCAAGACTAACAGTAGTTTTTAAACACTTTTGAAGTGCCTTTTCACAAATGCTAAAATTGTGAGGTACACAAAGACCCAAAACGGACAATATCTAAAAAATGTGGTACTACATATATGCTTGAGGTCGGAATATTGACACTATCAATGGGAACATATCAAATAGATCTTAACAAATTTCATTACTAAAATGACTCCCACCGCTAACGAGCCATGGACGAGGTAGATAATCTTCATTTACAGATCATCAAATCCGAAAAGGGGCTGGGCAAGTCTACTGTATAGGTATCCCTTAACTTATCTTCTCGTGCCTCCAATAACCAATTCTAGTATGAAGTCTGCATGGTTGGACTCTCCCTGGTCAAAGAGCTGGGGGATAAAAAAGTCAAACTACGAACAAACTCTCCCTCGTCCTTAGATCTTTCCTAACGACACTAGACACTAGTTGTAACTGTGAAGTGGATCGAGTATGTGCTTATACTTTGTGCATCTGGCAAAAATCACTGAGAACAACATACTTTGATTCTTCAAGAAAATATTCTCTGAAGGGGTTCAAGATCCCCCAAGTTGTGATCATCGAAAACAGAACCAATTTAGTGATAAATGGTTCAAGAGGTTTCTCTAAGATCGTCATGTCAAGCAACACTTCACTTTAGTTTAGCACCCTCAAACAAAAACCTAATAAGAGGGTGCCAACAAGGTTATCCTCAGATGTTTCAGGCAAAGATTCGATGAAACTAAATGGAACTCGGTTGAAGAGCTAACCCACACCCTCTAGGAAATACTGAATTATCCCTTATTCAACTGCGAACAAATCTCCGTTCCGTCTCACACACAAGACCCAAAGCAAGAAATATCTCAAAAATGGAGTGTTATAGACTTGAGGTTGTAAACGAGCAAACAAATGTTGTAATTTTCGGCATCACCATCATAAAGATTACAAAAAGGGAGGTAACTCCTTAAAACTTCTAAAAAAATTATTGGAAATCCTTCAACTCACAGGGGACAAAGAACCTAACAAGAGTGTAAAAGAGGTAATGTGACCAAGACAATGTATTTTTAGTGCTTTGCAATGAAGGATCCCAAGAAAGGCTAAGATCAAACAACACAATCAAACGGTTATGGAACGACTGCAAGCAAAACTGCATATGGCACTGATCAAATGTTTCCTATTTATGATGTGTTTGGTTGGAGGTAGATGGAGGGGGGGATATTTTTAAATTTGTGTTTGGTTCAATTTTTAAGAAGGGAGGGAGGGGATGGAGCCACAATCTCTCATAGAGCTCATTTTACTCTCCCTCCATTTTTGGGATTTGGAGATGAGGAGATAGACTCAATATAACTAAAAAACTATTTAAATCCCTCATTTTCCCCCTCTTCTCCCTTTCATAACCGCTCCACTTCGTTGAACCAAACAGACCCTTGGAGTGAAAGATGGTAAGGCTATTGCATGTGTTTTAGAGAACTTCTTTTCCTCCCATTTTGTTCTAAAGAAACTATTTATATATATTTTTGCATAATTTACCCCCACTTCAAATAATTTACCTCGCTTCATATGTGTTCATTCGAAGTAGCGTAAATTTGTCAAAATAAATAAATGAGGCTTTTTATATTAGAGTAAGGGGATAAAATAGAAACATATTTTATCCCCTTGCTCTAATAAGAATATAAAAAGACACCAATGTTTATTTTAATAGTGAAAACATTGAAAAACCCTTAAAAATAGAAAAATTGTCTTTGAAACCAGATTTAAAGTTCGGGAGTCAATTATACATATGAAAGGTATTAACACCCTAAGACATATATTAAAAAAGCGGTTACCTATAATTACTTGTGCAAAAATTTATGTTAACTTTACAATATTTATTTCTCCACATTAGTTAAATGCGAATATAATTTTTTATAAATGTGATGCTAAAATAAAAGAGTACTCAAAATAGGGAGAGAATTTTACCTATAAATGTGATGCAATATTGCTCTTACGTATTTCCAAGTGCAATGGAGAAATCGAAGCTACATAGTTCGTAGGTAGAAAATGCGGATGTGTTAATGAAGTAACAATGTCAATTTACAAGGAAGGGGGTTTAAATTGTAAATTCACCTATTTAAAATTTCCTATTAAAATCTTAAGAAAATAACACAAGATTGATCTTGGTTGTGAAAACAGAAAACGGAGAATGTTCTTGGTTCTGGAAATAGAAAACGGAGAACGTTCTTGGTTAGTTAAAATCACAGTTTTAGCTTATCTATTTAACTTGATAATCAAAATGACTGAAAGTAAATAGAGATAAGGGAAGAGATACCACACAATGATATATTCTGGTTCACCCAATTCGGGCTACGTCCAGTCCTCACAACTGTGAGATTTTCCACCAAGTGTTCAAACGGAGAACGTTCTGGATTTTACATAGTTTTTGTTAAGTTCAACCTTGATTTGTAACATCAATTCATTTCCACCCAGAAAGGATTCAATCAGGTCACCTATCAATCTTGAGAGGATTTGACAATTCACCTTTTAACCATAAAAGGATTTTTACAAAACTAGTCAAACTATAAACAACCCTTATAGTTTTGAGTTTACACAATAATGATTTAAAGAGATTGGTAGAATCCGAGTATGCTCAACTCGTGTTTGAGAATAGATTATTGATAAAAGAAATCAACAGTATGATCTTGATATATGGAGAGGAAATCAGAACTGGTACTTTTGTAATTGGGAAGCTTTCAAGTATGTAAGTGTATGTGATTGATGGATTTTCGTAGCACTTGAAGTTCTGATTTTTCCTTGAGCTTGGGGTTCCTTTTATAGGCTTCAAGGAGGTTGATGACAGCTATTATGACCGTTGAAAAGGTGCCTTGTTGTCACGTGTCAGACTTGCGTAACAGATAATGTCTGATCTGTAGCTTATCTTTCTTGACTGTGATGATCCTTGTTTATGCACACAAACATCTCAGAGATGTGCTTAATTGATTTAAATTAAGATTGCCTTTTGATTCGTGCAAAACAGGCTGGAGAATTATGTAACAAGGCTAGAGAATGATGGTTAGTATGCTGGAGAATGATTGTATCATTCTGGTCTAATGTCATCATATTGGAGAATGATATTAATCATTCTGGAGACAGTTGTTAATCAAGCTGGAGAAAGATGTTTGCTGCTGAAGATTATGCGTAACATGTTGGAGAATGTTTATCAATCTGGAGACTGAGTTTACAATGCTGGAGAATTATCATTTTTCACTTTTGCTTTGAGTTATGCCTTTTAATCTTTGATCTTTTTGAGTGTTTCTTTTGCTCATATGAGAGTTGTATATTTTTAGTATATGAACTGAAAATCCATTCGTGATTTGCAAGAGCTTTCCTTGCATTAAAAACTGATTTGATCTTGCTTGATGAAAATGACAGAAACGTGGAGAACATTCTTGGTTTTCCAGATTATGTCAAGAACGTTCTTGGTTCAGTTTTGTTCATTTTTAGCTCTTTCTTTAAATTGATTTCTCTTGCATTTTCTTTGTACCTATCTTGGATTATTACACTCAAAAGCACATGTTAAATTAACACATAATTTAGAATCATAATTAGAGTCTTTAATTAACCTTTATTTATTTACATCAAAACATTAATTTGGGATTTTGCCTCAACAATCTCCCCATTTTTTATGACGACAAATATCTTAATTTAGATTTTAATTTTAACTCTAATTTTATTCATAGAGAGCTTAATAGCTCCCCCTCATCCAGATTTTGTATCAAAATATCATTTCATTAATGCATTTAAAAGCATATTTACATACAGAAATTTAGGCAAAGATTCAAGCAGTTTTGAAATATGCAGAAGTACAATTTACAAAAGGACTTCTTAAGTACAAATTAGATTAGATTAAAATAAAGCTAAACTAATTCTCCCCCGTTGTCATAGCAAAAAGGAATAGGAGAAAAAAAAATGAAAAGCCTTTTTAGAAAGGGAGGGGGAAGATCCTTCAAACGACGACGATCTGGAAGGCTTTGAGGAGGATCAATCCCTAACTTCGGAGCAAGTTGGGTGTTCATCCATTCCCATAGAGTAGCAAACTCCCTGTCCTGATGCAGTTGTAGTGCCATAATAGTCTGCAGTGTAGCTAGGATGGATTGGCTGGTTGATTCCTGCTGGACTTTTTGACGCTTAGACTGGCTTTTGGAGCTGTCCTTGGGGGTAGAGGGAAGAGTGTTGTGAGATGGAGTAGCAGTAGTGCAGAAGAAGGAGAGAGTTGCAAACGAGGTTGCAATAGTGGGAATGGCCATGGCTGGTGATGTTGGGGGACGATTGGATGGACCAGAGGTATCGGGAAAGTTAAGAAACTGCCTAAATGGGGTCCAACTAGGTAGTAACAGTCAGAGATCTGCAAAAATAGGGTCCAACTGAAAGCGTATGTATGGTATTTGATAGATGTGCCTTCTACGAGCAAATTTTCAAGCATGAAAACTCTACCAAATTTGGGAGGGTGGAGGGGTAATGGAGAACGTTCTAGATGTTCAAGAGTAAGAGCAGAACGTTCTGGGGAGGGAGAAGGAAAACGTTCTAGAGATGGTGGAGTACGTTCTCGAGGCTTTTGCTTCGAAGCAGTGGTTTTGCGCCGTTGAGGGTTTTTTAATTTCTTCTTGGCCAAAAATTGAGATAAAGTTATTGTTGTTTTGACCTTTAGATTTTGTTGTTTAGATGAGGGTTTGGTTGGAGAGGGTTTGGTGGATGAGAAAATCTCAGTCATTGATTTTCTCTTTTGATTTGGGGGTGTTGAAAAAGAAGGTCAGTTTGAAATGAAGAGGTTGATGGTTCAGTGGGTTTGAGAGGTGTGGAAGATTTTGTAGGGTTTGGATTTGAGGGTTCAGAATCTTCATTGTCTAAGATGACAAAGATTGTGGGTTTGGAGGGTTTAGCCTTTGAGGTTCCGATTCCAGCCGAGACTCTCATGAAGCGCCTCTTTGCTTCAGTAGGTTTAGAGAAGGATGAGCAAAGGTGTGGAGGGACTTCGTTTAGATTAGGATCGGGATATTGGAAGAGAGGAGGGAGTACGGTTGACAATGGGTTGAGGGGTATAGGGTTAGGGTTGGAATCGTGTTCAGGGTTGGATTCAAGGGAAGAAAACAAGTAGTTTGAAAATGGTTTTTCAGAGGATTCATGAGGAGGAGTTGGTCTAGATGGAGGTGAGGGTGAACGACTTTGACATGGATAGGATGGTGGAGATGATGAAGATGAAGGTGTGTTAGGGCAAGCGTTTTTCCTGGAAGACTGTTTTGTTCGAGCCATTTTTGAATTTTTCACAGAAATGGTGTTGGAGGTTTTGAGAATATGAGTGTTTCAATTAGGGAAAATGAAAAAACTGTTTTATGGAAGATGAACAAACGTGATGATGATTTTGCAGTTTTTTGACTTTGTGGGGGAAAGTGAAGTGACTGATTGGTGTTGGAAAAGAGGAGAAATGACAGCGACAGTTACTTTTGCAGACAAAGAAACACGTCTCATTAATGCCACGCAAAAGAGTTTTTGCTGATTTTTTGAGGGAAAACGAAGAATGATGCGCACTGAAGAGTAAAAACGGAGAATGATGCGCACAGAAAACACAGAACAATTAACGTGCTCCTTTTATGCAGAAACAGACTTTAATGCAAACTGATTGGATTTTTTATAATTCGCAGTTTTTCCTTGATAAAATTAAAACTTTCCTCTACAAGGGGCTTAGTAAAAATATCAGCAAGTTGTTTTTGAGTATCAATAAAGATTAATTCAACTTCTTTTTTATTAACATGATCACGAATAAAATGATGTTTTATTTCCATGTATTTGGATCTTGAGTATCAACAAAGGCCAATATCAGTAGTACCAACGAGATATCTAAAAATTCTTTTTACAGTTGTTAAATGAGATTCTTTAGGTGATGATTGAAATCTAGTACATAATTCTACTGCAAACACAATGTCAGGTCTACTAGCAGTCAAATAAAGTAACGATCTTATCATACCCCTGTACTCTTTTTCAGAAATAGATTTTCCATTTTCATCTTTGTCTAATGAAGAAGATGGATGCATGTGAGTAATCATGGTTTTGGCTTCATTCATTTTATATTTTGTTAAGAGATCTTTTATGTATTTTTCTTGACATACAAAAATGCCATCTTCATGTTGTTTAATTTGCAAGCCAAGAAAATATCTTAATTCTCCCATAATACTCATTTCAAATTCACTTTGCATGAGTTTTGAAAAAGCATCACATATTTTATCATTATTTGAGCCAAAGATAATATCATCGACATACACTTGAACAATAAGTAAATCATTTTTATCATTTTTCTTGAACAGTGTAGTGTCAATCTTTCCTCTAGAAAATTCGTTTTTGATTAAAAAGGAACTAAGTCGTTCATACCAAGCTCTTGGTGCTTGTTTTAAACCATATAGAGCTTTGGTGAGTTTAAAAACATGATTTGGTTTTGATTGATCTTCAAAACTGGGAGGTTGACGCACATAAACTTGTTCATTTAAAAAACCATTTAAGAATGCACTTTTAACATCCATTTGAAAGAGTTTGATAAGTTTATGAGATGCATATGCAAAAATAATTCGTAGGGCTTCTAACTTTGCAATGGGAGCAAAAGTTTCATCATAATCTATACCTTTTTGTTGATTGTAACCTTGAGCAACAAACCTTGCTTTGTTTCTCTCAACCTTACCTTCTTCATCTAGTTTGTTTCTGAATACTCATCTTGTTCCTATAATGGTTTGATCTTGTGGATCTAGAACCAGATTCCAAACTTTATTCTTTTCGAATTAAAGAAGTTCTTCCTTCATCGCTTCAATCCAAGATTGATCAACTATGGCTTCTTTGATTGATTTTGGTTCAATTTGGGAGATCATTGCCATGTTGTTGTTGCCATCATCCTTGAATGGCATTCTTGTTCTAATTCCATCAGCAGTATCTCCAATGATTTCATTTTGAGGATGATCACTAATCGTTCACCAATGATTTGACATTCTTTCTATTTTTGATTTTAGTGTTTAGGTTTATGTTTTTGATTTGTAAGAGTTTGTATTGGAATATATAATTAGTTTATAGTTGTTATTGTAGTTTCAATTGGTAGTTAGAGATGAATGTTGTTGTTTCAATTGAGTTTATGTTTTCTAAGTTGTTATAGTTGTTGTATGCTAAGTGTTTGAGAAAATGCTTTTGATTTGTAGTGAGATATAATTAATTTATGTTGTTGTTGTTTCAATTAGTTTATGTTAGGAACCAATAGTGATTTTGTTGTTGTTGTTGAAATATGACAAAATATTAAAATATGATATAGTCAAAATGTGGAAATATGACTAAATGTTGATTTTTTTTTCTATTAGAGATGGAAGAGGACGATGATGCTACTCTATTTCGACATGGTAGAGAGACAACATGGATCTGTACGCAGAGCGTCATGCCAAAGCTCATGCTAAAAGACAGTGGATTAGAGGTGAAAGTTACAACTCTTAAGGACATGCTAACTCTAACGATGTGCAGAACTAGGTATCTGCACCACCATCGTCGCCGTCACTATCACCACCTTCACCATTTCAGGGATCACCATCATCACATGTTCAGAGGTATCCAAGGCCCTTTAATATGTCTTTGATACGACATTTTGAGGACCACGTGGCGGCCAACACATGGGTTGAAGATGTAAGTTTTAGTGCTAAATTTATTTAATTATAGTTATATAGTTCTAATTATTTAATTATAGATTAATTATATCTATTTATTTAATCATCAAAACTAATAATTGATTTTCTTAGGAGCATATTCCTCTGCATCAACAATTATTGAAAGATATCTTAGTTAGAGGTTCCATCTTCTTCTACTGATTGGTTTTAGAATCCAATCAAAGCCTTTAGTTTCGCTGATCTTGGGTGCACATGCTACAAATTAATAAACATCAGCTTGTTATCTGCATTTGTTGAGACGTGACACATAGAGACTAGCACCTTCCTTCTTCTTGTTGGTGAGAGAACAGTGATTCTAGACGATGTGTCCTGTCTTCTGCACTTGTCCATCACCAGACACATTTTGTCACATACATCGGTAAAAGATGAAGGGGTTGAGTGGTTGCATAATGATCTTGGGTTCAACTTAGATGATGCATTGACAGAGGTTCAAAGAACTAGAGGAGCTCATGTCAAATTCTCAACCTTTGAAGCGCAGTTCTTGAGTCATTTGAATAGACCAGTTTAGTTTGATGTTGATGACAAGGTGAAGGAATATCAAATGCTTTACTCCATAAGATATTATCTTCTCTACTTGGTGGACACAACCATATTCAACGGCAAAATTGCAACGTACGTCAGTGTTATGTACGTGTAGTACTTTATAGACCTAGCAACTGTCCAAGAGTATGCATGAGTTGCTAGTGCTCTTGCTTTGTTGTACAATCAACTAGGGGACGCTTGCAAGCCGAAGACCAAACATTAGTTGGTTACTTGTCTCTCCTTTAGGTAATTAAGATTTTATATTAATTGATTGTTTATAACTATGAATTAATTTAATTGAAATATTTTTTTTATTAAACTAGTTAATTTTATTGGAACATTATTTATATTATTTACAATTAATTTTTAATGTATTTTTTTGTTTGTTTAAGGTCTAGATCATGCATCATTTTCCTATCAATTGTCTATAGACTCTCCAAGTTCAATATGATGGGTTCCTTCCGAGTGCATGTCTATTTATTCCACATTGGGGTCATCCTCTTCTAGAAACATATATGAATACACTAGATTGGTTGGAGGTCCAAGATTATTGTTTTTCTCCCTATGACGACCACCGTCTGACTAGTCCGTTGAAGGATATATGTTGGCACTTTGGCTAGATTTGATGTGGAGCTAGGATGATGTGTCCTCATTTGCCTGGGCGCATGCTTAGAAAATTTGGATATATCCAGACCATCTCCAGACTTTCAAGCATATCTGCTCCTCCTACCATGAGTAGACATTTGAGCATATTTGTTCCTCCTACCATGAGTATGCAAGAGGTTGACCAAGCATATCAAGATTATAGATTGTATCTAGTTACTCCATATATGCGAAGGTTATTCTTGGACAACAGTTGGGAAACTGTAGTTGGATAAGGTACATGGTTGTATAAGGTTTCACATCATTTCAAGCAATTTTTTCCAAATGGAAATCCTCCGAGACCTATAGACTTGGAGGTCATCACACAATAGGAGTCTACGTCAGATATAGTTGACACGCTGCAGATTTGCATAATAGTGTGCAACAAACCATTGATCACATACAACATGTATTTTTTATATTGTAGGAGGAAACAAAACAACATTAAAGATAAAGTTACTCAATAGTGTAGCGTAATATTTATATATTATGCATTATTACTTTTGATGTAAATGTACACGATTTTTAATATTTTAATTGAGTATAATACTTTGGTTGAAAATGGAATTTAACATTATGTTTATGGAATTATAATATTTTGTTTAGGTTATTTTAGCTGAATTGTGACTATGTATCTAATATTATTATTATTATCAAATACTGATGTTTATGTTTTATGGAATAAAGATTGTTGAATTGGGAGATATGACTAGTACCATATTTTGTGATTCGGTAGTGAATTTTCCTATAAAACACATTACTGGATTATAGGACCCGATAATACATTTTTTTATCAAATACACTACCAAATTACAGGATCATGTAGTATATTATTTTATAAAATACAACTACAAGATTACATGATCCGATCATGATAAAAATAATTTAAATTAAAAATAACATAAATAAACAATTTGGTAAAAAAAAATATAAACAAAATATAGTATAATTCTGCCACTACATAATTTAAATTAAAAATAACAACTTATATTAACTAACTCATGGATCTCTTAAATTGGTGACAACATCACTTGAATAATTGTCCTTACTTGAGGAACATTTAACGTACAATTTGGTCGACCTTTTATCTTTGTAAACATCGTTAACTGGGAACATGAATCTTACGTTTGTATTATTCATAAGATGCATCCAATCATAATGGATATTACATTATGATTTGCTTTCTTTGAGTGTGACATAATGACAATGATATGATATATTATTCACCTTTGTAGTAGTGTCACCCTCTAATCTAAATATGTAATTAAGAAGGCTATTCAGTTCTAATAAAGTATTGTCGTTACAAATTTCAAATTTTATTGGAGATTTTAAATGCTCAGAATAAACTTCAGCACGTTCTTGAACCATGTATGAAATTATAAGTAAAGAAAGGAATGTTATGATTCATGGTGACCAAAAAGATTTGTATATATATAAGTGCATGTATAATATTGACCACACAAATTAGGGTTAAATATGAACCACACAAATTTATAAAAGTATGCATAGTACACTATTAGATCTTGAAAATCGATAGTGCTTTTTTACTTGAAAAAAATACAATATACTATCGGAATCACGCATCCGCTAGTTATTTTTACATAACAATGCATTATCAGATCCTGGATCTGATAGTGTATTTGATGTGAAATTACATAAACTACACTATATGCAGAAATAGAAACAATGCATAATTTGAGCAAAACCAAAATTCAATAGTTGTGCCACAAACGAAAGAAACAACATTTGTGGAGAAATATAAATTTAGTTTAAACATTATATCAAGAAATACACCACGCATTTCATTATACTCATAATTATCGTATACATATAATTACATCTTAATGTGGTTTAATAGTCCTATACATCTCAACTAATCTATTCCAAGGTCAACAACATCATCTTTGTTTTGATACTTTAATCAATTTGTCAGCATTCGATTTTTTCGGTGGTTGAACACCTTTTTCAATTTCCATAAGTTCATCAAACAAATACATTATTCCCACAAATGAATTCTCTCATGATTTTGATTCTAGTTTATGGTTGACTCTCCATTATACAAATGTTGGAGGTATTGGACAACCGTCCTTCAGGTATACATGAACAAAATGATTTTGGTTGATAATCCAATGCACAAAATACGTGAAGTTGAACTTGTAGGTGGACGACCTCGTAGTGGTATAAATGTTTCAAAAAATCCATCTTGAAATCTCATCAACTCAATTAGAACTCTATTATATTGAGTTATAACAAGATGTTCCATTTCTAGAAACGATATCAACTTTTTTGTAGGTGCCTTATAAAACTTTCAAGGATACATAACGTCTTTGATAACATTTAATCATTTCTCTAACAAATACAGTTGATATAATCTCACTTGTGCTTATTTAATTATCTAATGAGGCCATGTCGGACAATTGCATGATTATTCTCTCCCTTACCAAGATGTGTAATGACAACCCAAAATCCACAATTCTCATTACCAACAATATCCACAATTTTGTCGATATATGATGCATAAAAAGAGGCATATGGTCAATAAAACACTCTTTTTTGTTTGGGCATGATAACTTCGTTTGAGATAATGGACTTTCAAGATGTAGTGAATCAACATGCTCCCACAAAGACGACGAACGTTTAATTGACCCAGTTGTTGGCATACACCTTACCTTCTTTGGTGTGCCCTTTGTTTTCACCTTCTCACTAGGTGGATTCAACGATGTCGTTTCTAGGAAAGTTATTTCACAAATTTGCTCAAGCAGTTTCGTACCAAAATCTATTTTGTCAAACCATTACTGATATATGAACGTATACCTATATTTGATATATTATCACATGGATTCACTAAATTAACAATTTTATATACCAACTACTACGTATCTTTTGAATAATTTTTTGCACTAATACTTGGAACATTAAAATAAATTTTCCTACAAAAATTTAGAATTTTTTAACTAGCAATAAATTAAATATGAATTTTAAGCACATAAAGTTTAAAAATACATATTTAATTCATCATTTGTTAAAAAAATTATAATTTTTTTTTACGGATATTGTTAAATAAGTCCTAAATATTAAAGCAAAAAATCATTAAAAATTCAAATGATACATAGCTGGCTTAAAATTATGGACAAAAAATGAAAAGAAAAATTTTAAAGGGATTAAAAGTTTATGAAATTTTTTATAACGACTAAAAATAAAATAGTGAGATTTTATAGGGACTAAAAACTTATTTAACCCTTCAATTTAGTTAACTAGAACGTACTTGAATCGTTTTCTACTCTATCAAAATAGAAACATCTAAATTACCTTCTTTTTCCACAACATCGTCATCAAACCATAACCTCTTCCAATGAGTGTGTACCTCATCTAGTGGAATAGGTGTATCATGCATTACTTTCTTAGCAATGATACAAACACATGACAAACCGTAAGTTTTTCTAACTACGAAACCACACTTTATAATTCCATACCACTTTCCTTTGCTCGTGTTTCTTTGCAATGAATAAAATTCAATCCAACTTTTGAAATTTTTAACACCAATTTCAAATACAAAACCTTGTCTTTGTATTTGTTCTCTAACACACTCAAACTCCTCCCAAATGAGGCTTGTATATAGTGAATTGTGTTTGCATCATATTGTTCGTCGCTTCCCAACCCTTCACGAAATCATATTTACTATTCAACAAATACCTTTTCAACCTACTGTGAACAAATTCAACTCTATTTGTGGTTGTGTTGCCAAAGTCCAACACACAGTCTGTCCACGCTCTTACGAATTTCTCCTTCACCACGTCCCATATGGTATTTTCAACATATTTGAGGAATTTTAGAAATTTTCCCACACCTTTTTGAACTCGATAACAGCACCAACATATGCATCATCTGAAGGAGATTTTACTACAACGTCCTAAGCCCTCATTATGGTGTTCCATAATTCTGTCATTTTGACCTGTTTCACATTCGCATCTACATGTTTCGCAAGTTTTACCTACACAACCACTTGCATCTAGCTCTAACATTTTTTGAAATATGATACTGACACGATAAAACAGTGGAGGTTGGAAAAATCTTTGCAACAACATTCATCAATGCAATATCTATGTCAGTGGCAATTACTTTGGGCATCTTGTCTTCAAACTTCAATAAATTACGACACATCTCTAGGTGTCAAATAAAATTAACCTCCTTTTCAAACTTAATAAAAACAAACCCCAACTAAATATGTCATCTCTGTTGAAGTCACACCAACGATCTCAAACAGTGAAATTTGATACTGATTTGTTTTATAAGTCGAATCCATCAGCAACACAGTCAAAAAAATGTTAAATACTTGATTGATTTAGGATTAGCCCAAAAAATATCATGAATTTCATTTTTCAGACTTAGCAATTGTTCTATATATGTATACATATTTGTGATCATCCAATCATTTCAACCGATGTTGCATTTCTAATATCAAACCCTAATTGTCTTCTTGTATCTTTGACGCACACTATAAACTTGTTTCATTGTAGTGGCACTTTCATTTCTTCTGTATTTCAAAGTCATTAAAATATTTTTTGGTGGAACCATGTTCCTTGTCATCTCACCAACAAGTTTCTCTTCCTCATTTAAATGACTAACAACAAGATGATCTTCTAACTTTGGATACATCTCATGGTTATGTTTTCTTGACACAACGCTAAGATTCCATTATTTGTGTGTCAGGAAATAACCACACAACCTGAATGGAAATTCATATTTCCTAGATATTGTGTCTTTGTGTTTCAACTTCTTATTGGTTCCTTTATACACAACACCTTTTTCGTAACCCATTACAAACAAAAAAAAATATTTTTTTAGATCAAAACCATGATAAGATTTTGTAATTACCACTGAAAATCCTAACCTAGCTGCCTAACGACGAACCCAAGCAACCCAAGCAATCAAATCATCTTAGGAGCTATATTTCTTATCAATAATAAATTTTATCCCAACATCAATGTCAATTCACTACTGGCTCTACAATATTTATTTTCAAATCAGCTGTTTCCTTGGGTTTCAAGTCAGATAGACTCAAGTTTCAATTCAGCTGCAGACATATGTTTGGATTCGGCTTGAGGCTCAACCATAACTAACTACAAACATTTAACACAAATTAAAACTCAATTATGCAGCAAATAGACCATTTTAGTCTGCATTAACAACTATCTGATGTGTTAATTCAATAGTATTAGGTTTTTGAAAAACTAACTATCGGATGTGTGGCTCTGGTAATTGAAAACTAACTATCGGATCCAACATTCGGTACTACGCAATATAGTTCTTCAAAAACTTAAACAACCAAAATGACAATGAGGAGGGTTTTAGTGCTAAATTACATTTACAATGAAGAAAAATAGAGTTGATGATGCCAATTGATGGAAGAATGGAGTTTTTTTTATCTGAAAAAACGTCGAAGTATGTGAGGATTTGAAGTTCAATGTTGAAGAAGAAGTGTATGGTGAAAAAACTGACATGACTTATGTATTCGTACCTACCAGATGCGTGAACGCGATAACTTAGTTACCGGATGCGAGAATTTGAGAATTTATCAATCTGAATATTGGAATTCGGTAAGGGGTAATTTAAAATGTTTGGGACCTCTGAACAACATTGGGGGATGAGCAAATTCCATGTTCTTGTAGTCAAAATTTTACCATCCATCCTGACAAATCAATTCTCTAAAAATCTAGATTTCCACCTACCTTCTTTTTAAACAAATAAAAAAATTCTTCCACTTTCGTGAAATTTTAAATGTGTTATAAAAAATTCAATTTAAGTTTGTTGGAATACAAATATAGAATTAGAAATAATATTTTGAAGTATAAGAGTGCATTTTTGAAGAGTGTTATTAATTTTTGTAAGACTGTTAGATAACTATGAAGGTGATATTCCGTAACAATTTAAATGTGATTAATTTCATTTAGTAGATGATTAATGATTATAATAATACATTACGATTCGTGATTTTGGTTATATATATATATATATATATATATATATATATATATATATTAATACTTCAAAATTATGGTTAATAACATTTGAAATGATAATTAATTTTGTTTTGTTTGACATATAATTAATAAGTTATAAAACTTTATTGAGAAGTGCATTAATCATCTACGTTTCGAGTTAATTATCTAAAATATTTTCAAAGTTTATTCAAAAATTTGTATAATACAAATACTTTTTATGAAGTATACTATTATTTTAGATTATCAAACTGTACACGTTGATGAATTTAAAATTTAAAATTTATGAAATATTATATTGTTTTCTCAAATTATATAACGTGGATCAAAATGTTTTTCAAACTATCTAATCCATAAAAAAAAGCTCCATAAAATAATCGCGTAAAAAACATTTTGATGAAGTTTAAACAAGTTGAAAGTTTACTGTTTAAGAACTGAAAATAGTGGTTGAAGCATTTTATAATGATTATGGAGAATCCCAATCCCTCTAAATTCAACACTCTGCTATCACTTTCGGTTATACTTTTGGTCAGAAAGAAAAGAAAAAACACGTCACATGCATATAATATATTATTATTAAGGCAGTGTTTGGAAAGCCATTAAAACAATCTCACACATATCTCAACCGAATCGCATCCCTTAAAAAGCAGATTCCTCCTTTCCGTTTCACAATGTGTCCCACGCCACACCCTTCTTTTTCCCTTTATTCCATTATTCTATTTCTCCAATAATATCTCAATCAATCACGAACACACTATACTAACAGCCAAACACAGTCCTAGCTCATAATTCTTCACATAGAGAAAGAAAAAAAAAGATTTTTTTTTTTGTTTTGCCATGGCTGAAGAGAAGAACATGGTGGAATTGGAATCCTGTATGAAGAGACAAAAAGATAATGATAATGAAGAAAATGGTAAAGACCCAGATGGTAATGGTATTTCATCTGTCATTCCTGGGTGGTTCTCTGAAATTAGCCCAATGTGGCCTGGTTAGTTTTTTCCTTTTCTTTCTCTTTTTCTACATACCCTTTTGCATGATTCTTTCAAAGATTGTGTCTTTTTGTTGTCTTTGTTTGCTGGGAATGGAAATTTAATCAAGTTTTAGTGTTTAGACTTGTTGGTTTATGTTTTCTATGGTTATGTGGAAAACTTAACTTGTATTGGTTTTTGGATTCTACTTCTTATCTGTTTGGTGTTTATGATTCAGGTGTATGTTATCTTGATTTCTGTCTATGCAGCACCGACACTTCACGCCGAAGATATACCTGATTGTACTTTTTTTCCCTACATGTTATACTCCTGCATGATTTGTGGAGTTATGGTTATGTTTGTTTTCTTCTTTGACATATGAACATGTGGTAGTTTAGCTTACTCTTGTGTTAAGCCAAGTCTTGGTTTTCTGGTAAACAAAAGTGTGTAGATATGAAAATTATGTGAATTTAAGAAATTTCACTATCATGGATCAAAAACAAATTCACTATCAAATAGATATGTTTGAATGAATTCCAATTTGAAGTGGAGATGCCATTTGGTTCAACAATATATCAATGATTTTAACTCTTTGGGACTTTCTCTACTTGATGTTTTTCTATGAGATAATAGATACTTTGGCTTCAAACAAGTGAAAGATGGTTGGTTTGTATAGAAAATATTTATTCTTGTCCATTAATTTTCCATAAATGGATAGAAAGGCATGGACAAGAACAAATACTTCAAAAATTTACATAGGCAGTGTTTATGTGCCATCACTGAAAGAATATAATCTGTGTCCTTGTCAAGGTTTCTTTTTATTCCCCTCTTAATCTTGTGTTACCTATCATCATTGAACCTCTCTTGGTTTTACTTTTTAAGCTTTGAATATATTTTTTACTGAGTTATGTGAAGTCAGAATGCAGTTTTAAATAACTTAGATGCAATTACCACACGTATTTTCCGAGTAAAGTGCATGTCCACCAAGCAAATAACTTTTTAACAAATCATCTTTTGTATTGTATGACTTTTAAGGTAGATATGATTAGAGTAAAATACTTTTATATTTTTAGTAATCCAACAATTGTGATTGACTGACAGTGTAAAAAAAACTTTACATTGTCTGTGCATACGAATTAAATCCTTTAATAAAACTCATGAATTAAATTTGATTATGATTTTGCAGGAGAAGCTCACTCCTTGAAGATAGAAAAGATTTTGTTTCAAAGAAAATCTGAATACCAGAAAGTCATGGTCTTCCAGGTACATGAGGCTCTACAATTACATTTTTTGGTGTATTACGTTTCTGAGAAAAGGGGACATGCACCTAGTTTACACTAACATCCAATGAGAATCTAGCATGCTGCGGTTATTTTTAAATTGCAGTTACAAAGTGCGTGTCAATATAAACTCTATAATGAATTCTCATTGGACTTGTTTCTATCCGTATTTTCAATGCAATGCTGTGATGTCTTTTGCAGTCATCAACATATGGCAAGGTTCTTGTTTTGGATGGAGTTATTCAACTCACAGAAAGGGATGAATGTGCCTACCAAGAAATGATCACTCATCTTCCTCTTTGCTCTATTGCAAACCCGAAAAAGGTCATTTGACACTTCTATGCGCCAAGGAAATTTTAGTATATGTCTATATTGCATGCTTAGTCACCGTACTTATGTACTTTTTTCACTTTAATTTTCTCTTTTAGGTTTTGGTTATTGGTGGAGGTGATGGAGGAGTCCTGCGGGAAGTATCACGTCATTCTTCAATCGAAAAGATAGACATTTGTGAAATTGACAATATGGTTGTTGAGGTAAGTATGCCACACAAAAATTTGCTATGTTCTTTCCTATCTCTAACCAAAGCTAAATAATAAGATTTCAAATTGTGGTTCACAACCGTAATTGCAGTCTTAACATCAAGGTTTTTGAGTATCTGGGACCACATTGCGGCTGTAATTGTGGGAACATCAACCTCATTTTTGTGCAATTTTATGCAATTATAAAAACCGTGACATGACTTTGACCACAACTGCAATTTAAAATGTTGACTAAATCATTAGTCTCTATTTTTCTCAAGTTTTTCTTGATTTGATGTGGATTTTTCTTCTTAAGAAAATTAGTTATTTCCGTTCTGTTCTTTATCAGTTGGTCTAAAAAGTCTAGTTCTATTGCTCAATCTCAATGTCTTCTAGTTGCAGTATGTACTCACTGTAAATTTTGAACTCTTCACTTTGTGCAGGTCTCCAAACAATTTTTCCCTGAAGTTGCAGTAGGGTTTAATGATCCACGTGTGACACTTCGCATCGGTGATGGTACGATCACCTACTCTAATATTTTTCCTTAAATACTTCACTCTTCATTGAGAAGTTATATTTATTTCATGATGGATTTTGTCAAAATGGTCTAGGAGTTGCATTTTTGAAGGCGGCTACAGAAGGAACTTATGATGCAGTTATAGTGGATTCATCTGACCCTATTGGTATGCTACATGTGCAATACAATATAGTTTTAGAGTTTGTTTGGATTGACTTATTTTAGTTTATCTACTGACATAAACACTTGTGAGACTATTTGGAGAAGTTTATGAAAACAGCTTATGACATGTCCTTATGTTGTTTTCAGTTAGTTTCCATAAACTTTTGAGGATAGCTTATGAAAACAATTTTACTTAATTTTATCTCTTATTATACATAAGCACTTATATAATAAGCCCTTATACTATAAATGCTTAACAAAGCTGTTTATCCAAATAGGGCCATGTGCTATGTGATATTATAAACTTATTTTTAAAGGGGTGTTAATTTTACATTTGATATCCTTAAGGTCCTGCTCAGGAGCTTTTCGAAAAGCCCTTTTTCCAGTCAGTGGCGAGGGCACTTCGTCCGGGAGGAGTTATGTGCACTCAGGCAGAAAGTATATGGCTTCATATGGATATCATTGAGGACATTGTGTCCAATTGTCGTCAGATTTTCAAAGGCTCCGTCAACTATGCTTGGACTACAGTTCCTACATATCCAAGGTATGTTTTTTCTCAAACTGTTTTCTGTAATCTATTTTCCTATTTGAGAAGGAAAATCTTGGCGACTAGAACTCACATGTTCAAGTCATCAAATCGGTCTCTTGCAAATGTTTGCGAACTTAAGATAAGATTGTCTACCATTAGTATTATCAATGGCGGAAGCCAAAAATCCGCCATATAAACATGGTGTTGCAGTCTACGGCACAAACATGGTGGATATAATAGATGTAGGTAACTACAACTCACATATTCAAGTCAAAGAATTGGTCTATGTAAAATCGGTATTATCAATGGCGGACACATGGAGGATATAATAGATGATGCGACCTATAGCAGCTGGCACAGAATCCGCCATGCCATAAATATGAAAAATCAACAACACCATCTGCAATAGACCCTTCCAGAAAAGGGTCTGACCCTCCCTGCACCCTGCTATGGCGCGAGTTATATAGCACTTGATATCCCTTTTTCTATTTCCTATTTGAATTCTACAAAACATACTCATATGTATTAGTTATTACATGTTAAGAAGTTATAGGTATGTTATTTCTGCCACAAGACCATTTGTAATTAAAATCTCCTCAAGAAAAATGCAATTGCATGCCTCTCGCCTTTTATCTTTCTTTTTTTCTTTACTTCCTCTAGGAGGTCAGGTTTTGGATTGTCCTGCACAATGTTTTGTATAATGTGCTTTCTGTGATTAGATGTTGGAATGTATATGATAATCCATCTTTATATTTCTTTTAATTTTTTTTTTCTTTTCATTTTAGTGGAATGATTGGTTTTATGCTTTGCTCGACTGAGGGACCTACTGTGGATTTCAAGCATCCAGTGAATCCGATAGATGAAAAAGAGTCTCAGAAGTCAGTAAGACCACTGAAATTTTACAACTCTGAGGTGCGTTGCTCCAACCATCTTATCATTTTCTTTTCAATACTTCCCTGCTGTGAGGCAGGGCTATTCTACTTAAGGCCTGTTTGGATTGGCTTATTTGAGTTTATTTACTTGGATAAACCCTTGTAGACTGTTTATAGAATCAGCCTATGACAGCTTATTTCCATAAACTGTTTTCAGCTTATTTCCATTAACTCTCTATGATAGCTTATATGAAAACACTTTGACATTCTTTTATCGTTTACTTAAGTTGTTTATCTAAACAAGGCCTTAGTTGCTTTAATTTTTGGTTATACTTATATCTATATTTGGCTTCAATTCCAGATTCATACAGCAGCTTTCTGTCTGCCATCGTTTGCAAAGAGGAAGATTAGTTCCAAAGAAAATTGAGAAGATTCTTCAAAGCTCAAAGGAGCTCATGTGGCTGTTGAAGTCCATCATTCATATATCAATGGACCATGGAATAAAAAGTCATAGGTTAAATTTGACATTGAATAGTAACTGTTTATTTCCTGCAGATGAGTTGTTGTAGGTGATAATGACATAGCTGATGGATTCAGTTATCAATAATTTTCCTCATAAACATGCTCGCTTATGTCGAACTATGATTAGCTGGTAGATAAAAATTTTGTTTAATGAAAATGGTTGTTTTTTATCTGTTCTGAAATTGAAATGCATTCTTGTTCCTTATGATCTTTTGTGTGTCTTGAATGCATTTTGTATCATAGCTTCTTTCATTAGTTTGAAGTATAAAATCCAGCTGACTGGACTGTTGTATTAATTAAAATATGCAATGAGATTGAAAGCCTAGGTATGTGATCTAAACATGGTGGCGATTATAGTTGTTAGGCCAAAATGAACTCTATCATAATCTATATTTTTGTTCTCATTTAACCATATGTGCCATTGCAGTTGACACAAATGGTTGGACCTTCCGCTACACCCACTAAGACTTGGTTTAAGTCCGGAACTATGTAGTTAGTAGGTTAGACATAAATTCATTTATAAATTCTCAATGAATTTGGTGGTTCACCCCTAATCTAAATTTATATTTATAAATTTTACTTTCTGTTTTTTTAAAAGAAAATGATGAGCTAAATCAATCAATTTTTGAGGGATGGTTCTAGGGAGGTTTTGTTAGAATTAAGGAGGAATGGGAGAATCTTAACTTTTAGAATTTGAATTGAATTTCATTCTACAAAATTGGTTTGTAACGTAAGGTAAGAGATGTCTTTTATTTATAAACAATCCAATATGAGACTCAATACTGAACTTAGGATAGTATAATTGGACAACTCAATCGTGATATAGCAAGTGGCCCCACAAATTTTGAGTAGAATATATACCGTTTTAAGTTTTTATATTAGACTTAACTCATTTTTAAAAACACATAATCATATCCTTTAGCAAAGATGTCGGGAGAAAACACCAAATGAGGTACTTTACACCTATTTTAAATTACACGAGTGAATACAAAATATACTCCTGATGAAATATTGCAAGTTTCTTTGAATCGCTTGGATATCTAAACATACATTCAGCACCAATATTATAGCTGCTATAAACAAACTAAACCAAAATCATGTTTAAACATATTAAAGAGGCTGCATAAGCAAAACTAGAAAATTAGGCGGTGCTGTCATACAGTAAGTTTGATACCATGTAATCAATATCGGTCGATTATAAAATTTTATATTAAATAAAAATCAAAAACTGTCTTAAGATTTAAACCTTCCGATCAAAGATCAAACAGTTCCGAGATACTGAATGCAGCCACATACCCATAATTCAAATTCCATAATCCAAATTCACCTAAATTCTAGTTCTGAACTCAATTAACACCCATATTTTTGTACAAAGCAACAAATTCTCATTCATTCACCACTCTAACATCTTTGCCTAATTCCTCATCCATTTTCTTTTCCAACTGTCTCTCCTTACAATCATTAAAGTAGATCATGAAAACCACCCATTTCAATGGAATCACTATGCACATCAAACCAACTTGTATAAAAATTCCATTTCCTTGTTCATAATAGCCTCCAATAAGGTAACAAGAAAGTCTTAAAAAATGTTCCCATGCAAAGAAAATCAGCATCAAAAAGAGCCCTTTTTTGTGACACTCTTTGCTGAAATTAACAGAAAGTGCTAATGCATCAATACCATATATACCCTCCAATATTGAGATTACAAAACTCATGTTCCACATAGAACTCCATTCCAAATACATCTTTAAAACCTTTGCAAACAACATGCTACAAATTACTCCAAACAAAACATAACTCAAACCCTTCAAGAAAAAATGGTAATTTATAACTATCCATAGTAATCCAAGTTGGTGAGAAGTTGTCAAGAAAAGAACAAAGATAAAGTGAGAAATGAGCCTCTAAGTTTTGATGGTTCAAAGGGTTTTTGAAACATCTCCTTAAGGGTCATTTTCTTCTCTTTTAAACTTATCATTGAAGCTAGATCTATAGTAACAATTGCAGTACAAAATTCTAGAACATGAAGAGGCACCATGTAAATAAATCCAAGTTGAATCAACTTAAGGAAATAAGCTGTATTCATAAGATCTAGCATGTAGTCAAAATCTCTAAAGTGATTATGTTTTGGGTTAATAATATGGAAGGTTTCAACTAAGGTTTCTTGAAGCTGAATTTCAAAGTAAACCCTGATGCAAAAGAGTGGAAGAGAAGTGACAAAGGTGAAGTTGATAAAGTTGAGATTTTTGACAAATATCATAAAAGCTTCTTTGAGTATATCAAATACCTCTACCTTCTGCATATGATTGGTTTGAATCTCCATGTCTCTTAACTTTCAAGAACAATAGTGAAGTAGATCAATACTATGTGAAGAACCTTAGATATAGTTTTTTCTTTCTTTTTGTTTCTCCTTTATTGGAGGGAGAGAGTACTGTGAGAAGACTTTGACTCATGACTTACATAGTATTATTAAATGTTTTTTGTGGATGGAAAATTGGCATAGCAAACAAAGTAGGTTGTTTCTATGTGATTGCCACTTTCACAATTGTCAACTTTGAAGGCCCATTTAACATCTTTAATTGCACTCAGTATCTCGGAACCATTTTCAATGTTCTGACCATTCAACCAACCCTAAATATCAATAGAGAACGAAGGAATATGATGTATGTATTCTACAGTAGTAAAGTATGTATACTTGTAATAACATATGAAGGTATATCAAAAAGACGAGTACAACTACTTACAAATTTGAAGCCCGTTCAAATAATAATACATTTCATTGAATTTTTTATTACAATTTATAGCTGTCATTAATTATTTGTGTTAAATACGAAGAGTATTGAGAGACATATTGAATAACCCGTGTGTTTCAACTACACAGCAAAAGTTCTTTTTATAGATAAACATAATGACAGTAATACAAATAGACAGCAATACTAACAGGCCAGAATACTTACAGCCCATCTAATCTAATTATTTACATTCTAATATAATATTTTAACTCTCCCTGGAGCATATAAATCAAATGCACCCAGCTTGTTACATATATAACTAATTCTAGGACCTCGCAATGACTTTGTAAAAACATCTGCCAACTGATCATTGGAATTGACAAAGCTAGTGATGATGTCACCCGATTCGATCTTTTCTCTAATAAAATGAGAGTCTATCTCAATATGCTTGGTCCTCTCATGAAAAACAGGATTTGAGGCAATGTGCAGTGCAGCTTGATTATCACATATTAGTGTCATTGTGTTGGCCTCTTCAAATTGATGTTCTTTCAGTAACTGTTTCAACTAGATGAGTTCACATGTTACTAGTGCCATAGCTCTGTATTCTGCCTCAGCGCTGGATCTTGCAACAACATTTTGTTTCTTACTCTTCTAAGATATTAAATTTCCTCCGACAAGTACACAATACCCGGAAGTGGATCATCGTCTATCTGTGGGTGAGCCTGCTCAATCGGCATATGAGTAACCAACTATCTGACTATGTCCTCTATCTTCATAAATGAGACCTTTTCCAGATGCACTTTTGATGTATTTAAGAATTCGAATTACAACATCCATATGTTCTTGGCAAGGAGAATTTAAGAACTGGCTTACCACACTGATAGCGAAGGACATGTCATGACGAGTAACTATGAGATAGTTTAATTTTCCAACCAATCTCCTATATCTTCCTGAATCTGATAGAGGCTCCCCTGATTAGGTAGGAGTTTGACATTTGGATCCATAGGAGTATCAACTGGCTTGGCATTTAATAGACCTGTTTCTTCAAGAATATCCATAGCATATTTTCTTTGTGAAATTACAAGGCCATCCTTGGATTGGGCTACCTTAATACCCAAAAAATAATGGAGTTTACCAAGGTCTTTAGTCTGAAATTGATTGGAAAGATGTTTCAACTGGAGTATTCCTTGTTGATCACTACCAATTATAACAATGTCATCCACATAAACAATAAGATAGATGCACCCTTGGGCTGAGTGACGATAAAATACAGAGTGATCGGCTTCACTACGAATCATACCAAACTCTTGTACTACCGAGCTGAATCTGCCAAACCAAGCTCTAGGAGACTGTTTATGACCATAAAGAGACTTGTATAGCCGACAAACCATGGTGGAAGACTCCCCCTGAGCAACAAACACTAGTGGTTGCTCCATATAAACTTCCTCTTCAAGATCACCGTGCAAAAAAGCATTTTTAATGTCAAGTTGATGGAGAGGCCAATGTCGAATTGCTGCAATGGAGAAAAACAGTATGACAGATGCCATTTTGGCAACAGGTTTGAAGGTATCGCTGTTGTTAAATGGAGAGAAAATATTGAGAGATATATTGAATAACCCGTGTGTTTCAACTACACCACGGAAGTTCTTTATATAGACTATGAGTCATAATGGCAGGAATACTTACAGTCAGGAATACTTACAGTCATGAATACTTACAGACTATCTATTTTATTTACATACCAATATAATATTCTAACACTCCCCCTCAAGCTGGAGCATATAAATCAAATGCACCCAGCTTGTTACATATATAACTAATTCTAGGACTTCGCAATGACTTTGTAAAAACATCTGCCAACTGATCATTGGAATTGACAAAGCTAGTGATGATGTCACCCAATTCAATCTTTTCTCTAACAAAATGGCAGTCTATCTCAATATGCTTGGTCCTCTCATGAAAAACAGGGTTTGAGGCAATGTGCAATGCGGCTTGATTATCACATATTAGTGTCATTGGGCTGACCTCTTCAAATTGAAGTTCTTTTAGTAACTGTTTCAACCAGATGAGTTCACATGTTACTAGTGCCATGGCCCTGTATTCTGCCTCAGCGCTGGACCTTGCAACAACATTTTGTTTCTTGCTCTTCCAGGATATTAAATTTCCTCCGACAAGTACACAATACCCAGAAGTGAATCGTCTATCAATGGATGAGCCTGCCCAATCGGCATCTGAGTAACCAACTATCTGAGTATGTCCTCTATCTTCATAAATGAGACCTTTCCCAGGTGCACTTTTGATGTATTTAAGAATCCAGATAACAACATCCATATGTTATTGGCAAGGAGAATTTAAGAATTGGCTTACCACACTGGCAGCGAAGGAAATGTCAGGATGGGTGACTGTGAGATAGTTTAATTTTCCAACCAATCTCCTATATCTTCCTGAATCTGATAGAGGCTCCCCTGATTAGGTAGGAGTTTGACATTTGGATCCATAGGAGTATCAACTGGCTTGGCATTTAATAGACCTATTTCTTCAAGAATATACATAACATATTTTCTTTGTGAAATTACAAGGCCATCCTTGGATTGGGCTACCTCAATACCCAAAAAATAACGGAGCTTACCGAGGCCTTTAGTCTGAAACTGATTTGAAAGATGTTGTTTCAACTGGAGTATTCCTTACTAGTCACTACCAGTTATAACAATGTCATCCACATAAACAATAAGATAGATGCACCTTTGGGTTGAGTGACGATAAAATACAGAGTGATCGTCTTCACTACGAATCATACCAAACTCTCGTACTACCGAGCTGAATCTGCCAAACCAAGGTCTAAGAGACTGTTTAAGACCATAAAGTGACATGTCGACAAACCATGGTGGAAGACTCCCCCTGAGAAACAAATCCTGGTGGTTTCTCCATAAAAACTTCCTCTTCAAGATCACCGTGCAAAAAGGCATTTTTAATGTCAAGTTGATGGAGTGACCAATGTCGAATTGCTGCAATGGAGAAAAACAGTCTGACAGATGCCATTTTGGCAACAGGTGAAAATGTATCGTTGTAATCGAACCCAAAAATCTGAGTATATCCCTTGGCCACATAGTGAGCCTTAAATCGATCAATCTTACCATTAGGACCAACCTTTACTGTATAAAGCCAACGACAACCTACTAAAGACTTCCCATGAGGTAAAGGGACCAGCTCCCAAGTACCACTGCTTTGTAGAGCACACATCTCATCAAGCATTGCTTGCCTCCACTCAGGGTGACATAATGCTTCACCTGGAGATTTAGGAATAGAAATAGAAGACAAAGAAGACAAGCAAGTGTAATGCAAGGGAGAAAGATGATGATAACACAAATCAATATAATGAGGAGATGGATTATGTGTTGTGCGAATATCCTTACAAAGAGCAATAGGAAGGTCATGCTCAGGTGGCAGGGGCGGATCCGGTGGTGGCGTCGGAGGAGAGTCTGTAATGGAAATAGGAACAGGCACAACAGAGGGTAAGCGACGACGCTGATACGTTTGTAGTGGTCGTGGAGGTTGGGGGGCAGATTCAACAGGTTCGATATAATAAGAGTGGGTGGAATAGGGATAACTACCTGAGGAGGTTCGGGATTAATGTCCTGATGGGGCTCAGTAGCTATATGGGTAGATTTAAAATATGGTACAGACTTGAAAAAGGTCACATCAGCTGATGTAATGTATCGGTGGAATGTAGGAGAATAACAACGATAGCCCTTTTGGGATCGATGATATCCGAGAAAGACACACTTGAGTGATCGAGCTGACAGTTTGTCCAGACCAGGAGATAAATTATGAACAAAACACGTGGATCCAAAGACACACTTGTATGGGGGATAATGCCATCAAGGACAGAAGATGGCATACGATTGATAAGGTAGCATGCCGTTAAGACTGCATCCCCCCAAAAATGGAAAGTAACATTACCAAGGAGAAGTAAGGTTCGGGTGGTTTCAATGAGATGCCTATTTTTGCGCTCGGCTACCCCATTCTGTTGGGGTGTATGAGGACAAGACGTTCGGTGAAGAATACCATTAGAAGTCATAAAATTTTGAAATTGATGGGACAAATATTCCCGAGCATTATCACTTCTTAAAGTACGAATAGAAACACCAAATTGATTTTTAATTTCTTGATAAAATTACTCAAAAATAGAAAACAATTCAGATCTATTTTTCATTAAAAATAACCACGTACAACGAGAGTAATCATCAATAAAAGTAACAAAATACTTAGACTCAAATAGACACAGTACGAGAAGGACCCCAAACATCATAATGAACTAAAACAAAAGGGGATGAAACTATTTTATTGACTCGATTAGGAAAATGATTACGAGTGTGTTTCCCTAACTGACACGACTCACAATGTAAAGTGGACAATTTAGACAAACTAGGCACCAGTTTTTGAAGTTTGGTAAGGCTTGGGTGTCCTAGCTGAGCATGGATAGTATGAGGAGAATTTGTGGCAGAGCAAGTCGTTGATAGAGAAAGGTAATAGAGGCCTTGAGACTCACATCCGACGCCAATCGTCCGTCCCGAACTCCGGTCCTGCAAGGTAACATTATTATTAGTGAAAGTAATAATACAATCAAGGGACCGAGTCAATCGATTAACTGAAAGTAAATTAAAAGGACATTCAGGTACATAGAGAACAGATGCAACTGAAATGGAAGGAAGAATTTGGACAGTGCCAACCCCTTGAGACCAAGTTTGAGAGACATTGGCAGAAGTTATAGTGGGTAAAAAACCAGATGTAGAGAGAAAAGAAAAGAGACCTTAATTACCAGTTACATGATCAAATGCACCAGAATCTAGAACCCAAGGGTCGAGAGAAGATGAGTGAGAGAGGTGAACAGATGAGTTACCAGTATGTGCAATTGACGTAGTAGGACCAGAGTTCGGATGATTCTGAACCCATCGGAGGAAATCTTCATAATTTGCCGGGGAGCCCTGTAGAGATGGTGTAGTCTGAATAGTGGCAGAAGGGTCAAGCTGAGTAGCATTTATCTCAGGCGAAGGCTTACCGTGCAACTTCCAACACCGATCAATAGTGTGTCCAACCGATTACAATGCTCACATTTGGGACGAGGCTTAGAGTTGGATGATCCTCCACCAGAGCGACTCTGATTATGTCCCAGTGATGCAAGGGCAGCAATGTCACCCGAAGCTGAAGTACTAGAGGGATCAGTTGGATGTTTCGCTGGTACTCGAAGGAGGATTGCTGAGGTAGTAGCATATCCGGAACAGTAACTGACCCCAAAATTTGATCACGAGTTGCAGAGTACTCTTGGGGCAGGCCATAAAGTGCAAGAAGCATGAAGAAGGTGTTGCGTTGCTCCAACTCCTTCTTTTGTTCAACTGGATTACTTGCAGCAGGAGGGAGAAGCTCATTAAAATCATGAAGTGCACTATGAACGGTGCCAAGATATGAAGAAATAGAGCCATTAATTGTCTTCGGAGTAATGATTTTCAACAAGCGATGACAAACTCCATAGAGACGTTGAGTGTCATTAGTGTAGAGTGCCTTTGCCTGACTCCAAACTGATTCACACGTGAGATGTGGACGGAAAATCGGTTTAACGTCTGGATGAAGTGTAGACTTAATGACACTACACAACTGGGCATCAATCTGTTTCCATTTTGATGTTTCAGTCGCAACTACCTTTTTAGAATTTTTAGTGAGATGTTCCTCGTAACCTTGACCAAGCATCCAGAGTTTGATGTCGGCTGCCCAACTGTCGTAATTTGATCCATTCAATTTTTCGACAGATAGAGGAGAGGTGATGTAGTTGGTAAAGATGCTCTTTGTTTCAGACAGAGACGTCATGGTTAGTACAGAGTGGCAGAAAGCGTGTCCGAACCGAAGAAACAAGGGCTGTTTGAACTGAAACGCGTAGATCCGTGACTCAAAACTGAAAACTCATGGCTGATATGGAATAAGAAGGCTGAGGCGAGTGTGGTGGAAGAAGTTGCATCGTGAATGGTTGTCGGACGCGCCGTCACGCGCAGCGGCAGTGGGCGGCGCGTGGATCTAACGCGTAGGAAGAGTGGCGGCGCGTGAGGGCGCGTCTGCTGTTTGTTGATGGCGCATGTTGAGGGATAGGCCGATCTCGGGAGTACGACGCTGCTTGAGTGGTCGTTCGCTGGAAAAAAAAATTTGTCGGAGAGAACGGCGGCAGTGACGGCAGTGCGTGGCAACTGGAAAACAAATGAGAAAACAGCGTAGCACAGTAGCACAGATAGAGAGGGGGAAACCGGAGTTGAGGACACGGTTTGCCGAAAAAAAAATTCTCACCGAAGACAGTGGGTCTACCGGGTAGTTGAAGGTAAGGGTCGTCTCTCAATAGGCTCTAGATACCATGTTAAATGGAGAGAAAATATTGAGAGATATATTGAATAACCCGTGTGTTTCAACTACACAACGGAAGTTCTTTATATAGACTATGAGTCATAATGGCAGGAATACTTACAGTCAGGAATACTTACAGTCAAGAATACTTACAGATTATCTATTTTATTTACATACCAATATAACATTGTAACAGCTGTAATCCAACTCAAAAATCTGAGTATATCCGTTGGCTACCAAACGAGCCTTAAATCGATCAATTTTACCATCAGGGCCAACCTTCACTGTATAGAGCCAACGACATCCGACTAAAGACTTCCCATGAGGAAAGGAACCAATTCCCAAGTACCACTGCTTTGTAGAGCACGCATCTCATCAAGCATTGCTTGCCTCCACTCAGGGTGGGATAATGCTTCACCTGTAGTTTTAGGAATAGAAACATTAGACAAAGAGGACAAGCAAGTGTAATGCAAAGGAGAAAGACGATGATAACACAAATCAATATAATGAGGAGATAGATTACATGTTGTGCGAATATTCTTACGAAGAGCAATGGGAAGGTCACGCTCAGGTGGCAGGGCCGGATCCGGAGGTGGCGTCGGAGGAGAGTCTGTAATGGGAATAGGAACAGGCATAACAGAGGGTAAGCGACGACGCTGATACGTTTGTAGTGGTCATGGAGGTTGGGGGGAGATTCGACAGGTTCGATATAATAAGAGTGGGTGGAATAGGGATAACTACCTGAGGAGGTTCGGGATTAATGTCCTGATGGGGCTCAGTAGCTATATGGGTAGATTTAAAATATGGTACAGACTCGTGTTAAGACAAAATCTCTAATTAATTGTTTTGATGATAATTAAACAAAATGTTAATTAAGAATTATAATTATGATTCTAAGTGTTTTGGTATTTAACTTGTGTATTTGAGTGTGTTAAACAAAATAGGTACCAAGCAATTCAAAACAAATATCATTAAAATCAAAGCAAGCAAAAACAGCAGATTGAAGATCAATCCTGCCAGACTTCTGCAAAACGAAGATTGATCTTGACTTCCATCAGAATCAAGAATCATCAATCCTGAGCAGAAGATTGCATTCTAGAAGCTCTGTCAATCCTATCTCTTTATCAAGAATAAGCTAGGAACAGAATCAGCCCATAATTTGAAGAATCATGACAAGCCTCATGAAAGAATATAAGAAGCAAGATCATTCTTCATTGTGTACAAATGCAAGTACAAGTACAGGCTGTAAAAGTACATCACAATTGTACTATCAAATCAAGACTGCACACTGACTCAAAAGCAAGCAAGCAACCTCAGAAAGGTACTAGATCGAGTACAAGTCAGATCACACTTAACTAATCTGAGGATCGATCCTGGACTGCAAGAACGCTCTTGGATTCAGCTTCTTCACTCTTTCTTTTGGCCTGCTTCAGTTCACTTACTGTCCTATAACAGTTGGCTTCATCTCAACGGCTATATGAGTTGTCTTAATCTCTATTGGAGCTTACAAATACAGCATCAAGATGAAGAACAAAACACAACTCAAAGTGCCAAGCAAAACATCAATCTTACATTCATATTCGAGCTCTATCAAATATCATTCTTTAGCTTGCAAATCTTTTTCTTTGTGTTGTGGTGCAATCAGTAACAATCTAGTCTTAAGTTTCAGAATCTATTTCTCAAACAAGAGTTGAGTAATATTCAAATTCTAAACATCTTCATCATCATTACTTTGTAACTCAAAGCTAGTGTATCATCATAGCTTGAGAAGTGTGTAGAAATCCTTTTATGTTGTAAAAGGTAATTTGTGAAATCCTTACTGGAATAGGCTAAGGTAAATCTGGAAATCCTTTCTAAGGTGGAAGTTGTGTAAAGATCAAGATTGATCTACGAAAGTTGTGTAACAACCAAGAACAATCTTGCCTTGAGCACTTAGTGGAAAATCTCACATTTGTAAGGACTGGACGTAGCCCAAGTTGGGTGAACCAGGATATATGCTTGAGTAATCTCTCTATCTCTATCTTTATTTACTACATGCTTTACAATCAGTTTTCTCATTGATAAAATCAATATTGCTGTTTTTACACTAACCAAGATCGCTCTTCGTATTACCAAGATCAATCTTGAGTAAAAATTTTAGTTTCAAACAGGAAATTTTTAAAAGGGGCAATTATAATTCAAACCCCCCTTTCTTATAATTGATATTGTTGCTTCAATTGGCATCAGAGCCAGTCTCTAAAAAATTAAAACACTCAAAAAGTGTTAGAGCAAAAGATTCAGGAAGACAATGTCAAAAGCTAAATATATTGCTGAAAGAGGGTCTTCAAACAGACCGCCATACTTTGATGGATCAGATTATTACTTCTGGAAAGGCAAAATGCAATTGTTCCTAAAGTCACAAGACACTGGTATGTGGAGAATCATCACAGATGGAGACTTCATACCAAGAGTGGATCAAAACGACCCAACATCGGCTGAAAAGAAAGAAGCCGAATGGACAGCAGATGAAAAATCTAAGGTACTCCTAAACTCAAAAGCTCAATTATTTTTATCATGTGCTTTAAGCAGGGAAGAAAGTGAAAGAGTAGATGAATGCGATACGGCCAAAAAGGTTTGGGACACATTGCAAACTCATCATGAAGGAACAAGTCATGTTAAGGAAACAAGAATCGATATTGGTATTCGAAAATTTGAATTGTTTGAAATGAATGATGGAGAAACAATTGATGAAATGTATTCAAGATTCACAGCCATAGTGAATGAAATGCATTCACTTCGCAAAGCTTATTCAGTACAAGACAGGGTACGAAAAATCATGAGATGTCTTCCAATCATGTGGAGACCAATGGTGACAGCCATAAGCCAAGCAAAGAATCTTGAAGTTCTGGGACTGGAAGAACTGATTGGTACACTAAGGGTGCATGAGGTACTGTTTCTAGAAGATAAACCAATAAAGAAAGGCAAGGTAATAGCCTTAAAAGCATCTCAGAGCTTACCAAGTGTTCAACAAACAATTGAGAAAAGTGATTCAGAAGATGGTCTAGAAGATGTTGATGAAGATGGTCTAGAAGATGTTGATGAAGAGATTGCTCTTCTCACAAGAAAGATACAAAGAATGATGAGGAGAAGAGATCAGATCAAAAGAGGATCCCCAGACAAAAAGGATTTCAAAACTGAAATAGATAAAAGCAAAATCACTTGCTTTGGATGCAACAAGCAAAGACATTACAAAACTGAATGTCCATTAAACAAGAAGGTGCTAAAGAAATTCCCTTTCAAGAAAAAATCAATGATGGCAACCTGGGATGATTCTGATGAATCAGATATGGATGAACCAGAAGAAGCAAACCTGTGTTTAATGGCCAACAATGAAGATACTGAGGATGGATCTCAAAATGTCAAGAAAAGGCCATGGTTTTTGGACAGTGGCTGTTCAAGGCATATGACGGGTGACAAAAACTGCTTCATGTCATTTATCAAGAAAGATGGAGGATCCGTAACCTTTGGAAACAATGATCAAGCCAAAATCAAAGGAAATGGAACTATAGGTAAAATAAATTCTGCCAAAATCAATGATGTTCAATATGTTGAAGGATTAAAACATAACCTTCTCAGCATTAGTCAGCTCTGTGATAATGGCTTTGAAGTTGTTTTTAAACCCAACATATGTGAAGTGAGAATGGCAACTTCTGGAGAAATCATTTTTTCTGCATCCAGAAAGAAAAATCTTTACATTTTATACATTGAAGAATTACTAGTTGAATCTTGCCTCATGTCCATGAATAAAGACAAATGGATATGGCATAAAAGAACTCGACATATAAGTATGAAAACAATTTCAAATCTGTCAAAATTAGATCTTGTTAGAGGACTTCCTAAAATCAATTTTGAAAAAGATAAAGTATGTGAAGCATGTGCAAAAGGAAAACAAGTCAAGAGTAGTTTTCATTCAAAATAATTTATATCAACTACAAAACCTCTTGAACTACTTCACATTGATCTTTTTGGTCCCATCAAAACCACTAGCTTGGGAGGCATGAAATATGGATTTGTAATTGTTGATGATTTTTCTAGATACACATGGGTGTTATTTTTAAAACAAAAAGATGATGCATTTGATGCCTTCAAAAATTTTTGTAAAAAGGTTCAAAATGAAAAAGAATCAAATATAATCACTGTGAGAAGTGATCATGGAGGTGAATTTATAAATGCACCTTTCAAAATATTTTTTGAAGAACTTGGCATCTCTCACAATCTATCTTGTGCAAGAACCCCTCAACAAAATGGGGTTGTTGAAAGAAAAAATAGAACATTACAAGATATGGCAAGAACGATCTTGGAAGAATCCAATGTGGAAAAATATTTTTGGGCTGAAGCCATAAACACCTCTTGTTACATTTTGAATCGTGTTTCTATTAGAAAAATTATAAATAAAACACCATATGAAATCTGGAAAAATAGAAAACCAAACATTTCATATTTTCATATCTTCGGTTGTTATTGCTACATCTTAAACAATAAAGACAACTTGGGAAAATTTGATGTGAAATCGGACAAAGCCATATTTTTAGGATACTCAACGGAATCTAAAGGATATCGTGTCTTTAATTTGAGAACTAAAATTGTTGAAATTAGTATGCACGTTTTATTTGATGAGTTTGATGATCTTGAGCTGGAAAAGAAAGATGAGGATGAGAAAGATCAATCTGGGCCAACGCAGAAGATTGATCTTCAGGAAAACGAGATTGATAAATAGTCTCCATTTCAAACACCTCCCAAAAGCTGGAGACTTGTAGATGATCATCCTCCAAATCAAATAATTGGGGATACAGCTGATGGCATTAGGACTAGGAGATCATTCAAAGACGATGCAAACAACAACATGGCAATGATTTCTCAGGTTGAGCCAAAATCAATCAAAGAAGCAATAATGGATCAATCTTGGATTAATGGGATGAAAGAAGAACTTCTTCAGTTTGAGAAGAACGAAGTCTGGACTCTTGTCCCTGATCCACAAGATCAATCCATCATTGGAACACGATGGGTCTTCAGAAACAAGCTTGATGAAGAAGGAAAAGTGGTCAGAAACAAAGCAAGGTTGGTTGCTCAAGGTTATAATCAACAAGAAGGATTAGATTATGATGAAACCTATGCTCCAGTTGTAAGGTTAGAGGCCATTCGAATTTTTCTTGCATATGCATCACATAAAAACATCAAACTTTTTCAAATGGATGTTAAAAGTGAATTTTTAAATGGTTTTTTAAATGAACAAGTTTATGTTCGTCAACCTCCAGGTTTTGAGGATCAAAAGAAACCAAATCATGTTTTTAAACTCACAAAAGCCTTGTATGGTTTAAAACAAGCTCCTAGAGCTTGGTATGAAAGATTAAGTTCATTCTTGATCAAAAATAATTTTTCCCGTGGAAACATTGACACAACACATTTGAAGAAAACATGTAAAAATGATTTACTAATTGTTCAAGTGTATGTTGATGATATTATTTTTGGATCAACAAATGAAAAAATGTGTGAGTCAAATCTCATGCAAAGTGAATTTGAAATGAGCATGATGGGTGAGTTGGATATTTTCTTGGTTTACAAATAAAACAATATAAAAATGGCATTTTCATTTGTCAAGAAAAATACGTCAAAGATCTTTTAAAAAAATATAAAATGAATGAAGTCAAGATCATGACAACTCCTATGCATCCATCATCCTCATTAGATAAAGATGAAAAAGGACAATCAATTTCTGAAAAAGAATATCGAGGAATGATTGGCTCTTTACTTTATCTAACTGCAAGTAGGCCTGACATTGTTTTTGCAGTAGGCTTATGTGCTAGGTTTCAATCATCACCTAAAGAGTCTCATTTAACTGCAGTTAAAAGAATATTTCGTTATCTAGTAGGTACTACTGATCTTGGCATTTGGTACGGCAAAGGTTCTCACTTTGATTTTGTAGCTTACTGCGATGCCGACTATGCTGGTGACAAGATAGAAAGAAAGAGCACAAGTGGTGCGTGTCAATTCCTAGGAGAAGCATTAATCAGCTGGTCATGTAGGAAGCAAAACACGATCGCCCTATCAACAACTGAAGCCGAATATGTCTCAGCAGCAAACTGTTGCTCTCAAGTATTATGGATCAAGAATCAACTTGAAGACTCTTCAGTAAGGTACTCTCATATCCCAATATACTGTGATAATACCAGTGCTATTAATCTCTCAAAAAATCCTATTCAACATTCAAGGTCAAAACATATTGAGATTAAGCACCATTTCATTAGAGATCATGTTAGTAAAAAGGAGGTTGAATTAATTTTTGTAGATACAAAAAATCAATTGGCTGACGTGTTTACTAAGCCTCTTGTTGAAGATAGCTTCAATTCAATCAAAGAACGACTAAAAATCGTTAAAAATCCTGGACAAAATTGAAAAATTTAAAACGGGAACATTCTGGTCATAACGAAGATTGATCTTCGTTTTTCCTTGTTGTGTCTTAAAACTCAAGAACGATCCTCGTTCTTCATCATTACTCTTTTCTCTTTCATCTGAAAAGTTTGCCTCCTTTTTGAAAAAGGTAACGGCTCCAGACACACGCCCTCCCTTTCCTCCTTCCCAATGCAACTGCCCCTTCCCATCCAATCAACACGCGTGGCACCTTTTCTTCTTCAACTGCAACAGATCAAAGCTTTTTTACAAAACAACAAAAACAATCTTTTTATCTGATCATTCAACTTCCCTCATCGTGTTCATCAACATATTTAAATTTTTTTTCTCTCTCTCTTCAACCCACAAATGGCACGAACAAAAACCACCGCTCACAAGCGTCCTACTTCATCTCCAACTCCTTCACCATCTCCATCCCCTGTCAGATCACCCTCTCCTCCTCCCAGACTCACCCCTCCTCACTCTCCTTCCTCTGATAAAACATTTTCAGATTACCTTTCTTCATCCCCTGAAGAAAGTACTCTTCCGCTCACTCTCGCCCCTCTCTCCACCGTCCTTCCTCCTTTGTTTCAAGCTCCCCTTCCCTCTTTAAATCAGACCCCTCCCCATCTTCGCAAAATGCAGAAACCTACTTCAAGTTCATCCTCTTCAAAAAGACGCTCCATGCGCATTCTTGCTGGCATAGGTACTTCTAAACCTAAACAGGTTGATACAACTGTTTATATTGTGTCTGATGATGATGATGTTGAAAACCCCCCATCTCAACAAACTCCAGTCGTTCCCTCTTCACGACCATCACCATATAAATCACCCAAAAATTCCAAAACCTCGAAAACTTCACTCACTCCTCAACAACCAGAAAATTCTAAATCTGTCTCAAAGTCTCCATCCAAACCTTCCAAAACCAAAACCAAAATCACTACTGCAAAACCGAAACCCTCCAAATCTCCTTCAACTGAAACTCTTTCAGATTTTTAGGCTTCCCAAAAACGAAAAAATCCAAAATCATCTAAAAAAACAAAAACCCTCACCAGAACAATCTTCGATTCCGCAATAACGATCCACTGTTCAGGATCAATCTGACAAATGATCTTCACCAAGACAGTCGGCTCAGGCTCGTTCTCCTCAGGATCGTTCACCAAGCCCAAACCCTCAAGATCGTTCCACTCAGGATTGTTCCCCTCATCCAACTCCACAAAAAACAAAAACCTCAAAACCTTCCAAACCCTCGTCTGTCAAAATCTGTATTCCTCCTTTGATCTCTAAAAAAATCCAGAAAGTTTTCTCTGAAAAATGGGCTCAACGCCCTATTGGCATTGGCCGTGTTTTTTACTTTAAAAATCTGCAACTTGAAGGAGTCTCCATCCAGCATCACACAGATGCCCTTGGTTGGATTGATTTCCTTAAAATCTCTGATTGTTTTTATCCCGATGTCATTCGTGCTTTTTATTGCAAGGTTGAGGTCTTTCCTGACAAATCCCTCATTGTGTCTACCCTAAAAGGTGTAGAAATCGGCCTTGACCCTATCGTGCTAGCTGACATCTTGCAACTACCCACTGAAGGACTCACCATTTTTGGAAAGGATTGGTTCTCAGCTCTCAACCTCTCCAAAGATGAGGTATTCCAAGAATTATTCATTGATGGCTCAACAAAAAATCTTTCTGCTGAGTTAAAACCTCTACCAAAAGTCTTCAACAACATAAGTCAAAACTGTATCCTCCCTCACTGTGGCAATCACGAGTTTGTGTCTAATAATGATACTCTTATCATTTATCATCTTCTCCATCGTAAAAAGCTCAACCTTCTTTATTTAATCATCCAACATATGATTGCTGCTGCTCAAAAAGATTATAAAAGGAACATTGTCCCTTACGGCATGGTTCTTTCAAAAATCTTCCGTCATTTTCAAATTCCACTATCCAGTGAAACGTCCAAAATTAAGATTTCCAGATTCACATCCAAGAACATCTCACACATAAAACAACTCCCGTCTCAATCTGTTTCAGCTCCACCAGCCAAAAGAAAAAGAACTGAAAGAATTCCAATTGATCTGGACTCTCCTGCCCCTCAAGATCGATCTTCCCCTTCACCAAATCCTGAAGAACGATCTTCGTTTCAGAAAGCTCCTCCAAATGTGAATTCACTAGTTTCTCCAAATCCACCTATCTTCCAAGGAAGCCTCTGCCCTACTCTTCCAATTCAACAAACTTCCATCATGTCTCCTATTTTTGTCTCACCACAAAAAACAACTACATCATCCATCTTTGGAATAAGTCAATTCTTGACTTTTTCTGATGACAGTACTGGCCCTACCATTCCACCTTATTCAGCTTCATCATCTGTCCCACACATCAGCACCAATTTTGCCGTTGTCTACCTTCTGCACATCTGCTGCCCCATCACACAATACTCCTATTGATGCTCAACAACGTCCTTCAAAAAGGACAAAACTAGAAAAAGATTCGTCCAAGGCTTGCAGGGATATCCCAAAAATCTTTGCTGCTCTCCAATCCATTGCTGTCAGGCAAGCACATCATGACAAAGAACAAGCTATTTTAAGGGATTGGATGACCACTCAACTTGCTCCCAAATTAGGAGTTGATCCACCTATGCAGAATCCTGTTCCAGTGTTTCCAGAAATGCCTCAGCCCTCCTTGTCTCCTTCATCAGAAGGGTCTTCACCCTCTTTAACACTTTAATTCTCTGATTTAGTTGTACTCTCCTGTTCCTTTTTGCTATGACAAAAGGGGAGATGTAACTTTAGATTTTAATATCTGAATTGTAGCCTTCATATCATGCTGAATTGTAGTTTTCATATCATGTTGCTTGTATTTTTTTTGGTTTGAACCATCTTTGTAATGATCTTCTTTTTGATATTAATGAAATCATTATTTGGTTCAATTTCATAACACATATTGAGGGGGAATCTTTCATTGAAAAACTCTCTGAATTATTATTTAGAATCAAAATTAACTTGTTTTGTCATCATCAAAAAGGGGGAGATTGTTAAGACAAAATCTCAAATTAATTGTTTTGATGATAATTAAACAAAATGTTAATTAAGAATTATAATTATGATTCTAAAGTGTTTTGGTATTTAACTTGTGTATTTGAGTGTGTTAAACAAGATAGGTACAAGGCAATTCAAAACAAATATCATTAAAATCAAAGCAAGCAAAAACAGTAGATCGAAGATCAATCCTGCCAGACTTCTGCAAAACGAAGATTGATCTTCACTTCCATCAGAATCAAGAATGATCAATCCTGAGCAGAAGATTGCATTCTAGAAGCTTTGTCAATCCTATCTCTTTATCAAGAATAAGCTAGGAACAAAATCAGCCCAGAATGTGGAGAATCATGACAAGCCTCATGAAAGAATATAAGAAGTAAGATCATTCTTCATTGTGTACAAATGCAAGTACAAGTACAGGCTGCAAAAGTACATCACAGTTGTACTATCAAATCAAGACTGCACATTGACTCAAAAGCAAGCAAGCAACCTCAAAAAGGTACTGGATCGAGTACAAGTCAGATCACACTTAACTAATCTGAGGATCGATCCTGGACTGCAAGAATGCTCCTGGATTCAGCTTCTTCACTCTTGTTTTTGGCCTGCTTCAGTTCACTTACTGTCTTATAACAGCTGGCTTCATCTCAACGGCTATATGAGCTGTCTTAACCTCTATTGGAGCTTATAAATACAGCATCAAGATGAAGAACAAAACACAACTCAAAGTGTCAAGCAAAGCATCAATCTTACATTCATATTCGAGCTCTCACAAATATCATTCTTTAGCTTGCAAATCTTTTTCTTTGTGTTGTGGTGCAATCAGTAACAATCTAGTCTTAAGTTTCAGAATCTATTTCTCAAACAAGAGTTGAGTAATATTTAGATTCTAAACATCTTCATCATCATTACTTTGTAACTCAAAGCTAGTGTATCATCATAGCTTGAGAAGTGTGTAGAAATCCTTTTATGTTGTAAAAAGTAATTTGTGAAATCCTTACTGGAATAGGCTAAGGTAAATCTGGAAATCCTTTCTAAGGTAGAAAGGTGGAAGTTGTGTAAAGATCAAGATTGATCTACGAAAGTTGTGTAACAACCAAGAACAATCTTGCCTTGAGCACTTAGTGGAAAATCTCACATTTGTGAGGACTGGACGAAGCCCAAGTTGGGTGAACCAGGATATATGCTTGAGTAATCTCTATATCTCTATCTTTATTTACTACATGCTTTACAATCAGTTTTCTCATTGATAAAATCAATACTGCTGTTTTTACACTAACCAAGATCGTTCTTCGTATTACCAAGATCAATCTTGAGTAAAATTTTTAGTTTCAAACAGGAAATTTTTAAAAGGGGCAATTATAATTCAAACCCCCCTTTCTTATAATTGATATTGTTGCTTCAACTCGAACAAGGTAACATCGGCTGATGTAACGTAGCGGTGTAGTGTAGGAGAATAACAACGATAGCCCTTTAGGGATCGATGATAACCGAGAAAGACACAATTGAGTGATCGAGCTGACAATTTGTCTAAACCAGGAGATAAATTGTGGACAAAACAAGTGGACCCAAAGACACGAGGTGGTAGTGGGTGAAGAGGGGAGTGGGGAAACAGGACCGAATGAGAGATATTGCCATCAAGGACAGAAGACGGCATACGATTGATAAGGTAGCATGCCGTTATGATTGCATCCCCCAAAAATGGAATGGAACATTGTCATGGATAAGTAAGGTTCCTGTGGTTTCAATGAGATGCCGATTTTTGCATTCGGCTACCCCATTTTGCTGGGTTGTATGAAGATCAATAAAAGTAACAAAATACTTAGACTCTAAAGTAGACACAGTACAAGAGGGACCCCAAACATCAGAGTGAACTAAAGCAAATGGAGATGATACTCTTTTATTGACTCGATCAGGAAAATTACTACGAGTGTGTTTCCCTAACTGACACGACTCACAATGTAAAGTAGACAACTCAGACAAACTAGGCACCAGTTTTTGCAGTTTGGTAAGACTTGGGTGTCCTAGCTGGGCATGGATAGTATGAGGGGACTCTGTTGCAGAGCACGCCTTGAGATCGGATTTGAGTGCCATTGACAGAAGTTATAGTAAGTAAAAAACCAGATGTAGAGAGTGAAGAAAACAGACCTTTATCACCAGTGACATGATCAGACGCACCAGAATCAAGAACCTAAGGGCCAAGAGAAGATGAGTGAGAGAGGTAAACAGATGAGTTACCAGTATGTGCAGCCGAAGTAGGAGAACTAGAGTTCGGATGACTCTGAACCCATCGAAGGAAATCTTCATAATTTGCTGGGGAGCCTTGTGGAGATGGTGTAGTCTGAACAGTGGCAGAAGGATCAAGCTGAGTTGCATTTATTGAAGGCAGAGGCTTACCATGCAACTTTCAACAGCGATCAATAGTGTGTCCAAGCCGATGACAATGCTCACATTTGGGACGAGGCTTAGAGTTGGATGGTCCTCCACGAGAGCAATTCTAATTATGTCCTTGAGATGCAAGGGCAACAGTGTCACCCGGAGCTGAAGTACTAGAATGCTCAACTAGATGCTTTGCTTGTACTCGAAGGAGGATCGCTGAGGTAGTAGACATATCTGAAACAGTAACAGACCCCTGAATTTGATCACGAGTTGCAGAGTACCCCTGAATTTGATCACGAGTTGCAGAGTACTCCAAGGAGCATGAAGAAGATGTTGCGTTGTTCCAACTCTTTCTTCTGATCAAATGGATTACTTGCAGCTCATTAAAATCATGAAGTGCACTATGAACGGTGCCTAGATGTGAAGAAATCGAGTCATTTATTGTCTTCGGAGTAATGATATTCAGCAAGCGATGACAAACTCCATAGAGACGTTGAGTGTCGTTAGTATAGAGTGCCTTTGCTTGACTCCAAATTGATTCACACGTGAGATGTGGACGGAAAATCGATTTAACATCTGGATGAAGTGTAGACTTAATGCCACTACACAATTGAGCATCTATCTGTTTTCATTTGGATGTTTCAGTCACAACCACCTTTTCAGGATTTTGAGTGAGATGGTCCTCGTAACCTTGACCAAGCATCCATAGTTTGATGTCGGCGGCCCAACTATCATAATTTGATCCATTCAATTTTTTCAACAGAGAGATAAGTGATGTAGTTGGTGAAGATGCTCTTTGTTTCAGACTGAGACGTCATGGTCAGTAAAGAGTGTCAAAACAACACTTCGGGACCGGGAAAACAAGGATTGTTTGAACTGGAACTCGTATATCCGTAACTCGAAACTCAAAACTGAGAGCAGATATGGAAGCAGGAGGCCGAGGCGAGTGCCACGGAAGAAGTGGCGCCATCAACAACTGTCGGACGCGCCGTCACGCGCGGTGGTTGCTGGCAGCGCGTGGTGGCTTTTCTGATGACGCGTCTGAAGGGTTAGGCCGATCTGGGGCGTACGACACTGCTGGAGTGGTCGTTCATCGAAAAAAATCGTCGGAGACAGCAACGGCAGTGGCGGCGGAGCGTGGACGGATGGACAACAAATTTAGGAATCAATGTATCAAAGGCAGGGAGGAGGAAACTGGAGTTGAGAACACGGTTTTTCGAAGAAAAAAAATATTCACCGAAGACAGTGGATCCACCGGGTAGTTGACGATTAGGGTTCTCTCTCAACAGACTCTAGATACCATGTTAAATACGAAGAGTATTGAGAGACATGTTGAATAACCCGTGTGTTTCAACTACACAGCGGAAGTTCTTTTTATAGATAAACATAATGACAGGAATACAAATAGACAGTAATACTAACGGGTCAGAATACTTACAGCCCATCTAATCTAATTATTTACATTCTAATATAATATTTTAACTATTTGTATAAATAATCACTTATACAAGAATTAGTCGAAAAAGATCATCATTTACTTAAAAAAATATATCGTGTTTTCACTTAATGAAATTAATATTAATTTTACTTGTTGATAAAAAGGTATAAGATTTTAAAATGAATGATTGTTTACATTTCTAAAAACGAAGTAGGTGTATTTTTAAAAAAAATCATTAAATTTAAAAATACATCTTCATTAACTAATTTTTCATTTTTTCATAATAATAATTTACTCTAAAAACATCTCATCAAAGTAAAATAAACATATATTTTAATAAATAAAAACGGAATATTTTCACATATACTAAACACAATAATCAGAAACCATAATAACGACACTTCATGAACTCAATGTCACACAACACAATAACTTTGGCAGATTCAATAGAGCACACAGCCGAAACTATGATGAATTGCATGATTGAAGCACTTGATAACAAGGCTCCTAAAGAATGAAATACAAAAACAAATAAATAAAAATCCACCGACTCCTTAACTGCTAGTGATTTCATAAAAAATCGATTCTTTTGGTACATGAAAAAGTCTTGGACTTATTTTGATAAAAATGAATTTTTAAAAAACTTTTTCTGAATACAAAGCATGCTAAATTGGCAATTCCTCAAATAAGGGTGGGAATAAGTTGGACCGAACTAAGTTTTACAAGACCTAAGTCTAATCTGTCAAAAAATTCAAAGCTTAAGTCTCGTCTGTGGCATGTCATAGGCTTAATAGAAACCTGGTATGACCTACTTACTTAAAAGTCTATTTCATTTCAACATTTTTAAATAAATAATCAAACATATCTTTTGATAAATTAACAAGTTAATATATCAATTAAATTAAATTTTATTTTGATATTTAACATCACATTTCAAAAAATATGACTTTATATAATTATACTTAAATTATATTTTATAATAATACATTTAAATATGTCAAAAACTGAATGAGTATACATAAATTATTAAAAATTGAATATATAACAAAAAAATCAAATTTTAATATAATAATAATAATAATAGTAAAAAAATATTATTTATATTTATTTAAATAAGCCGACCTAATAGACCTAAAAAACTTATTATGTGGTCCGTAACCTAACCTTTTTAACTAAATAGACTTTTTTAGAAGCTTTGGTCTTATCTATTTAAGAAAAAATTATAGCCTGACATAGACTCCTATCAGTCGATCTGGCCTATTCCCATCCCTATCCTCAAATAAACTAATTGAAACACGTAACTTGAAGCTAAAATTAAACGCTGAGACGGCTGAATTCCTCAAATTTCAACCATCCAACATAATAACAAACAATATTAGGCTAAGCAGAACTGCAGATGGAAAACAACTAGAGACATTGATCCCAGTGGTTGAAGATGACCAAGACACAAAACTCTATGTAGAAGCATGCGAAGTGCGAAGGCAACATAAGGAAGCTGGCACTAGTTATGGCCGGATCGGTGATGCAAAGACAATCGGTGCATAAACCTTTAGTTAAATAAAATCAACCTTTCTGATCCCATACAACTAAGATGCCGGTTATTGTTGTCCTACAAGTGCGTACCATGGAAAGACTAAGGACGAGACAAGGGAGAAACATTCTGATTGACATGCAAACATTTGGAAGCCGCACCCATGTATTTAACCATGCATAATGTTGAGCACCATAAACTACACTCAGCAAATCCCAGTTCACTAAATTTCAAGAAGATGCAATAAGTCAGAATCTACATTTTATCTATCCAACTTTAAACTTCTCCAATTCAAAAGGAGGATGAGCGGTGATGCAAAACATTTGGTGTGCACGGGTTTAGTTAAATAGAATCAACATTTCTGATCCCACACAACCAAAATGGCGATCATTGCAATCCCAATAGTGTACCATGGAGACTACAGACGAAACAAGGGGTAACATTCTAATCAACATTCAGACATTTAGAACCCGCAGCCATCTATTTAACCACACAGAATGGTGAGAAGCAGACACTACATGCAGCTAATCACTAAGCAAACCCCAGTTTGATTTGATTTCACGGTGATGCAGCTACTATCCTTCTTTAAACTTCTCCAATTCAAAAGGAGGATCCAACTGTAGCATTCCTTAAGAGTCAACAATAAAGGTCATTCAACTTCCTGATATTGCAGTTTTAGTCAACTTATATGCAGAAGTAACTAGATGAGCCAATTGTGGAGGCATGCAGCACAGAAGCAAACAAGACCTACTAAGTGGTGAAACGATGCTGTTTTGGCCGATAACCACACCTCAAAACAGAGAAACATAAACATTTTAGGAAACTCATAGTATATCAAAAATCATAGTGGATTTGCAAGACTAAAAAACAAACAGTCGACATAACTTGATATATATAAAGTAGAGAATCAACATAACTTGATATATATATAAAGTAGGGAAGACAGGAGCAACCTCCGGGTTTTAGTATGCTGAAGAGAGATAACCGACGCAAAACAGTGTCCAAGGCACCCTTTTTGCGGCTACAACACTTTGCAAGTGTTAACAAAATCCAAGTTCCTAGCAATACCCATCGTCATGACATAACATAATTAACATGTATGTTGTATAATACTCACCCAATCCTAGAGAAACTACACTATAGCATAGAAGGCTCCACAACAATTATTCATCAATTGCTCCATTCACATTCTGATCTTAATCTCTGGAAAAAGAAAATTGAAAAACATGCATAAGTTCTCATGTCATTCATTAACTCACATCACATCATCAGAGAAAACTGAGTTGAACATTAATCAATCGTACCCATTGGCATAAGGTGAATCACGTTGAGAATAACGGTATGGAGGGGATCTGCTGTAGCTACGACCACGAGGAGGTGTTATGCTAAGTCGTCTTGGAGATCTTCTCCCACGTGGGCTATAACTCCTAATACAATGAAGCAAACCCAAAGGAAAACATGAGACGATGAATATATCAGTAGAGGATTAGCTGCTAGGAAATGACATTTTTCTGAAATGCTTATTATAATGCATTTAGAAAATGTAGAGTGGAAATGAGGAATTTCAAATACTATGATAGTCAAAATGACTGGCTACCACACCCATATTCAGATTGAGATCTTTTCCAGGCCACTCATAGTTGGTTTGGATTGATTTTAGCTTATGAATATCCTTTCCATTCTGAAAGTGAGGACAGACTAAAAATGTTATAGATCACTGAAGGTCAAATTTCTCTAGGCAGAGAGTTTTCACTTAAATAAAAAATGTGAAAAAGTGGTATAACTCAAAAGAAAGTAGATACAAATCCACAATTCAATAGGGCTTGCAATAAAAAATTAAAAAAATCTACCAAATTAACAAGAAATAAAAGGTGAACTACGAATTATAGAAAATGAGACTTGAAAAAGTGTTGAACTCCGCCTAATTTGCAAAACAGTCAAAAGAAAGCACCGCAGAAATGATATTAAATTTCATTCAAATAGTTTTAAGCAGGTTATGGTTATGTAAACACTTTAAAAATAAATTTGTGTCCTCGTATCAGTGCTTAATATTAAAGTTTGCAAACAATATTCAAAGATATTTGCATTTCTAAAATCTTACGCCCAATTCAAACTGTAACAAAATAAAAATTTCAGAGCTAAGCTATTTGAAAAAGTCGTTTGAAATGCATAATTTTTTTATTCATATAAAGCATATGCGTATATAACACACCTGCGGCCATAACCATAACTTGGACTTCTTCGATGACGATAATAAGGACTAGGACTTCGTCTCCTTCCACTCCCTAGGCCACGTGAACCACGCGGTTTACGGCACTCCCGAGCAAAGTGTCCAGGTTCACCACATTCATAGCATTTCAAGTCTGACCTTCCACGTCCACCACCACGGCCGCCTCCATCCTTAGAATTATGAGAAAGCTCTACACGCCAGCCATTCTTTCCTGTTTCATACATTACAATAATTATGATAATTCCAAATCTGGATTATGCACAAAATAGCAGAAGGACAAATATGATGACAAATTGACAAAACATGAATAACACACACAAACTGACCATCCAAGGCATTAATTGCATCAAGGGCATCCCTCCGATCATCAAACTCGATAAACGCATATCCTGGTGGTCTACGAGCAACCCATACACTGTATTGCAAAAAAGTATATTAAGACTTGCAACCGATCATGATAGAACATGTTATGCAAAATTTGTAGCAAAAATAAAAATGCATCACATTCTAAACACAAACAATGTATTTTTTTAAAACATCCATTGTAGTCCCTTAATGTGTGAAGCGTTGTCACATGTATCAAAATTGCAAATACATCCCCAATATCTCTTTTGTTAATAACTTTATGTACTAAATTGACCAACCAAAAACAAATTTGAGCATTAAAATGACTAACTAAAGATATATTCAATCATTTTTTATCTAATAGGACAAAAAAGCTGTGGTCATGAATAAGAACCAGCGCCACACAAAAAATATCATTACCATTAGCCCTTACACACGAAATAAATGAACCATCTGTCAAAACTCAGGGTGTTAAAGAACTGTGAACTTCATAAGCAGAGATATTTCCAAATTATAATTAAGGAGGGAAAAAAAGATGAAAAATAGCAATGAAAAACTAGTCGATGAATATTTTTTACAATTAGAAAAGGGAATTATTGATAAGAAAAATCCACTTTATGAATAATTATCTAATTGATTTAAGTAAGAACTCCATCCATTTCAAAATGGATACCACTTTCAAGTTTCAAAGTAACTTTAATTATTTTTTTACAATTGTATTGTCTAATTAATATTATGTACACTACTTCTATTAGTTTCAATAGTTAATAAAGATAATTTGATAAAATGAATATTCACCTTTTTTAGAATCACTATTACATTTTTCAATTTTAATATGTATTTAAAAACCTTATACGACTCTCATTTTGACACTCATTTTGAAAATAATGATTAAATTGGTAACTCAATCATTTACCACTATTTAAATTAAAATTAATTAAAATTATTCCTAAAATGAAAATATTTTAATTAATTCAACAATATTTCCATGGAGAGAGAGAGAGTAAAGAAGTGAATTACCTGCGGAGAACACCGTACAAACGAAATTCATCTTCGAGTTCCCTCTCAGTGACTCGAGGATCCAAATTACCAATATAAACCCTAGCCATTGTCCCAAAACCTATGCAAATTTATTTTGATAACTAAAAATGTTAACAATCATCATCACAAATAAAAAAATAAATAAGTGAACAAAAACGATAAATTTGCACGAAAAAAGTTCTTTGAAAGTAAATTAAGGCAAAAAAGTTGCGTCGATATTGAAGAGAGTTTGAGAAGAAAATGAACGAATCCTTACTGTTTCGAATGCAGAGAGAGAGGTGAGTTGCGAAGAAGAGTGAAATGAAATCAAAGATCGCGTGTAAGTGAAAGAATTGTAGAGAATTCTGGATGATCGTGAGAGAAACCACTTTTCTAATGCTTCAACGCTTGCGTTTTGGGCTCGTGGTTCAATAGTAAACGTACCAGACAAAATTAATGGGTTTTCTTAATAACACCCCCTCGTTTTGGATAGAGTTAAAAGTAGTAGGGGGTATTAAAACGAGTTCAGCAACTCTACCTACCATCAAAGTTCCATTCCGTATAATCCACCGACAAAATGGTCGGTGGTGGGATAAGATAGAGATGATTTATTATAATATTCTCTTTTTTAAAAAAATAATTAAAATAAAAAAAATTCGGTGCAATAGGGAACACAGTATTAAAAAAATTTCTCATTTTAATAATTGAATAATTTTTTTTTTAGTAAATTAAAAATAATTAAAATATTTTACAAAAAAACTAAATATTATTAATAAAATACATTAAATTGAATAAAAGAAAAATATAGCTGAGTAGATGTGGTATAACAGATAACGTGTTATATTATTTTAACAATTCTTCCCCATTTTGTAGATAAATTAACCACTTAATTCTAGTTTGTTAACAATTTCTTCCTATTTTTTCTCTGGATCTAATAAATAAAAATAATAATAATAATAATAAAAATGATTATACTTAAAAATAGTAAATTATATTAATAACATCAAACAAAATGCACTAAATCGGAAAAAAAATACATCAAATTTGAGTATTCGTTTAGACAATGTTTCCTAGTATGACCCTGATATAATCCGCACTTTCTTGGTAATTTTTCTTGTAGTGTCCATTTATGTTTTAATGCATTTACTCTTTTAGCAACCTTTCTTGACTTTCCACAGTTCACTCTTTTTGTGTTTTGAAGTTCTGCATCTAAACAAACAATTTGAACTTAAACAATTAATAACATACCTTTTTGAATCTAATTTTTGTATCGCAAAATTCAATGATTGTTTTAAATGGTAATGTTTGATTGCATATACGCATTCATCTTTGCAAACTTCATTCCAATTGCAAGAGTTCCATCTAGTGTTGGGACTTCGTTAAGAAAAGTCGCCCAAAGAATAAACGCATTAAAACAGAAATGGACACTACATAAAAAAAGAAAGTGCGGATTATGTCGCTGGTCATACTATAAACATTGTCCAAACAGGCACATCTACTCAAATTTGATGTTTTTTTTTCGATTTAATGTATTTTGTTTGATGTTATTAATATAATTTACTATTTTTAAGTATAATTATTTTTATTAATTTTTATTTATTAGATCGGGAGAAAAAAATAAGAAGAAATTGTTAACAAAATAGAATTAAGTGCCTACGTTATCTACAAAATAGAAGAGAGGTGTTAAAATAATATAAATTTATCTACATAGGAGGGAGTTGTTAAAATAATATAATACATGATTTGTTTTGGCACAACTACTCAACCGCAATTTTTTCTTCTTCAATTAATGTATTTTATTTTATTTTATTTTATTAATAGTATTTTGTTTTTTTTAAATATTTTAGTTATTTTTAATTTATTAAATAAACAATTATTCAATTTTTAAAATGAAAAAAAAAATTTAATATTGTGTGCATGGTCGCATTTGTGGGATGCGACCTCCTACTGCACTAAATATTTTTTTTCCTGTCCCATAGCGGAGATACGACTGGGAAAAAGTAAGGCATTTTAGTACATTTGATATTTTGGTTACTTTAAAAACAAAAAGAGAATATTATAATAAATTATCTGTAAAATAGTCCGTTGAGTTAATTTTAAATATTTTTTATTTTATTTTTTTACGAATAAAATTATCCATTAGTTTATTTTCTTATTACAATCCAATAAACATAATTTTATTTGATTATGTATTAATTATTGAATCATGTTAAATTTTAATAATTTAACTTTGGATTTTTAGTTTTGATGGATCACCCTACTTACAAATATATATTTAATAGTTTTAATTTTCTTTTGTCAATAACAAGTGAATCCATTCAATTTGCCAACTTTTTTAAGGGTGAGGCGGGAGTGTCAGCCCATCTAAGTTGGTATGTGTCGTCTCATTCTACTTTTAGACAAATTATTGGCGGGTTCGGACTAAAACTGTGAAGGTTGGCCTATTTTGTTTTAGGCATAGTTATTCTCTTTTTTTGTCTTAACCTTTCAATTCCAAGTGAAAAACATTTAATAATTTAGAGTTCGGTCGAGAAATGAGTAAATTTTGGTTAAAGATTATTCTAACAGATTTTAAACTATGGTGCTTGTTCGAATGACTCATATTTCATTAAAGTTCATTAACTACTAGAATTTACTCAATTGATTGAGTATATTAAATTTGATTCATCTAAAGTGTTAAATTGATAAAGTAAATAAATCAATAATTGATAATATGAACATTCATGATTGATCATTCATGTCAAATAATATTAATTATTAATTTGTTTATCAATGATTGATATTATTTACCTCTAAAGTGAATTGTTCATTTTAAAGTGAATTGCTTCAAACATGAAAGTTCAAAATTACATAAAATTGAGAATTATTTTATTTAAATAAAAAAGTGATATTCTTTTGACACAAATTTGTAATTTTAAAAGATTTTTTTTTGGTAAGAAATTTTAAAAGGTTTTTTATCCTTAAAAATATGAATTGTTTTAGTTTTAGGCAATGCGGATATCTCGGAGTGTACTTTTTCATTATCCACATCACAACACAAAAGAAAAGTAATACTTATAAAATCTATATAAATATAAATATAAATATAAATATAAATATAAATATAAATATAAATATAAATATAAATATAAATATAAATATAAATATAAATATAAATATAAATATAAATATAAATATAAATATAAATATAAATATAAATATAAATATAAATATAAATATAAATATAAATATATAAATATAAATAAATAAATATAAATAAATAAATATAAATAAAGTAGAAGAGAAGTAATAGAGGCTTGCCACATGGAAAGGAAAGGAAGAATAATATCTCGAATTTATTTTATTACTTAGTATATATATCTTCCAACAATTGTTTACAATATTATATACAAAAAATATTTTAATCCTTTTGTTTTTTGACCCAAAAAAATGCTTTTATTCGTATATTGTATAGATAACACAAGTTTTATATTTTATTTTTAGTTTAATTTTCATTCCATTTTATCGTAATTTTTATACACATTGTAATTATTTATACGTGTGACATTTTTAATGATCTAACAATTACTTTAGAATTTGAATTAAACAAAGTTTAATCTTTACAAAATTAACTTGTAAGGTGAAGAATGACCCCACTTATAAATATATTGTATGCCTTTATTTTATTTAATGCATTTTCTCATTCTCAAAATTAAATATTTGGAGCAAGACAAAAGTGACGGATAGTGGTGATTTGATCATAAATTAATTTTATTTTTATAGCGGCGACACAACTAATTTTAAATAAATTTTGATTTCATTTTAAAATTTAGGTTAGAAAACAATAATGGTGAATATAAATTAATTGGATGCATTTAATAGCTCTCTAAAAAAATTTAAAGGTAAATCTTTATTATTTTTAATAAACTTTAATAAAAATTCATATATATATATATATATTACACGTCTTCTTTTCTTTTGGTTGCTATCAAATTAACTGTTTTACTAAAATGAAACTTTTTTATAGATTGATATTAAAAACACTCAAATTGATTATTTAGTTTTAAATTTTCTCTTAATTGCTTTTATGAAAAGTTCTCTTAAAAATTTAGATAGAATTATATCTGAAAAATGAGATACAATATATTTTTGAATGAAATTTAAATTTGAGACCACTTTTTCAAAGATTTGATTAGTTTGTTCAAAAGTTTTGGTGAGAGTATTTATCTATACATAAAATTATGTAATATGCTATTGTCATTTTCATTTTTATTTTAAATAATTTGTCGAATTATAAGTCAAATTATTATTTAAAAATAGCAAGAGCATATTTTATTATTTACTTTTTTTTTGGGTTAAAAAAAGCTATTTCTATTTTTTTTTATCATGACATCATCTTAGGGTTCGCATGTAGTCTTACCTAAAGATAACAATATTTTTATTCGTTTTATCTATTCACGATGCAATACAACAAAACATTCTGGTAATAATCACGTTATTCAAAGTACCATTTTTTTCAAACGTAAAACTTACCAATTTTTTCTTCAAATTTAACTAAGATGTTTTTATTTGTAAGAATATCCAAATGAGTTCTTTTTTTTTTTATATTTTCTTCTATCTATTTATAAAATGATAAAAAAAATTTACAACAAAATATTAAGTTTAAATCATTTATATTCAATCTAACACTATATTTGAATTAGAATTGAAAGATTTGTTTATTCTCCATTATTGCTATTTTTTTTTGTTGAAAAAAGAAAAATCCCCATTGGACACATGAATATATTATATATTCTGTGTTTGGAATGTTTCAATCGTGGCATCAAAACTTCACTATCTTCTCAACTTCAAACTCTAATGGTCAATTTTTCTTCACAAAAAGGGATGAATTTTTATCTCAAAAACCATCAAAACTTGTTGATAAAGCTTCACACTTTCAAAAGCTGAATCAATTTCACAACTGGAATTTTTTTATTAATTTCTTGTTCTTGTTGTTGGTGTTGGTTTTGTGGAAGAATAATGAAGTTGGATAGGATTGAAGAGAGCAGCAGCAGTGTGAGGTTATTGGGGGGGAGAAGCAAGAGTAGTAGTGATGGTGGGAGTAGTGAGTCTAGGTGGGTTGATGGAAGTGAAGTTGACTGGGATGAAGCTCCTCCATGGTCTAATAAGAATGATAATCATGGAAGTGATGGTGGAAGAGAAGGGTATGGTTCAAATTCAATTAGGAGGAGGTTAGTTAAGAAACCTAAAAGGGTTGATTCTTTTGATGTTGAAGCTATGCAGATTGCTGCTAGTCATGATCAACACTCAAAGGTATGTTTTTTATATTATTTCTTTTTATAATTTTTTTGTCACAAAAAAATTATTGCCTATATTTATACTTTTAATAATCTAGATTTTGTTTCTTTATTGGATTAGTAGTGTTTTTGGTCTATGTAATATGGACTCAATTAGGCTTTAGTCTTTGTGTTTTATTTTTTTAGATTTTGTTCCTGAAATTTTAGATTCGTCTTCTTTGTGGTCCAAAAAATTAATGTTTTGTGTGTTAAAATTTTATTGAATTGGCTATTTGAGCAAACAATGGTTTTGGATAAAGATATGATCCATGATAGAGTGTCACAGCATCATTCGATTAATGTAGCTGACCTCACATAGTGGGATAAAGCATTGTTGTTGTTATAGTACTAAGAGCATATAAGACTTGTATTTGCACCTTTACTATTGAGTCGTATATAACACTGACACTTCAAATTTAATGCGTGACAAGTGTCTATTAACACGACACTGACACATGTATTCAAGCACTTACATTTTCTCAAACTATTACCAGTGTAGATGTCATGTTTGGTGTATTTGTTTGTGTCGGTGCTTCAAACTAGTAAGCAATAAGTAATAATTGCAGTATTCATGGAGCATTGCAATGCACAGAGTTTTTGTCATGCCCACTTCACCAATTTTAATGTCACTCAAACTCAACAATGTTATATTCCAATTCACTTTTTTTAACACATCATATATTGCTATCTCAGTCTTTAAAACAATTTGTGCTTATGTGAATCAGGACCTTTCCCTTTTGCCTACCATTGCATTGGCATTTCAAACTCTTGGTGTGGTATATGGTGACATGGGAACAAGTCCTCTATATGTTTTTGCTGATGTCTTCAGCAAGGTTCCTATTGGATCAGATGACGATGTCTTGGGTGCATTATCGTTAGTAATGTACACAATAGCGCTTATTCCATTAGCGAAGTATGTTTTCATAGTTCTCAAAGCTAATGATAATGGAGAAGGTAACACTGTAACAGATTCATTTTCACAATCAGAGTTATGTACTTTGGTTTGGTTCATTTCAGGCGTATCGCAAAATCATGTTTTTTATATGTTAATAACTGTGCAACTGTAGGAGGAACGTTTGCGCTTTACTCGCTGATTTGTAGGTATGCAAATGTGAATCTGCTTCCAAATCGGCAACAAGCTGATGAACAAATCTCTAGTTTTAAGCTCAAACTTCCTACTCCGGAACTCGAAAGGGCTTTAAAAATAAAAGAGACTTTGGAAAGGACATCGTTTTTGAAAAACGCATTGTTAGTGTTGGTTCTTATAGGAACTTCCATGATTATTGGAGATGGTATTCTAACTCCGGCGATATCAGGTACTTAAGCAAGCAAGAAATTCTGTTTTAAGTTTTTGGTTTTCTCATGTGATCTATGCTGGCTGGAAGTTTGATCACAAGCATATATCTCTGAGCTAAACTAGTCAATAATCATACCAATTGTAGCACTCACAATAAATCTAATAGACTAACTAGACTCTGTTGAACTGGTTCAACTAAGACTTTGCTTCTGCTATCCATTTCAGTTAACAAACCATCTACATTTTGAAGATTTTAAAATTCGCTTATCATTTTGTACAAGTCAGATGTTACGGAAAAAAATAGCTTTTTGTGTACCTTAAATATAACCATGGTGCTTCTTTATTGCAGTGATGTCTGCCATAAGTGGTCTACAGGATCAAGTAAATGGATTTGGTACAGGTATGTATAATTTCCTTTTCTTTCTAAGAATTTCAGTTTTTTCTGGATGAAGAAAAGACATATAAACAAAGATGGTGTCTGCTTGACTTTTTCAAGGAAGGCATAACTTCATGATCAAAGTGTCCAAATATCGATGGAGAAAAACTTGCAGTCTTTTGATAAGAATTGGTTCAACCACACTACATAATTATATTCAAACAGAAGATTTTAAGATATCAATCACACTGTTGCCAATCGTATATAATAATAGTTTGTTCAAATTCTGCTACATAGTAATGCTATAGCACCACTATAGCCGCTATTTGACAATATTTTATACTAAATAGCGTATCGCGGAACAATAGGGAGTTGTTCAAACTCCGCTATGCTATAGTGTTGCTATAGCCACTACTTAACAACACTAATCAATCATTTTTTTCATTGACTATTTCCTTTAGGTCAGAATCCCTGCAAGAACTCTATACTAACTAGCATGATGTACTTTGACATAGTAGGTCGATTATGGCTGATGATTCTACTATAAAACACCAAGTTAACATCATTTCTCTTAATTTTTTTTCAGAAAGAAAAGTAAACTTTTTACTTCTCTGTTAGTTTGGCATTCTAAATGTTTTATTTGAACTATCAACTATTTGTATTTAGGTGCTGTTGAGAATTTTGGCATTTACTTATGGTACAGAACTTTGGAAACTAATTTGACAAATTATTCTCTTGCACAACAAAGCTTAGATATGTTATTCGTGTTTTTTACTTGCAGGTGAAGTGGTTGGTGTATCTATTGTAGTCCTTGTGGCTTTGTTCAGCATTCAACGGTTCGGTACCGCTAAAGTGGGTTTCATGTTTGCCCCTGTACTTGCTTTATGGTTCTTTTCTCTGGGTTCTATTGGAATATATAATATCCTTAAATACGATATTACTGTTTTGAGAGCATTCAACCCGGCATATATCTATTATTTCTTCAAGAATAATGGCAAAAGTGCATGGTCAGCACTTGGTGGTTGCGTTCTATGCATTACAGGTAAACCTGTTTCTCATTTTCAGGGCTTCAATCTATAAGCACCATGATTGACTGGCGTAATATTTGGTATATCTTGCTGTCAACATAGCGATGTAGTCTTCTTTTTTATGCTATGAACGTCACGTTTTCTTCTTTACTCATTTCTTAGATGCTTTTGAAGTTTAAACTTGTGAGCATTTCTAGAATTGTCAATCAACATGTTTTTCTATTGGTTTTTGTTGCATGCAAGAACCAATAGAAGTGATTGACATGATCTTGAAAATGTCACAAACTTATATGATCTATAACTTATTTCAACCATTCAAAACATAACTGGTGTATTCTTGTCTACCTAAATGAGATATTTGTAAATAATGCATAGAAAAACTCTTGTAAGACATGGATTCAGAAAATTCACAACTTTGGTGTACATTCTCCTACAGGTGCAGAAGCAATGTTTGCAGATTTAGGACATTTTTCTGTACCAGCAATACAGGTTTGTGAGTTCTCAAATTATTTCTTCTTGAAAAGTAAACCATTATGGGTCTACTTGGACTGATTTATTTGTGTTTATCTTAAGTGCTTGTGATACTATTTAGAACAACTTATGAAAATACCTCATGACATGTCTATAAGTTGTTTACAGTTAATTCCGTTGAGCTCTCCAGGATAATTTATGAGAACAATTTGTAGTTATATGAAAATAGTTTGACTTTATCTTATCTTTTGTTATAAAAATAGCTTATACAAAAACATTTATATGCTAAACGCTTATGCTCTAAACGCTTAATTAAACTATTTATCCAAACAGTACATAATTTGTATTAAAAGTTCTTCAATTATTAATATGTACTTTCTTAAATCTCTTATACAATATCTTATACAGATTGCTTTCACTTGTGTGGTATTTCCATGTCTCCTCCTTGCTTATATGGGCCAAGCTGCTTTTCTAATGAAAAATCCCGCTTATTATTCAAGCGTATTCTACAAATCTGTTCCAGGTGATATTGTGTTTATAAACATACAAACCAAAGTTCTGAAAACTATACTAAGAAGCCTTTGTTATGTATCTTAATCATTTTGAATCCTGCTGTTCTGTTTGTGCTTTGTGTCAAACAGAGAGTCTCTTCTGGCCAGTGTTTGTTATAGCCACACTTGGTGCTATGATTGCCAGCCAAGCAATGATATCTGCTACATTTTCATGCGTTAAGCAATCGATGGCTTTGGGATGCTTCCCCAGGCTCAAGATAATTCATACCTCAAGAAAGTTCATGGGTCAAATTTACATTCCTGTGATAAATTGGTTTCTGATGATCATGTGCATTGTTGTCGTTTCCATCTTCAAAAGCACTACTGATATTGCAAATGCATATGGTAAAGTTTCCACCATCTCAAGTTTTCACATTGTTTCTATATTCTGGATATGCATATATGTTTCATGTCCATGATTTCAATTTGGTAATGTTGAGAAAATCATGCAACTTATCAATTAAACAGTATATGCCTTGAGTATTTATCTTGTAAATTTTAATTAGAAACCAATTTATTCTGTGCCTAGATGCACATTTTATAGTTCAGAAGTTCATTTCAATAATGGGAATTATGGTTTTATGAACTTCTATTATATTTTTAACACTGTCAACCTATGTAACACTGACACTTCAATTGAAGGCGTATTTGGTGTTTGACACGTGTCACTGTCAATGTCATGTCCATGTCTGTATCAGTGCTTCATAGGTGCCAACAGCTAAGTACTTAACAAATAGTTCGTGTCCTTTAATCCAAAAATGTTAAAGTACAACAAGAAGAAGCCGAATCAGTTTGATATAACACAGTATGCATGCCTTATCCTGAAACACCATTTGAATTATATATTTCACTAATGTGATTCATTTCATTGTTGCATTGCAGGCATTGCTGAAGTTGGTGTCATGATGGTTAGCACAACCTTGGTGACACTTGTAATGCTTTTAATTTGGCAGACTAACTTGTTTTTAGCATTATGTTTCCTACTTGTATTTGGTTCAGTGGAGCTCCTCTACATGTCTTCTGTCCTATCGAAAATCTTCGAGGGCGGCTGGCTTCCACTCGCCTTTGCTACGTTCTTCCTCTCCGTGATGTACACGTGGAACTACGGCAGTGTATTGAAGTACCGAAGGGAAGTCAGAGAAAAAATTTCAATGGACTTAATGCTTGATCTCGGCTCAAATCTCGGAACGGTTAGAGTGCCAGGAATAGGATTGCTATATAATGAACTTGTCCAGGGTGTTCCCTCCATTTTGCTGCAGTTCTTGCTAAGCCTTCCAGCTCTTCACTCTACCGTAGTTTTTGTCTGCATTAAATATGTCCCGATTCCCGTGGTTCCTCAAGAAGAAAGATTTCTATTCCGAAGAGTTTGTCCAAAAGATTACCATATGTTCCGCTGCGTTGCAAGGTACGGTTACAAAGATGTTAGGAAGGAAGATCACCATGCATTCGAGCAACTTCTTATCGAAAGTCTTGAGAAATTCTTGAGAAGGGAAGCACAAGAAGCTGCATTGGAGTTGGAGGGAAACTTAAACGATGACGCGGACAGCGTCTCAGTGGATGCAAGAAGTTCTGATCTTCCGGACGGTACTGCGGTAGAAGAGCTTAGGATTCCACTAATGCATGGTCAGAGTTTGGAAAAAACAGAAACTTCTACCTCCCACGACGCTGCATTGACACTACCGTCTAGTTTCATGTCATCAGATGAAGATCCTAGTCTCGAATACGAGCTTTCAGCTCTTAGAGAAGCAATGGATTCAGGATTCACCTATTTGCTTGGACATGGAGATGTGAGGGCAAAGAAGGACTCTTTTTTCTTTAAGAAATTGGTGATAAACTATTTCTATGCATTTCTAAGAAAGAATTGCAGAGGTGGTACTGCAAATATGAAAGTACCTCACACCAATATCATTCAAGTGGGGATGACATATATGGTATGAATGAGACATGCATTCATTCTGATAATTATGTAATGCAATCTTAGTTTAGAACAACACATTGCTATTGCTATTTTTTCTGTTGACAATGATTGGTAATATTTTTAGTACACCCTCATTTCACATCTTTGGTTGTTTTATCGTTTTATTATTTTCTAAGTGTTAGATACCCTTAGATAGAATTAACCATTATTTTTCAATTATACCTAGATATAATTAAGATTATTTATAGTAGAACATTAATAGGAATTAATTTATATACATATGGTCACTGTAAATATTTTTTTACAATGTGGATCAATCATAACATCATTAAAAATATTTATATTCACTGCATTGAAAAAAGATAATTAAATAAAAGAGTACTTTAGTAAAAAAATATACATTTAAATGATTTTTTAATAGTTTGTGTGCGAAAACTTTAAACTACTAAAGTATTAAATAGAGAGTAGTTATGTTGTCTCAAAAATTGTATTTTGTTCTTTAGAGCAATCAAATTGTGTTGAATATTGCTGTAAAGCATGATATGAATCAGAACTTTGATGATGGTTGAAAACGGTTAACGTTGTCGGAGTATGGCGAAGTGCAACATAACAATTTTTAATGAGGGTGTACCTAGAAACACTTCAACTTCTAAGTCAGTGATAGTCATTTCAACTGCCGATACTTCATCTTCGGCCCCTACAAACTCCTTCAACACTCGACAGTGGCACATATTCTTCGCTCGTCCTCAGGGGGAAGACCTGCCAATACATGGTCAATCTTACAATCTTGAAGGCCACCAAAAACATTGTTGATTCCTCTAGTGCGGTATAGATAGATCGTATCCCAAAGGCTTCCTCTAAAACTCAATGGTAATCTTATGCATCTGGAGCATCTCTAGATTGTTGCGAGGACACATCACCTTCTTCATCATCTCGTCGTACCTACACATATCATAGGAAGATAAGTGAGTCTGACATCTACCAACCTCGACAACCCACCACTCCAGCTCTTTGAGGGTAAAAGAGAGGCGGAAACGCCCTTCCAGCCCTACCTTAAAGCAACTCGGTCGTCGGAATCGTATAACAATGTCTATAGCACTGTTGTATGATCAAGATTTAATACTCTATATATATAGCATACTAATATTCAAAGGTTTTAGTATTTTCATAAATTTATTTTTAAATTGCTTTCATTTTCAAATTCTCAATTATAATTTTGTATTTTATCTTTTGAGTACGATATCTAAGACTTTCGTGTAAAATTTATCTATTAGTTCACACCTATAACTTATTTGGTAGTTTTGTTTTCATTATTATAGAAATATTTGCATGTTATCACTATATGAATTATTTTTTCAATAAATTAAATGTAAAAGTTTCAAATATTTTATTTGCATTTTAATTAATTTTTTTTAAGAATATTGTGGTTGCATTGGCGTTAATTTTTTTGGGTCAATATATTATCCTTTACGCCACTTAGGCCTATGACATGGGTTTAGCAACTGTACAATATTCCTATATGGGTTGTTGCCACTAAGATTAAAGTAAGGAACAGCCTGCACTATTTACACCCCTATAATACACTCCTTATCTACTACTAATAGTATCTTTTTCTAACTAGGAATAAACTTTTGAATGTTATTGAACGTGGGATATATTGCCATTCTAAAGGTAATTTTTGTACTCTTTACAGTGTTATAACATTAATCGTCAATTTGGTCTCTAAAAGTGTTATGTAATGTCAAATTATTTCTTAGATTAATTAAAATTATTAAAAACTCTCTTAATTAGTTAGTTACATCTAAAATATTAATCCTCTATCAATTAGTCATGTAAACTCTTATTTGAATCTCTAAAAAAAAATATAATTTTAGATCTAATTCACTCACTTGCTCTCACTCTTCTCCATTGTCTCCTTCTTCTTCAATTTGATAATCTAAATATTAAAATTATATTTTGAGAGCAAGAAAGAGAGTGTCCTTTTTTTCTAAAAAAGAAAGAAGAAGACAGAGTGGCATAACGAACCAACGGAGAATATTCCGAGCAATTTCCTTACATAAGGACCCATCTATTTTTTTTAAGTAAATTTATTTTAATTTTTGAAAGTGTAAGGTACTGTAGACTTTAGTTTTTAATTTAAGTCAAACGTTTAAATTATTTCTCAAATAATAAAAATGTCATAGTTTAGTTCGTAACGTTATAGATGGGATTTCTCAGGAATATTACAGTAAATTATATTTTTAGAAATTGTTATAAATAGTAAATTATATCTTTCATAATATTTTAATGATCGAATGACTAATTTGAATTTTTTATTGAGTGAAAAATTAAAATGACAGTACTCTATAGATTAAAATTGTGGTTTATTCATTTTTCTTTAGTTTAATTTTCATGTACTTTCAATTAAAAGATTTTACACGGTGGTAAATCATGACCAAATACATAAATAATTTTATAAATAATTATAAAAAAAATCAAATATTAATAGTAATTTAATATTGTAATTGATTTATGATGACTATATACATAAATTAATTTTTTTATTCAAACAAAGCAGGAATTGAGAATATGAACGATTAAAATTTAAATAAAAGGTATATGAAAAAAAATTGAATGGTGATACTTTTGTTAAAATTGAGTTAGGTTTGTGCACAAAGTATTCGTATTCATGTTATGAAGGAATGTTTTATCCTAGGCACGATGAGGTTCTACAAATTGTCAAATCAATTATGACAAAATAGATAGATAGGATGCATAAGCAACGGCTAAATATTCATTGAAACTTAAAGTAAATTTTAAAACAAAGTCTTAATAAAAAAAAAAGATTTTTTTAATATTAATAATAATATTTTATTATAATTTTATTTAAATGATATTTTTTGTTTTATGAGATGTAAAGTATTTAATGGTTATATTTTTTTATAATTATGAGATTTTTTATCTTAAAAAACTAAAATATTTTTATTTTTTAAGCTTAAATATTCATGAAGGATTAATTATATTTTTGAGTATTTAAACCCTAGTTTTGCTAGTTTAACCTTAAGTCGGTCATAATTGAATAGATTTGAATTTAGATGATAATAGATACATCAAATCAATCTATTAATCCATTTACAATCCACTAAAAATTTCCTATAAAAATTCAATTCAGTTCGTCCATTAAAAATAAAAATCCCAATCCATCTATTATTATATTTTAATGATCGAATCTGATAATTGATGAATCGGAATCCAATTCGTTGATAAGAAAACAATCGGTTCATCGTTTTGAACCAATTTCCAATCGCTAGCTTCAATTTCACTTTTTTCATCTACCTTCATAAAGAAAATTGAAGTGAATCAATTAAAAGAAGAAACAAACATTTGCAATTTTGTATTAATATTGTATTTGGAATCCTAACCCTAATTTATGTAAGAGTGTACTATTTTAAGGAACAAGAATGAAACATTTGGGGGAAGCATAATAAAACATTTGGGGTTAATTTTAGGTTAAAGAATATTGTAATTTAATTATACTGGGGGGTTTATTTTTAGGTTAAAAAAAATTATGTTTTAATTATATTTAGGTTTAACGGTGTTACAATTTTTGTAACGGAAGTTAGGATAGAATGACTATTTTAAAATAAACTATATTTGTAGGGATGTGAACCAAATAAAAAAACTTACGATGACCGAAATCAAAAAAAGTTATAATTGCAAGGACCAAAGACATATTTAAATATATTTTTTTTAATATTTTGATAAATTGTAAACCTAAGATAATAATACTATTTATTATTTCTAAAACTAAATATATTTGTTATTTTAAATACCTATTTGTTACAAAAACGAAAAAGGAATTTTGAAAATATTTTGAAAAAACCATTTTTCATAATAATTAATTTATATAAGTAAATTTATAATTTTAAAAATAGTTTTTTGTTTTAAAATATAATTTTTGTTTTTTTAAAACATAAATGAATATATTGTTTTTTTTTATAACTAATTTTTTGAAAAATGAAAATAATATTTTTGTTGTGAAATTGATCAAATCAAGAGCAAGATATGATGAATAGAGACAAAAAAAGAGAAAGAGAATAAGAGAAAATGTAGTATTATTCTTTATGTGAGTTTTATTTATAGGACACAAGTAAATAAGTGGACAATCATAATAGAATGCACTCATTAATGAACATCCACTAATAGCTCTTTTTATAACACTCTCCATTGAATGTCTATCGAGTATAAACCTCACTAAAATCTTATTGGGAAAAACTAAATTAAAAAAATCTAGTGAAGGAAAAATAGTACAATATCATTTGTGAGATTTGTCTCATTAAAAACCTTACTAAAAAAACTCAATGAAACAAAATCTTGGTGAAGGAAAAAAGAGTGCAACATATATTTATTTTCCTCTTCATACAGACAATAGTCTTTGAGACAACGAAGACCAATCTATTTTTCAAAAGTCTTGATTCGCGATAACTTTGTAAAAAGATTTGTTTTGTCTTCTTTATTATAATCTTCTTTAAAGTAGAAGTGTATGCGATATTATTCCCGTAGAATCGTTACAACAACCTTTTCTAGAAGAAAAACCACAAATCGCGTGTATGTAATGAACCACATACTTCAATCAAAACACATTCTTGACTTGCCTCATGTAGTGGTAAAATTTCTCCATGAAATGATTATACTTCCTCATGTAGACAAATAGCTTCTTAGTGATACATACCATTATAAGAATTAGACAAATAATCTGCATCTCAAAGATAACAAAGTATATACACTTGACTCTGTTCCAATGACATTGTAAATGTAAATAAGTACACATCTCTAATAGATTAAAAAATAATAATTAGCAACATACATTAGCGTTTGATTGCACTAATATGGTATTTCAAGACAACGTAGTAATCATTATTTTCTCGAGCTCTAAAAAGATATTTGTTCATAATTAGCGAGCTTACAATAATCAACAGGCACAACTGATTAGATTTGTCCATTTAGAACCATTTTAGAAAGATTTGCATTATAATTGACTTGTGTTTGGGAGAATACATTGGAAGAGGGGAGGAAGTACAGTGGTGGTTGGAGCTAGCGGAATGGGAGGTGGGTTGGTTTTTAAGAGAGGATGAAAGATAATCAGAGAAAGTGTTATCAGAGGGAGAAACTTTTGGAGGAGTAGGACGTGGTGGAGGAAATGGTGATCGAGGTGGTGAAGGTGTTGGTGTTATTGGAGTTGGGTGATTTCTTGCAGATGATTTGGTATGAGCCATGGATTTTTGAGAGAAATGGAGAAAAAAATGGAAGCATAAGTTGTAGAGAATAGGGATGTAGAGGTTTCGATGAAGGAAGAAGAAACAGTTTTTTTGGGAAGAGCTGAGGGATAGAGTGACACACATGGGTGTTATAGGAGTGGGTGGTTGAGAAGTGACTAGTGATATTGAGAAGGAGGAAAGTAGGCTATGATGAGGCTAGAGTAGCCGTTTTTTGGAGATTGAAGGAAAGAGCCGTTACTTTTGCCTCCTTATGTGAAATTAATTTTTTATATTTAAACTTCACTTAAAACTGACAAGAAAGGAGACTGATGTGAAGAGGAAGGAAACGCAAACCGTTCTCCGTATTGACCAAAACATTCTGGTAAGATTTTTCCAAGGAGATGATTTGAGTTTTTTATGAGTTTTAGTTTTTCTTTAATAAAATTAAAATTATCTTCAACTAGGGGGGTTTGAATTATAATTGCCCCTTTTAAAATTATCTTTAATTGAAGTAACAATTTCAATTATAAGGAAGGGGGGTTTGAATTATAATTGCCCCTTTTAAAAATTCCTGTTTAAAAAACTGAAATGTTTAACTCAAGATTGATCTTGGTTACAAACGAAGAACGTTCTTGGTTAGTGGAAAAACAGTAATATCAATTTATCAATATAAAAACTGATTGTAAGACAAAGAGTAAATAGAGATAGGGATAGAGAAATCACACAAGCATATATCCTGGTTCATCCAACACAGGTTACGTTTAGTCCTCACAAATGTGAGATTTTCCACTAAGTGCTCAAAGCAAGAACGTTCTTGGTTTTCACACTGTTTTCACAGACCAGTCTTGATCTTTTACAAGATTCTACCAAGAAAGGATTTCCACATATTACCTTACACTATTTCAGAAAGGATTTTACAAGTTACCTTTTAAATCATAAAAAGATTTCTACACACTACTCAAGCTATGTCAACAATATAGCCTTGAGTTACAAAGTAATAATTTTGAGAATGTTAGAATCTGGGTATTGCTCAACTCTTGTTTGAGAAATAGATTCTATATTTTAGAACTCAGTTATCACTGATTATAATATCACAAAAAGAATGGAACTGCAACTTTAGAATGATTTTGACAAGCTCGAGTATGATTGAATGATTGATGTTTTGCTTGGCACTTTGAGTTGTGTTTTGTTCTTCATTGTGAAGCTTTATTTATAGACTTCAAGAGAGCTTATGACAACTCATTTAACCGTTGGAAGTAGGCCAGCTGTCATGAGTAAGTGAATGGATAAGATCAGCCATAAAGGAAGATTGTTCTTGCTGAACCCTTGAATGTTCTTTGTGATCCAAGAACGTTCTTCGAATTTGTCTAAGATGAGCTGACTTGTGATGTAGACAGTTGTCTGAAATGATTACAAGCTTTGAGTCACGTGTGCAGGTCTGTTTGAAGGTACAACAACAGTGTCCTTTACAGTCTGTCAGTTTGTACTTGCACTTGCTTGACTAGGAGAATGATCTTGCTTTATGCATTTTATGAAGCAAGGTGTTGAGCCTTCGAATTCTGGAATGATTCTTACTTAGATTGATCCTTGTTTATTCTTGATGAAGATATGAAATGAATAAAGCTTCATGGATCTAATCTTTTACATAGAAATCTGATCATTCTTGTTTAACAAAGACATGGAGAATGTTCTTTGTTTTCCAGAAATTTGTCAAGAACATTCTTCGTTTTACTGATTTTGCTTTCTTGATTTTAATAAGATCTGTTTTGTAATGCTTGGTACCTATCTTGTTTTAACACACTCAAATACACATGTTAAATACCAAAACACTTAGAATCATAATTAGAAGTCTTAATTAACCGTTTGTTTAATTATCATCAAAACATTAATTTGGGATTTTGTCTCAACATTAATAAATTAGTTTTATCAGTTTTCTATAGAGTGTAGTATCAATCTTGCCTCCCGAAAAACCATTTTTGATTAAAAAAGAACTTAGTCTTTCATACGAGGCTCTAGGGGCTTGTTTCAGTCCGTATAGAGCTTTAGTAAGTTTAAAGACATGGTTTGGTTTTTTTAATCTTCGAAACTAGGAGGCTTATGAACATATACTTGATCATTTAGAAAACCGTTTAAGAAGACACTTTTACACCCATTTGAAAAAGTTTAATGAGCTTATGAGATGCATATGCAATAAGGATTCTTATAGCTTCTAACCTTACAACTGGAGCAAATGTTTCATCATACTCAGTACCTTCTTGTTGATTATAACCTTGAGCCACCTACCTTGCTTTATTTCTTATTACTTTTCCTTCTTCATCCATTTTTTTTTTGAATACCCATTTTGTGCAAATATTTGTTTGATTTTGAGGATTTTGGTTTTTCTCAAATTGGAGAAGTTCTTCTAGCATTGCTTCAACCCGTGAGTTATCAACCATGACTTTGATTAATTTTGGTTCCATTTGAGATATCATTGTCATGTTGTTGTTGTCGTCTTTAAAAGACATTCTTGTTCTAATACCATCATAAGTGTTTCCAATGATTTGATTTTGTGGATGATCTCCTACACTTTTCCAGCTTCGTGAAGGAGTTTAATATGGAGATTGATGATCAATCTCATTTTTCTGAGGAATGATATGTTGTTGTTGCTGAGATTGTTCTTCTTCCTCATCATCTATCTTTTGTATATCAAGATAATCGAATTCATCAAATAACACATGGATAATTACATCCACAGTTTTTGTTCTTAGATTATATATCGATAACCATTGGAATTAGTGGAATATCCTAAGAAGATGGCTTTGTCTGATTGAGCATCAAACTTTCCTAGATTTTCTTTGTTATTTAAGATATACCAGTAGTAACCAAACACATGAAAGTATGAGATATTTGGCTTTCTGTTTTTCCATAATTCTTAAGGTGTTTTTTTGGTATTTTTGCTTATTGATACACGATTTAAAATCTACCAAGAAGTGTTAATTGCTTCAGCCCAAAAAGATTTCTCAACGTTTGATTCTTCCAAGATGGTTCTGCCATTTCTTATAAAGTTATGTTCTTTCTTTCAACAACTCCATTTTTTTGGGGAGTTCTTGCACAAGAGAGATTGTGCGAAATACCATTTTCATCAAAAAAAAATTTAAAGGAAGCATTTTGGATTTCTCCTCCATGATCATTTCTTACAAAAATTATGTTAGAGCTTTTTTCATTTTGAACCTTTTTACAAAAGGTTTGAAAAGCTTCAAATGAATCATCTTTCTGTTTTAAGAAAAGTACCCCATGTGTATCGTGAAAAGTCATCAACAATAACAGATTCATATCTCATTCCTCCTAAGCTTGTAGTTTAGATAGGACCAAAGAGGTCAATGTGAAGTAGTTCAAGAGGTTTTTGAGTTGAAACAAAAACATTTGAGTGAAAACTACTTTTGACTTGTTTTCCTTTAGCACAAGCTTTACATATTTGATCTTTGTAAAAACTGATTTTTTTTAGACCTTTAATAAGATCAAATTTGGATAATTTTGAAATTGATTTCATGTTAACATGTTCAGTTCGTTTGTGTCATATCTACTTATCTTTGTTGATGGCCATAAAACATTATTCAGTGGGTAATTCTTCTAAATATAAGACATATAGATTTATCTTTCTTGACCCACAAAAAAGAATTTTTTCCAGAAGATGCTTGTTTGACTTCACATATGTTTCATTTAAAAATAACTTCAAAACCATTGTCACATAGTTGACTAATGCTTAGTAGATTATGTTTTAAACCTTCAACATATTGAACATCAGCTATTTTTGCAGATTTTTCTTTACCTATAATACATTTACCTTTAATCTTTGTCAAATCATTATTCCCAAAAGTTACAGATCCTCCATCATTCTTAACAAAGGAGATAAACCATATGTCTTTAGCAGCCACTGTCCAAATACCATGGTTTTTTCTTGACATTTTGAAAACCTACCTGCATTTGATATTAATAAATTCATAGGTACCCATTTTGTTTGGGTCCTTGAGGGTTAGATTTTTCTATAAAAATAGATTTTTTTCTTAAGGTAGCAATTTGGTTCAACATGACCAATCTTTGAACAATAAGACCATTTTCTTATTGCTTTTGCAGAAGTTCTGGTCTTGATATGATACTAGAACTTTCTTCCTTTTTGGAAGGTCGTCTTGCTTTGAATTATTCATCCCTTTTTTTTAAAAAAAAAACACGTGTAATCAAGATGTCAAAATTTATTACAATAAGAACATTTTGTTTTGTATTTATCTTTTTTTCTTTCTGGCACAAAAAAGTTTTCATAGAGTTTTTTCTTTTGAGATTTGTCAAAACCAAGTCCAACTTATCAAAGACTCCTACTTGAGATCCCATAATTTTTTGAAAATGTTTCACTGGATTTAATAAAGTTTGACAAATCATTTTTAAGATTCTCAATTTTTGAATTAAGCAGAACATTGTCCTATTAGGTTGTAGAATGTTCTTGACACTTGGTTTCATTTTGTTTTTCAAATATTTTAATATGAGAATCTTGTAGGTTTTGAATGACTTTTCTGAGTTCATCATTCATAGATTGAGCTTTCTCTTTTTCTTCTTTTTTCTTTACAAACATGTTCCTTTAATGAACCACATTTTTTAGCAAGAAAATTTGAGTCATTTAAAAGGTTATCAAATTCTTTTTCCATTTATTCACATAAAGGGTAGAGTTTAGAAATGGTTACCTCATCATATTTTGAGTTTCCCATTAGCCACATGTTGGCTTCTTTATTTTCTTATGTGTTTGATTCTTCAGAATCATCCCTAGTGACCAGCATGGATTTTTTCTTGCTTGACAAATCTCTTTGGTGCCTTTTTGTTTAAAGGACATTCAGTTTTATAATGTCCTAATTTGTTGCACCTATAACATGTGATTTGCCTTTTATCTATTTTTGTTTTAGAGTTTTCCCTTTTGCTTGAAAAGCTTCTTTTGATTTGATGTATTCTTCTCTTCATTCTTTGAATTATTCTTGTAAGAAAAACTACTTCCTCGTCAGCTTTTTCTTGACCAATTTCTCATCCTTTTGAATCTTCTCTTTCATCTTGTTGTAAAGATGAGATTTTTTGAAGATTTTGTGAAGCTTTTAAGGCTATTATTTTCTCTTTGTCTTAGACTGAGTATGCCTTGCCAAGAGAGTGCATTTCATTTACTATGGTTGTGAATCTTGAATACTTTTCATCAATAGTTTCTCCTTCATTCATCTCGAATAGTACACTTTTTCGTACACCAATATCAATTCTTGTTTTTGTGACATGGCTTGTTTCTTCGTGATGATTTTGTAATGTATCTCATACTTTTTTGGCCGTATCACATTTATCAACTCTTTCACTTTCCTCTCTACTCAAGGCACAAGACATAAATAATTGAGCTTTAGAGTTTAGAAGTACCTTAGCTTTGTCTTTTGTTGTCCAGTCTACTTCTTTCTTTTCAACACATGTTGGATCACTTTGATCAACTCTTAGTATGAAGGTTCCATCTATTATGATGGGCCACCTTTTTGTATCCTATGATTTAAGGAATAGTTGCATTTTTCATTTCCAAAAGTTGTAGTAACTTGTACCATCAAAATAAGTGGTTTATTTGATGATCCTCCAACAACAATATACTTGGATTTTGACATTGCTTCCTGAATCTTTTCCTCTAAAACTTGTTACGTGCTTCACTTTATAGGCAGAGCTCTGATGCCAATTGAAGTAGCAATATCAATCACAAGGAAGGGGATTTGAATTATGATTCCTTTTTTGAATGTTAATTCTAGAGTTTAGTTTATATTAACTCAAGAACAATCTTGGTTATAGATAAAAAGTCCAAAACGTTATGGATGAGTTAAAAATGAATAAAGCAAATTATTCAAGGTGATATGTGATTAGTGACTGAGAAATAAATAAGGATAAGAAGATCACACAATGATGTATCATGGTTCATCCAAGGTGGGCTTCGTCCAGTCCTCACAATCTGTGAGATTTTTCACTAATGTGCTTGGCACAAGAACGTTCATGCTTTCACACTATCTTTCTTGATCAGTTACATAATTCACTTTTCAACCTTGAAAGGATTTTTACTATTACCTTTTACTCCATAAAGGATTTTTACAAATTACCTTTTCACAACTAATAGGATTTTTACAATATACTCAAACTATCTTAAAAGATAGACTTGAGTTTCAAATGATGTATATGATAAAAGGTTTTAGGATCAGAATATACTCAACAGTTGTTTGAGATTGATTATCAGCAATAACTCAATAAAGAGATCCTTGAGTATAATAAGAGAAACCTAGAGTTATGCTTTAGTGAAGAGTTTTATTGCTTGAGTATGATTGTTTAAGTATTGGAATGATCGCTTTAAAAACTCATGTTGTTGTCTTCACCTTGATGTTCCTTTTATAGATAAAGAGAGGGTCAGAAAGACTCAATATAGCAATTACTTAACTTGAGCAAAATGTTTGTCTAGATTGAACTTTAATAGGCATGTGTGTTATTCGGTCCAAAGTGTTCTTCTTCAAAAACCAGAACGTTCTTGGTTATGTGTTGCATGGAAAACGTGGATGAGTGATTGAGTAGTTATTTAGTGTCAGCTCTTTGTCTCAGAAGTATGTTGAGCTTTCTACAAAAAGTGCAGCAATAGTGTACTTTTGTCCTTGCTCACAGCTCATCAATCTAGAGGTCGATCTGGTCATCGATCGGGATGTTGTTTTGCTTCTTTGGGCCTTCAGCTTGAGTTCTGGGCTTGATTATTGTTTTCAGTAGTCTTGATATTCTTTTAGCTTGAGGTTTGGTCTATGCAGAATGATATGTTTTAATTATGTCCTTAAAAAGAAATAACTAGAATGATCTTTTTATAAAAAACATAATGTTCCTTGATAAACCAATATGATCCTTGATAAACAATCTTCAGTTTAATTAAGACATGATGTTCTTGATTTATTTTAGGATGAGATCGTTGATTTTTGTATGAATGTATTTGATCACCTATTTTTGAATAAATCACTTAATAACAAAAATTAAATAGCAACATAAAGTGCGTTTGTTTCAGATTTTTTCATGAAAAAATATATTTTTTCAAGCTAAAAATCATTTTGTAGGGTTTGAAGGGTGTTTGTTTTAAATTTTTTAAAAATGATTTTGTTAAAAAATCATTTTTCTTTTGGCTAAAAATGAAAAGTTAGAAATAGTAGCTTATCGTATTTGCCTTTTGCGATAGATGAGAGAGAGAAATTAAACACAATTAAAAAACAAGGAACTTACCTCATTAACGAGAGAAAATGATGCAATTACCCCTACCTTATTTTGAAAATCCCAAATTGTACACCGTTCATTAGTTGAGTTTTTCTCTTTCAGGTAGTGGCCATTTTTTCTCTTTCTACGACGTTGGTTTTTATTCAATAAGTTTTGTTTTCTTTTTCGATTTTTCTACATAGTTGTTTTCTGGGTGTGTGTTTATTTATTGGTTTTTTAGGAATACTCAATTACATTGATCAAATTTTAAAATGTGTTTGCAAAATGGTCATTGTAGTTTACAAAAATCATTTTTACAAAATTGTATATAAAAATTATTTTTTTTAAAAAATCATTTTTATAATAGTAAACAAACGGGAGTTAAAAAAATCATTTTTTAAAAATTCTCAAAAAATAATCTCTAAATTATTTAAAACAAAAATCATTTTTATTTAAGTTCAAACAAACGCACCCATAATCAAAATCATAATTAGTGATTAATTTATTTGTTTGTTTATCTTATAAAATACTTGATTTGGGATTTCACCTCAACATATCTCACTTTTTCTCTTTGTTCCGCCTTCTACACTTCGGGTCGTTTCTTTGCATCGTCTTTCTTCTCGCTTTGCATCGAGGTTTGGGGTTGTGACAGTAAGGGAATGGCGTTGCCTCCCAATTGTCAGGTTTGATGGATTGGAGAAGGAGAACAAATGAAAAATTAGGGTTTCTAATTGAAGTTGGTGGTGTGGAAATATAGACAATCAAAACACGATGGAAGAAGAAAAATGATTTTAATTACTCTAATTTTTAATTTGAAACTAAATTAACTAATAAATTAATTTTTTAAAATAATTAAAAATCATTTTACAATGATTCAGCGTGTGACATGTTATTAGTCAGCTTTCATTGACTTAATAGTAGGGATGATAAGTGAAAACAATGATATTTTTAGACTAAAAATTGCACACACACAAAAAAAAAAATTTATATGGACTAAAAGTGAAATTCAGTAATTTTATAGGAATTAAGAACTTATTTAACCTTGTAGAAAATTACAAAGAAGAGAGAAGGAATAAAAGTAGGCTAGAATTTCAATAGAATACCATTATTGACTAATGACTTAATACAAAATTATTAATATTAATCTTTATTTATAGGATACATACATTCAATCATAAACCAAGAACAAATAATAATAATAATAATAATAATAATAATAATAATAATTATTATTATTATTATTAATATAATATATAATCCTAAGAGATACTTTTCTATAATAGAATATATACTAAATATATTTTTTAATATTCTAACAACTACAACATTGTATTTGTAAAAAAATCACTACATCACTATTAGGAGTAGTAAACATCATAACTACAAATCATACTCATGGAATATTTATCACTTTCACGTGTAATTCATCAATACCACATAAATAATAATCTCTATTATACCAATTATCAAAATCATAATAATGCTTATACAAAAATAGTATAAACCATTCACTTCTAGAAATAAAGATCAATCTATTATGTGGTCTTGCACATTTTTAATCACTATCTCTTTTGTTCAATGATAATTTGTTATCAATCTTTCAATATATTTTTTAAAGTATATTTTCAAATTTTCTACTTCAAGAGCATATCCGACTAATATAGAAATATACATATCGTCTCTTATTTTCCTTTCTTTTAAATTAATACTAAGATCAAATTGGTATTTTAAACTTCAATCGTAGTCTAATAATTTAGTTCTTCAAGAACTCAATCATGAATCTTAAACGATATCCAAGAAAACTATACTCTGTGGGATCCTACATGGATGTTTTATTTATAAATTATAAGCTCTTCAAAATTCTCAACAATGGCAAAGAAAAAACATATTTCGAGTAATACTACAGGGATGCTTGAATGTTAGTTCTTCATGAACTATATCACAATTATCTTTATCAACAACTATCAAGAACAATTCATTCTTTGAACAATCTTTCAGGATGTTTTGCTTTTAAATTTTTAGTTGTTAAAGAACTATATCACATATGATCAAGAAAAATTATTATTTTAGCAATCCTCTAAGGATGCTTTTAACATTATATTCTTCTCAAATTTTACAAGAATAAACAAATAAAGATATGATAATTATACGTGCCAAAAAAACTTCTCAACAAAATTTATATTCAAGAAATAAATAAAAATTGACATAAAAAAATATGAGATAAAACATCGATACCAGATCAAGAATAAAAGATAGTAACAAGATCATGATTAAAAGAGAGTGAGAAGAAGAAAAATTATTCTTGCAATAAGGCCTCAAGATAATTATGTCATCAGTTATATGATTGAGTCTCATGCAGATAACATGTAATGAAATTGATCAAATCAATAGTAAGATATAGAAGAATAAAGATGAAGGAGAGAAAAAAAAGTATAGTATTATTCTCTTTGAAGGTATTTTTCTATTCCAATTTGAGTCATATTTATAGGGCATAAGTAATTAAGTGGACAACTAAAATAGAATCAATTCATTTATAGACATTCACTACTAGCACTATTCATAACAGTTTTTAACTATTTTAAAAAAAATAGTTTTTTAACTATAAAAAAGTTTTTTTTTTTAATATATAGTATTTTTTTTTGGAAAAAAACTGGTTTAAATATTTTTTAAATGGGGTTTGTTAATTTACACCCACCTCTTTTTACGAAGGTGTAAATTAGCAATCTACATCTTATGAAGCATGGATACTTCTAAAATGGTAAAATATATGTATCAGGTACTTCCCCTATACCAGTACTCATACCGTACTTGTGGTATTCTATTTTTCCATATTATTTTATCACGAGTGAAACTGACTATTTTCTTAAAATTTTATCATTTGTTTATTTGACTTAATTTGTTGTTGTAAGCGAACATAATTTATGATATTTTAAACTTTTATTGTTAATTTATATTATAAATTGAACAATTTAGCTCTCTTAATTAAATTATATAAAAAAAATTATGTTTTTTATCGATGTATCCGTACCTTGATTTTTTGTAAAATCCCGTATTTAATACTCAATCTAGTACTCAGTACCGGTACCGTACCCGTATTTATGTATCATATACACCTTTTATTTTTGACAAAAGAAACCACTTCTTACTATTTTAAATAAGTAAAATTGAAGGGTAGTTTTGTAAGTTTTATTTTGTTTAATAATGCTTAAAAGAGATGTAGGTTGTTAATTTACACTTTCTAATTTTTAGGTGTAGATTAACAACATACACCTTTTCATTTGGACAAAAGAACACCATTTTTTACTATTTTAAATAAGAAAATTGAAGGGTAATTTTGTAAGTTTCATTTTACATAGTAAGGAGAGAAACTAAATTGAAAGTGTAAATTACATATTTACCACTCATTTATGTAGTTTTCTAAAAGAGATAATTGAATTCTTTTGTCCAAAACAAAAAGGTGCACATTACTAATTTACACCAACTAAAAAATGAGTTGGTGTAAATTAGCAAACCCTTTTAAAAATATATAATTATTTAATATTATTTAATAATAAGGTAGTGGCTAGCGATGGTCGGCAGTGGAGCTTCGAAGACCTCACGATGGCGGACACCGGCTCTCTAGCAACCTCGGAGTGGAGCTCTAGTGACCGACAACTCCACGGCGTGCGAACAATGGGTCGGCCAACCGCCACTCACCACCTTCTATTAATTAATTAATTAATTATAATATTTAAATTATTATTTTTATTTTAAAAGAAAATAACTTATTTTTAAAATAATTAAAATTATGTTTTATCTTAAAACAAGTTTATTAAATTCCGTTTTTTTTTAAAATGTGATTTTTAAAAACATTAATTTTACCCAAAAAAAAGTTTTTTCAAGTAATAAATCAAAATCTATTTAATAATAATAATAAATTAAATTAAATTTAAAATAAATAAATGTAATTCATTGGATTGCATTAAAAAAAGTATGTGATTCATTCGATTTTAAAAAAATGTTGGATGAATTAGGTTTATCGATAATTTTAGATGGGTGAATTGAATTCAATCCATTAACATAATTTTAAATTGAAATTTGGTACCTCTAAAATCAATCTCGATTCATTACAAATTCGATCAATGACATTTTTATTTGGTCACATTACAAATCTAGAGATATGGTATTTTAGACATTTTAATTTTGTCACATTTGTTGTCAATTTAATTTTTTTCAATCTATATTGTTAACTTGAATATTGTAAATTTGTTCGTATATTCATCTTTTTCAATTTAAATAATTTTGTGTATAATATAATCTATTTAGAAAAAGGTCATAAGTTTTTTTAAAACAAACAATGTATAATATTTAACCAAATTCTATCCTAACAAGCCTTATTTCAACCTGTAATGTGAGACTTAGATTGAAAGAATCATAAGAGTAAATTGATAATAAAAACTAAGATAAAAGATCAATAGAATAATTTCACTTTTTCCCTAAAAAAAGACTAAGTTAAATAACCATAATGATCACAAAAAGGTGAAAGATTTTGCTAGAATAAATTCTTTTCTTTTGCTATTGGGCTCTCATCCTATCATTCCTTTGGTCATTATTTGTATATACTTTTTGCATTCCACTCCAACTCCTCCCTATTCCCAATTCAAAGTGTCAAGTTTCCATTACTTGACGCAAAGAGAAACATAAAAAATGTTCATATGTAATAATAATGTAAAAGCCAACAAACAATCAAATACTTCAATGTGTATGGTTTTAATCATAGGAGCACTTTGCTTATTTATTGGTTTGTGCACTTATCCCAACCATATCTTTGGATTGAATATAAAAAATTAAAAAATATATAACATAATAGAACATCCACATATATAAATCAAAGGGAAAAAAGGAAGATAGATACATGGGTAATGTCCTTTTCAGGTATCTTACCCATAATAATGTGAATGCTATAAGAAGAAAAGTGGTATGGAAACTAGCTAGAAAGTAAAAAAGATATTGTATGGCCGCCAAATCTTTTTTCCACTTGCCACATTCATTTAATTAGCAATATGAATGGTGTTGAATGAGTGGAAAAATAATGGATTGATAAGAAAACTAGTTTTTCTTTTTTTGCCAAGGGTAAAAGCCAAAGGCACATCCTCTACATGTCCCTTTCACATTTGTAATTAGGAAGTTTTTGATGATATTGCTTCTCCCCTAATTCAATTCCTTCCTAAAATAAAAGGTCAATGGGACAAAGATTTGGATTTTTCATTTACTTGGTCTTCTTCTATAGTGCAAGGTTAGACAAAAGTTAATATGGACATTTTGTATGTTTGTTTGTTTTTTCTCTATATAAGTGTGGCTTACAAATTCCTTCTATACAATTAAATTCATAAATTAATACAATAAAAAATAAATTTTAAACATTATTTTTTAAATTTTAGTAATTTTGATTATTAAATTGCATATGACTTATTATTTTATACATTAAATAAGTGACCATTCACTCTTAAATTGCATACTCCGTAAAACTTCACAAAGAAGTAGAGGTATATATTGATGATATATATATAAGAGGAAAAAATTGTTTTATAT